>CM050328.1:1802500-2402500 GCA_027405865.1 Salix purpurea | reverse complement strand
ATTCAGGAACCACATTGCATAAAACACTGCATCAATAACATAGAAAGCTTACATAATCAATTGAAAGCATTGTTCCTTGGACAAGGAGACCATCAAAAAAAGCAATATTTATATGATGTATAACCATGGTCATATGTGAAAAGTGGAGCTATGTGAAAATTATTTCAGAGTGTTTAGTTGCTTCAGAATTCATTTTGGTCTTAAGCTGTAATGTGATCTAATTGTTAGGATTTCTTTTGGTTTTTTGAGCTCTTGCATTGTGGATTTTGGTTATCATTGAATAGCATTCAGTTTTGTAAGATGACAAGCTTTTCCATATGGTCTGTTCTGCTGTGTATTTATCTTTCCATGTTAAAGTCTTAAGGCCTTTTATTCTTTTCTCTGCTGTGTTTTTTCATGAAAGGCCCTTTCCTACATGGTACATTTGAAATGAGAAAAACAAGGCTTGACTTCCATTTATACATTAGCAAATCAATTGATCAGTTTTAAAGTAATGAAAAAATCAATATTAAAAGTTACATAAGGGAACCAATCCATTAAAAAAATTGCACTTCCAGCTCTTTTCGATATTAGCACGTTTATTTGGGGTTTTATAAAAAAAAACAAAGAAGAAGAAAACTGGAGATAGGTTTACTTATTTCAAAAACACAACCAATTCACGAAAATAAGAAAAAAGAATTGTTCAAGTACAACTACCACAGGTAAACGCAATGATGGAAAACCCCCAGGTGGAATGCTCAAGTCATTGCTTGGCAAATTGTGTGACTTGTCTCCTCCATTTGCAAGATATTGTTTACCAATACTTGAATTACTTGAACTGGCAACTCCACCATTTCCTACAGCTTTTGAAGGGTCCACATTCATCTCAGAAATTTTCTTTACCTTCTTTTCTTGAACCTGTACAATTCTCATAAGAAAAATATCAAATAAATAAGTGGAATTAGAATGTAGAAACCATAGAGCAAAAACAAAAAAAAAAAATATATATATATATATATATCACTTGAAGCAGTCAGGACAATGTGTTGATATATGAGATGTCCCACAAATGTCTTGTTTAATACACCTAGTCATCATGATTAGAAGCCAGCAATTGAGCACATATTATGAAAATCCATCTACATATATTCCTGGCGATGGCTGCTACCCATTCAACCTCTATGAGCATGCCCAGACTAATTACAAGGTCAATAATATAGTTCCATGTCATGCACTAGGTTGCAGTGTTTCTGTAAAGCAGCAAATCAGTGCCATCCTATATGCACTTGACACATGAGGTAAGCACCATAGCATGCCATACACAGTTTGATATATATACTCCCATTTAAGCTATACCTAAGCGCATTTGCATGCAGGATTTATTGATTGGACAAATTCAAAGACAAACCAAAACTTAATTAAGAACTTTGATAAACATTGCCTCAAAGCAGATCACAAAAAAATGATTATATGTATTCTCTCAATATGCCATATGTACACAACAAGCATACTGGCTGCTGGCCAGGTAGCTCAATAGCAAACTAGGTAGTTGAAAATGCTGTAATGAGCTCAAAAGAAGACATGATAAATGAAAAGTACAAGGTCTTTCATCATGCTTCAAGATAAGGTGCCTTTCCTACCTTCCAATACTTGATGGTTTTATCATTAGTAGATAGGAGAAAGAGAGCGCCATTGGCTGTTTGGCACCATCTGATTTTGTTTATTTTCTCCTCTATTTCTAAACTCTTGAGATAGTCAAACTGGAAAAAAAAAATTGCACACGCAACTGTGAATGTTTGAAGCATGGTCCGAAAAATGCATCTGAAATCAGAAAAGGAATAAAAGAAAGAAAAGAGTACCTCGGGTTCATGGCTCTGAAATTCTGTTTTATAACGAAACTCAGGGTGCCTACTAATTGGGTAACCCATCCTCTCCAGATCCCTTCTAGATCCGCCATGCTACACATTAGAGAATAAAATCATCATAGTGCTGCCACTAGCATGACAATAAATCCACTAACAAGAAACAATTAGCAAAAGCATATCACTATTGGATTTTACAGATGAAGCTATGAAAGGAGGAAAGCACACACATCCTTAGTGTCAGTCCTCTCAAAGAGAACCACGCGGCCTCCACGGTCACCAGTAGCAAGATGATCACCAGATCTATCAAATTCAATAGCTGAAATAATATCAACTGCAGAAAGAAACACAAAACAAGATTTGAGGAATTTTATCACATGTTCTGCCATACAGCTGTGAAGAATATTATTGTAGCACAAATGAAATATATGATCTTCATGAAAAGGGGCATAACAAACAAAGAAATAAACGCATATGCAAAGAACGTATAAGAAAAAGAAAAACCAAAACCGTTATCAAAGAATGCCCAAATAAAGAAAGAAGCCATGGGCTCTCAATAAGCAGCAGATTGGAAAAGATCCAATAGGACACCAGCACAGTTCCTAGGATGGAATGCCCTTTGCACTTGCTGGAGGTACGCAGTATGGTAAACATTTGTTTGCATTAACAATAGATAATGTAAGAAATAGTTTAGCCTTTTCTCCCAATGTCGCAGAATCTTTTGCTAAAATTCATTTGTTCTGGCAACAGGTTACCAAACTCAAGACTCCACCACATCCAGTTGTACTTGTCAACCAAACAAACGGCCATTCTATTTCCATGTACACCAATCAAAAGATTCACCGGGGCAATAACAATCAAATACTCAATTTACAACAATGATGGCACAATTCTGCAACCCCATCCTTCTTGAACCAAAAGGAGACATCAAAGGTAAGTTTCTCAAAAAAAATCTTGTCAGATGAAATAAAGTAGATTTGAAGACAACTCTGTGATGGAATCCTCCTAGACAAATTATAGTGATTTCTTTTGAGGTAGAAATACATACTTTCAGCAACAAATTGTCAGCATAAGTCCATACTCCCTTAGCAGTTAGCACTGAACAAGACTCTTTGTTCCTTGTTTAAATAAGGATATACAATCCTATCTATCTAGAGATCCTATCATCTACATTAAGTCCTCAATAGAAGAAACTATCCAAAGGAGACATCCATTTCTCAAGGTCCCTCTTTACAAAGCTACCTCAAAGTCATAAACCTTGGCATCCCAACTGCTGGCAGTCAGCTTTGGCACTTGCAACTAGTTATTACATTTATTCTTATAGCCTCATCATCTCATATGCAATTTAATAAGTTTTAGACGTGCTGGCAGCCAGCTTTGGCACTTGCTACTAGTTATTACATTTATTCTTATTGCTCCATCATCTCATATGCAATGTAATAAGTTTTAGACGTGCTGGCAGGCAGCTTTGGCAATTGCTACTAGTCATTTTATTTATTCTTATAGCTCCATCTCATAAGCAATGTAATAAGTTTTAGACGTGCAAACTTCATGGAAAACATTGCACTCTTTGAGGCTAGAGTTCATGCAAAGATGCAAGTGAAGACTGTTCGAAATGTTATTTCCCAAAATCCTGCATCAGTGGAAACATAACTGGATTGCTCCTTCATTTCATCTCAATTTAAATAACTTCTTATAATCCTTCTTCATGTCCAAAGATTTCATTCCACTTCATCAATTAATAGGACACAGGATCCCCACAACTTGCCTCTTTTCCATAACCTCTCAATCTTTAAAAATTATATACATGTTCCGCTTTTCTGGAATTTCATCCATCTAGCCATCCTCATTTTGGATCCAAATTCAATAATTCATTATATTGTGATATCTCTTGACAAAGCACCAATGACATGTCTTCAATGGGGTTTCTATCTAGGAAAACTCCTCCATGTTAGAGAAACACTTTATTTTGATTTCCACAAGTTTGGAAGTGATGCAGAAAAATCCTTCCAGTTTAATCTCAAACCTATCCAGATCAAGCAACATCCAGATACATTGACGCGAGAATAAAACTAGAAATCTAAAGCTCTATTCAACTCTAAGAAAGTCTCTCCAAATCTCTACAAACACTGTTATTGAACTATGAATAAGAAGATAAAACAACAAAACATAAGTCTATGACTGAACCTGCCCTTCTCACATGTATGCATATGTAAAACGTATCGACAATCAACCGAAGAAATTACTATCCACAGAACCACAAAAATCAAAATACATGTCACTAAATCAAACATATCAACCATTGGTTATACAGTATCATTAAGACCCAAACTATAACCATGAGGTTCTCCACTCACTTCAACAAGCTCACTAGACTAATACTACTACTCGATTAATTAGCGTATAAGAAAAAGGAATCAGTAACTCTACTAGTTCAAATCACAACAAAAAAATATCCATTGACCACCTACTCGATTAATTAGAGTATTTAAAAAATGGGAATCGGTAACTGTGATTGTTCAAATGACAACAAAAAAATACTCATTTACCCAGAAACAAAAACACAATATCTGAATGACCCCGATCCATTTCGGATCCAAAAGCCAAAAAACAATCCTAATTAACAAAACCCATACAAAATATTATATGGATCCAAATGAATAACATATTACCTTCTTGAACTTCTTCACCGGCTGTTCGTTCACCGAATACCTGAGAGAATTTCCACTCTAGAGGCTGTGGTGGACTTGCCGGAGCTTCAGCGACTACATCGCCACCGTTCATTTTGTTAAGATGATCAGAAATCAAATAGACCAGATTAACTCTCAGACGCAGTCGAATCAACCATTCATTCAATGAGAATTAGAATAAAAATCGCATCTTTCAACTCAATATTACAAACCCACCAAAACCCATCCTCGACATTTTCATTTCTTAAATGAGAGATGTATTTTGTACTGATAACAATAGTTCAACCATTGAAAAGGAGCTCCCTCCCATTCGCTTCTCTTCTCTTGTGTGTTTTGGTTTCGTTTTTTTTTTTCTTTCAATTTCTCTGCCTAAATGAGAAAAATAAAATTTCACTCTCTCTTTCTCTCTCTAAAAAATTAATGTATATACCCCTACAAAACAAGAATAAAAAAGAAAATTTGTTTTTGCTAAAATTTGAAATATGATTGTGATTATTTTTTAATATATTTTTTATTTAAAAAATATATTAAAATATTATTATTTAAAAAAATAATTTTTGATACGAGTATATAAAAATATAAAAAATAATAATTTAAATATATATATATATATATTTAGAAAAAAGTATAGTTTGTGATATTTGTTCACGATACTTTTTTCCTCTTCTAGTTTGTGAGTGTGTTTTGGGTTTCGAACGAGACTTTCAGTAGATCACAGCATCAAACGGCTGTAGAAATTTGATGAGAAAGGATGACGTGGGTGCATGTTTTCACAAAATCTTTGATCCTTTTTATATAGGAATTACGAGTCATAAACCCGTATTCCGCCGATGGGATTGAAATTTTTTTTATTTAGTTTTAATATAAATAATTTTTTATTTTGTATTTTGATTTTGATTTTTTATATTTAGTTTTAATCTCTTGATTTTTTCAGTTCTTCTAAGATAGTTCTTTTTATTTGTATTTATACATCTCTACTATTAGTTTAGATTTTTAATTTTATTTGTATTAAATATAGCTTGTGTTAAAAAACATAATAAGTTTAGCTTTGGTAGTGTAAAATGAAAGTGAAACTAAGGTAAGAACATAATAAGTTTAGGTTTGGTAGTGTAAAATGAAAGTGAAACTAAGGTTATTTTGTATTTGTATTTGTATATTATAAAACAACATGTACAATATCTTTAATAGCCCCGGATTTAACTGTTGATTTTTGTCTTATTAGAGGATATTATGATTATTTTATTATACCCATAAACATGTAAAATCTAAAATACAATTTTACCAATACAGTCCACAGTTAAGTCTAGGGATCAGTCGTGGTGCGCGTAAGCTGGCACATACACCTCGGTTATAAGAAAAAATGTATAAGTGGGGAAAAAATAGAAAAAAATTGTTAAAAACAAAAAAAAAGGTATGAAGCTAGCCCGGTTATCTAAAAAAACAACAACAAAAAATGTATAAGTGAGGGGGAAATGTAAAAAGCAAAATGGGTCCAGGGTTTAGTTATGGTGGGTGTAAACTTGTTCGGACACCCCGATTATAAAAAACCAAAAAAATATATAAGTAAAAAAAAAAACAAAAAAAAAATTGCAATAGCGAGAGAGCACTGTAGCAATCCACAGTGTTATGTGAGGAGAGCTACAGTGTTGTCCTGCACCATTTCCAAAAAAAGTGGGTTTGAGGATTAGTCGGTGTGCGTGTAAGTTAGGTCGGATACCCTGATTATCAAAAAAAATGTATAAGTAGGAAAAAATGTAAAAAAAATGGGTTTGGGTATTAGTCGTGGTGCGCTTAAGCTGGCTGGGACAACCTGTTAGTCGTGGTTACGCGTAACAAAAAAAAAATGTATAAGTGAGGAAAAAAGGAAAGGAAATGTAAGAAAAAAATGGGTCCGACGATAAGTTGTGATGCGCGAAAACTGGTCGGGACAACCAAAAAAATGAGTTCGGAGATTAGTCGTGGTGCGTGTAAGTTGGTATGGACACCTCGATTATAAAAAAAAACAAAAAAAAATGTATAGGTGGGAAAAAAACTATTTTAAAAAAAAAATGGGTCCAAGGATTAGTCATGGTTCACGTAAACTAGCCCGAACAAACCGTTTATCAAAAAACAATTATAAGTGGGGAAAAAACAAAAAGAAAATGTAAAAATAAAAAATGGGTCAGGACAACCTAATTATAAAAAGAAAAGAAATGTATGTGAAAAAAAAGGAAAAAAAAGAATTTTTTTTTTAATAGAAGGTCATGCGCTAGGGGTCAAACCCGTCACTTTCAAAGAGTAATCAGCAATCTTATCCACTAAGCTACAGACACTTTTGCATATACTAAAGGTTAACTGTTATCCTAGCATTACATTAACTATTCCAATCTGTGTAATAGAAGGTCATGCGCTAGGGTTCGAACCTACCACTTTCAAAGAGGAACCATCAACTTTATCCATTGAGCTACAGGCACTTTTGTGTATACTAAAGGTTAACTCTTATCCTAGTATTATATTAAATATTTCAATCCACAATACTTCTAAATCTAGATGAATAATGGAAATCACTATTCATTTATTGTACAACTGGCCAATCTTTTTTAGCTATATACTAATTAGTCATCATTATTGACCTTTTATATATATATAAGGGACACAGTCATAAGAAATAACACTGGAAAAAACTATGATCGAGGTTAGTTACTTTGGGCAAAAACTGGTGCTATCTTTTCTTTCTTCATTTGGTGATGCTTAGCAAATCGTTTGTTTAGCGAAATCCCATTTTCCTGTTTTTTTACTTGTTTATAACCCCCACATTGCATTGCTAATTGGTTATTATTACTTAAAATAATATTAACTAAATTAAGTTTCACTTGTAAAATAAGTTAAATATTATGAACAAAAAAAACAAAATTATAATAACCTCATGGGTAACTCAATTGGTCAAGTTTTGGGTGTGCTCTCCAATGATTGCCAGTTTGAGTCTCCTCAGACAACTAAAAACTTACTTGATCGTTAATTTCAGGGTCCTGTGGAATAGTCAAAGTGCATGTAAGCTGACCTGTATATCATAGTTATAAAAGAAAATGATAGTATAAATTGTTAGTTTATCCAAATTAGATAAAAATTAGTCAAATTTATTTTATCTAAAAAAATGATAGTTTGTAAAGTATATAACATCCTACAAGCTACTATAGTAAAAACAAAACAAGGTGTTTGTTTTTTACAAGTAAGATACTATAGATATAAAAGATTTGTATTAAGAAAATACTCCTCTTGTAATCTTCTAAATTAGTGAAAGTTGTCTATTCTAAGTTTCGTTGTCTATGAGAGTTTTTTTAAACTTTTAAAGATTTCTTTAAGATACTCCCTTTGTAACGAAATATTATAGAATACATTATACATGGTAATTAAATAAAAAAATAAGTCAGTAACCTTCTCTTCCAAAAGATGATAAAAATAATTTTTGATATTAGTACATAAAAACAATCTAAAAATATATAAAAAAAATTAATTTAAAATAAAAAAAAAAAAAATTTTTAATAATACTTTTAAAACACAATATCAAATAAAGATTGAGAGTACAGCCCACTTTACTCCCTTGCTAGTAAAATTTGCTCAGTTGAATTAAAGCAAGTGGCAGAGAACTTGAGTGTCTAAGGAGTGATGCTGCTGGTGGCGTTGTTGACGCTGGGGTTGAAGGGTTGTGTAAGACCCTATTTTTGTGTTTTATAAGTGTTTTTAAAGAAAAAAAATGTTTTTTTTATTTTAAATTAATATTTTTAGTATTTTTATATCATTTTTATGTGTTGATGTTAATAATAATTTAAAAAAATAAAAAAAAAATATTTTTTTTATCTATTTCTAAATGAAAAAAACTCTAAAAAATAATTTTTTTTTTTAAATTAATATTTTTGGTGTTTTTAGATCATTTTTATGTGTTGATGGTAAAAATAATTTTAAAAAATAAAAAATATTTTCTTGATATATTCTTGAACGAATAACACTCTAAAAAATAAATTCAACCACACTCTAAAATAGACATATAGGCCGGAGTTGGATGGGTGCACAACTGGATAACTAGGATTTTACTCACTCACCTAGACTCTTAAAATATCCGTTTTAAAAAGTGGGGTTTATTCGTATAAAAATAAAAGAGTTTAGGTGTTGCTATTATGATGATGATGGAGGAAACTGCTACTCTAAGAGAAGAAAGGAAAGTTCATGTTGATCTACTAGCTAGATGAGAGGTAGCTGCTCCCACATCTTCTTCTAGCCACGAAGGAGCCAAGTGCTAGCCGACTAAACAACTCACAAGTTTTACAAAATGATCAATTTATCCTTTTACACACACACACACACACACACACACTATTTTTATAAATACTAGGTATATAATATCATTATTATAAAAAGAACAACATTCCCATTTAACAATGTTTTAAATCCATCCAAAGCTAAATGAGAAATGTTTCTAGAAAGTACTAGAACAAATAACAATTATTAAGTCCTAGTATGAAGTTGATACTCATTCCAAACTTCTTCTATGATATCCTCACTAGGGATAATAGAAATCAAATTTTCAAGAATATATAATATTCTTTCTTGTTTGATATCAATTCTCACGTCATAGTGTCAATCCAAGAAGTTTGGTTAAATCAATTTGTTATCATCAAATATGTTAAGTATGAATATATTGCATTTATGAATTAGTGTAAATTATATATGTTGAACATGTGCGACAATATGGTGATCGTCCTTTTAGATCAGGATCTCTTTAGCGATGATAAAATGAACAAGAAATTCTTATATCTTATCAGTAAAAAAAGATGAAGTTGTCACTTTGTATTTTGTTCACAAAGAGCCATAATTGGTCTCGAAGTTTGGATAAGGGGACTAGATGTGTATAGGAAAAATGTATTACCCCTAGTACATCTTATCTAAGGCAAGTTATATTGTTTGTTTGTCTAGTATAAATTAAGATATTGTTGTGATGTCTAGTCATTGATTTGTCTAAGGTTTAATGAATGTTATTCTTAATAAGAAGGTCATTATCTCATCAAGTTAAAACATAATTATTCTAATGAAAAAATATAAATATAAAAGGAACTATCTTTTTATTTAATATCAGGAATATACATGTTATGTATAAGCTCATAATCCTAGATATTAATAGAAAACAAAATAGATTTTTTGATGTTTTTGAAATGTAGGCCAAATCTCATGGCTTTAATAAACTAGTTACTAAATCTAAAAATATATAAAAAATAAAAAGACTATTTTTGTGATATTTTAATATGATAAAATATGCAAATATAATTTATTTTCCATAAACTTAGCCATAAGCAATTTAAAATAAAATTTTATTTTTAAAAGTAAGATTTTTTTTATTATTTTTATAAGGGAAAATTCATTTAATCAATACCAAAAAAGGTGTGTGGCATTACAATTTTTTTTTTGATGACTGGAGTGTTCGGGCCAGCTTAAGCGCACCTCGACTATTCTCCGGGCCCACTAAACATCCTGCAAGCTCAATGAGCATGTAAGGCACCGCGGGGGTGATAGGCATACCGCGCAGAGATGGACCCAGTAGAGATAAGAATATGTGTTTTTAACCTAAGATAAACCCTAGAATACCCAAAAATATGGACTTGTATCTAAGCTCAATTGATGTTTGTTAAACCTAAAACATAAAATACAAATTTAAAATAAAAAGTTAAAGTTGTATCCATATAAAAACAATATTTGTTTGGTCTTGAATGTTGTTGACTTGTAGGTTTCCTTACTAGACTAGAAAAATTATCCTTTGAATGCTAAAAATCCTTCTTTTTCTGGGAAGTAATTTGGATAGGGACTCCATGTCATATTATAAAAAAAATAAGCTTATATCAAGGTTGACATGGGACTTAACACATCGATCATTTTCAAAACTTGAATGAGACCTAACACATCGACCAAAATAGAGTCAAAATCTTGTTATTATAGTTGACTCATTGTTTACAGTGCTTACACCGTATAAAATTGATTGTACAAGGCATGAATATGTTAAAATTATTTTTTAAAGTGTTTTTCATTCAGAAAAATATCAAAATGATATTTTTTTTATTTTTAAAAAATATTTTTGATATCAGCACATTAAAATGATTTAAAAACACAAAAAAAACTTAATATAAAATAAAAAAAATAAATTTTGTAACCTAATATGAAGGTAAATGAAACTATAATTTTGTATAGATTTGATTGGCTAGTAGACAAGCATTGCCGCCAGCATTTCAAATAAAAACATTCCAATAAATTCTTAGATCAAAGGTAAAGAAAAAAGAAAAGAGAAAAAGAAGAGATAATCTCACTTTGCAAGACGACATCCACACTTTTTGTTCAAACCAAGAACTCCGTTTAAAAACCATATAGCATGGAAAGTATCTCTAATTCAATTGAATTTCCTCTTTCAAAATCACGGTGATAGGCACGTGGGTTGGCTGTCATCTTCAGAATTTTAATTTTAATATTTAATAAAATTAAAATACATAAAAAAATGTAATAATATTCAAGGTTGTCAATACCATTCTGGTCGTCGTTCCAGTTTTTCTATTAGAACGAAACGTTCCGGTTTCAGAGCATTTCGGCGTGTCGTTTCGGGGTTGTAATGTTCATATATATATAAATTAAAATATTAATTTAACAGACATAATTAAAATTCAAGATAAATTAACTTTAAATTATACAATATAAACACAAAGTCAAACAAACATAATCTCAAAATTAGAAAAACAATCATAAGTTAATCAAAATAAAGAGGATTTTAAGGCCGGAACGGTACCGAGACGTTTCAGCCAGAAAATTTGGCAGGAATTTCCGGAACGGGCCAGAATTAAAACCGAGACGAAAACGACGCCGTTTCATCTCAAATTTATTAATGACATGAAATATTCCGGCCAAAACGAACGAAACAAAATTGACAAGCCTGATAATATTTGATACCCAAATTGTTGAATACCCCCCATTTAAATCAAGATTCCAGTTCAAAATACAAGAAAATTAAGCGGGCTAATAAAGTAACAATAAATAAAGTAAATCTTAAGAATAAATAAAGAGATTCTAAGAGTAAAAGCGATTATACTAAAAGCAAAGTATAATTAAAATATTCAATATGTAAGGGATGGAAAAGGGGTTTTATTTATTTATTTATTTTAAATTACTATATTTTAAAAAATTGAAAATTTACTATCTTATTAATATTGTGTTTTAAAAACACTTTTGAAAAAAAAGTTATTATTTTTGTTTTAAATCAAATTATTTAATATTTTTAGATTATTATTTTGATATGCTAATATTAAAAATAATTTTTAAATAATAAAAAAATAATTTTATATATATTTTTTTAAACTTTAAATACTTTCCTTCTCATAACAGTAAAAACATATTGTATAAAATAATAGTTGAGTAAAGGGTTGTTTGACACTGTATTTTCAAATTGTTTTTTAAAAAAATTAATTTTTTATATTTTAAATTAAAATCTTGAGTATTTTTATAATTTTTATATATTGATGTAAAAAATATTTTAAAAAAATTAAAAAATATTATTTAAATATATTTTTAAATAAAAAACAATTTAAATCACAGTTACATACTGTCGCTAAAAATTAAAGCTCGCAGGGCAGGGCGAGTCCAGCGCTGCCCGTGGACAGTACTAACAGCTCACGCCACTATTATTGTTTTTTTATTTAAATTTAATAATACCAGCATTAAATATTTTTTGTACTGGTGTGCTTGGCCAATTTTTTTATTTTTATAAATCAACAATACAGATCTCTAAAATTCATCACCCAAAATTTGCTGGATGCTGTCACAGAGTGTTCCGTCACCGTCAAAATCAATTAAGCAGAAGAGCAGTCATATCAGATTGGTCCCCAGCATAAACGATCACTGATTGGCTGTGACCACAAACCAGTAT
The DNA here is from genome assembly GCA_027405865.1 of Salix purpurea. Taxonomy (NCBI): domain Eukaryota; kingdom Viridiplantae; phylum Streptophyta; class Magnoliopsida; order Malpighiales; family Salicaceae; genus Salix; species Salix purpurea. Next base: position 2,390,036 of record CM050328.1, on the reverse strand, counting down.
TCACACGCCGATCACTGTAAAATAATATAATATAATATTTACTATTAATGTGAATGTTATTACCACCTGGCACTAAACAACGTGCGATTCAAAAGTTTGATTAAACAACGAAAGATACAAATCCATATACTTTTCCTTTTCTTTCCCAAGGCAGGCAGGCGCCTTCACTTTTAGAGAGAGTTCGGTGGAAGACGATTTTGAATTTTTTTTTTTAATATATTAAAATAATATTTATTTATTTTTTTAAAAAATATTATTATCATTAACACATGAAAATGATTTAAAAATATTAAAAAATCAAAATCAAAATCAAAATAAAAAAATTTAATTTTTTTAAAAACGTTTTTGAAATATAATGCCAAACATGTCGCAAGTCCCCTCAACAATCCTATTCGTTTTACTTTATTTATTTATTTATTTCTGAAGTGCTTATTTTTAATATTTAAAAAATTATTATCAAAATAAAATATATTTTAAAAAACAATCATTATTATACTTCTAAACATTGTCAAGCAAGATTACTTGTTAATTATATTTTTAACATTAACTTAATTATTAATTGAGTTTCATAATTTGCTTACATGACCTGGATTGACTCAACTTATTTTTCAGTTTTTTAGTTGAATTTTGCTTTTAGTTTTCTTCCATGACATAAGGTTAATTGAGAAATAAGTTTAATATTGATTTAATTTGCTTTCGTATTCATGAGTTAGATAATAGATTTAACAAGTTAGCTCGAGTTGATCAGATATAATCTAAGATGTCGTGGTATTCAATTATTTTATAGTCATGTATTCAATTATCATATAAATTATTATTTTTGTAAAACTAAGTCGATATAACACGAGTAGTCTGTTTAAGAGTGTGAATGCTGTTGCTTTCGAAAGTACTTGAAACATCTTAAAAAAAATATTTTTGTATTTTAAAAAAATATTTTTAACATCAATACATGAAAATAATTTAAAAACACTAATAGTTAAAATTTCATTTTTTTTGAAATGCGTGCGAAACACTAGCTAAATTTATAAGTGGAGTACTATTCGTGATGGTGTACAAGACACAATAATTGGACTGCTCATGGACTTTCGAAGAGACTTTCTATATGAATCCTCACTTCGAGTTTTGGGACTTGAAGCAGCACCACATATAATAAGATTTAAATACATATTTTATTACCGAAGGACACTCCACATTAATGGACAGACCACATTAAAACTTATATTTTAATCTTACTAAAATATCCCAAAATTAAAAATGCCTAAAATTATTATTACGAGGTGATCAAGAAGCAGAAGTTCCGTTGTATTTTTTTATTATTAAAATATATTTTATATAAAAAATAATGCAGTTGTACAGTACTGTAGATTTAGCAATGGTACGAGTATATAAATTAAATATATGGGTAACAAACAACAACGACAAAAAAATAAAATAAAAAACCAAACCAGGCAAGCCAAAACAAAAGATGATTTAAACAGGCTTGTTAATTCGGTTTCGTTCTAGCTGGAATGGTCAGAACATTCCGTGCCATTATAAAAACCAAGAAGAAACGACGTCGTTTTCGTCTCAGTTTTAATTTCGGCATGTTCTGGAAATTCCGGCCGGAACGTCTCGGTACCGTTCCGGCTCAAAATTATAATATTTCTTTTATTTTAGAACATTTTACTATCATAATATTTTTGAATTTTAGAGATGTTTCTAATTTTAAGATTATATTTGTTTAACTTTATGTTTGTATTGTATAATTTAAAGTTAATTTATCTTGAATTTAAATTATACTTGTTAAATTAATATTTTAATTTTTATATATATATATATATATAATTAATTATATATGAATAGTACAACCCCGAAACGGCACGCCGAAACGCTCAGAAACCGAAACGTTCCTTTCAATAAAAAAATCGGAACGATATAGACATCCTTGGTTTTAAAATTATTTTTTGACAAAAAAATAAATAAAAATAAATCATTTTAATATTAAAAATATTTTTTAAAAAATAAAAAAATATATTTTTAAATAAAAATTATTTTTGAAAACTGGAATCTGCATTCTTCTCTCTCTCTCACTAACTACAAAGCTGATAACACGCAGAGCTTCCTTTTTGTTTTATTTATAGCCAGAGGCATAGCAAGATAAAAAAAAAAAAATATATCACAGAGAGAGGGACACGCATTTAATATTCGGAGCAGGATTTCCCCTTTTTTTTTTCTTTCTTGGATTTCATCTTCGAAAAATTTGAGCGCTGGTTGGTCTCTTCCTCAGTTCAAGATTCTTCATCCTTTTCTTTCGATTTAAAAGCTGGATTTGGTGTTTTTTTTTTTCTTGCACAAAACCGCTCTTCTCTTGAAGCAGATTTTTGTCAGAGGTTGTCGCCGCTTCATCTATTCTTCTTCTTCTTCTTCTTCTTCTCCTTATTGTTTTTGTTTGTGGCGTGTTTTTAGTCTAAATGCGTTTTCTGTTTCTTTTCTTTTAAGGTTTCAGTTCGAAGTAGAAAGATTTAGCAGCATTTTTTTATGTTTTGGAATTTTGTTTTCTTTGAGAAGCTTAGCTGGTATTTTGTAGCCTTTCTAATCTAATCAGATGATAACTAGTTTTGGATCTCTCTCTCTCTTTCTCTCTCTCTCTCTATATATATATATATATTCATTTTGTTTGTTGTTCTTATAAATTTTGGTTCCAATCAATACCTATTTTTGTGTTTGTCTGCTTCCCCTCTTGCACTTTCCGAGCAACCAAACAGGAAAAAAAATGATGCTAATGTGAAATGTTTTGACGCTGATCTCTGGCTTTTTTATTTTGCAGGTCTATGTGAGCCTGTTTGATTTCAAAAGGTGTGGCTTTTCAGCTTAAGACAGTTTGTGATAGTAGTTCAAATTTGTGGTTCCAAGAGTGAAGGTTCATTAGTGAAATATATATACAGTCTCACTATGTTTCTAAACGGAAACAATCAAGGAATTTTTTTTTATCTCCACTCATACAAGAAAATTACTCCCTCATTTTTTTGTTTTAAACCTTTTGGAGCTGTTTCTTTCTTTCACTACTTTGACTCGTTGATTTGAGGGCTCAAAAAGCAATGCTATAGCGGTGTTGATTGACATCCTTTAGTCCTAGTTACAGTGTTTATTGTCTTTTTCCGTTTTGTCAGTGTTTGTGGATGCTCTTTCTATGAATAGTTTTGGGGCAAGTAGTTTTTTTGTCAAATTTCTGCCAGTGGAATCTGGTTCTTTCCTTTTGGGCCGAAAGGATTTCTAGATCCTGAGGATTTTTTTCCGGTACAATTTCTTCATCATCAAAGGATACCAAATACAAAATTACAAGCAGTGAAATGGGTTTGTTTGTTTGTTTTCCTTGGATTCTTGAGGAACTTGTGTTAAATTGTGAAAACGATATTGGCAATGAAGGTGTGGTCTGCCACTGCTATATCCGGAGGGGTATAGGTTTATTGTCGGTGGTACATGTCTTTTGAATCCAACATGGATGCGACGGAACAATAATGCATGAAATGTCTTAGTGTGTCTTGTAGAAGTGCTTTTGTTGTTGTTGTTGGCTCATAATTGTAGTGGGGCTTTGATTGAGAGAACAACCGGAGGTTTCTGATACATTAATTTCGTGGTGGTAGTGATGAGTAGAGAGCAGAAGAAAGGCGGCTCGGATGTTGCTGTGAAGGTTGTTGTCGCAGTTAAAGCCTCCAAGGAGATTCCTAGGACCGCCTTGGTCTGGGCTTTGACTCATGTTGTGCAACCTGGAGACTGCATTACTCTTCTTGTGGTTGTCCCTTCACACGCTCCAGGTATATTTTTCATTTCCTTTCCTTGAAGCCATGCTATTGTCTAATCTTGAGTAGAAAACTTTGCCTGGGATGTTTTGTAGTTTGATATTTCATTATTGATTTTGCCATTCTGTTACAATCGTCTTGTACTCCGTGAAGTCAAATATCATTCTAATTTTGCTCTATCATTTCCTGTTTAGAAGGTACTTTGGGGTCTAACCTTCTTAATTAGTTGGTAAATATGATTGCCTTCACCAATTCTTCAGGTCGAAGATTATGGGGATTCCCAAGATTTGCTGGTGACTGTGCTAATGGTCACCGGAAGTCTCATTCAGGAGCAGCAACCTCAGATCAGAGGTTTGACATTACAGATTCCTGTTCCCAGATGATCCTTCAGCTTCATGATGTTTATGATCCAAACAAAGTGAGTGCCTTAGTCTAATTTCTTGTGGGTGTTAAACTCCATATATGCCTATGCTGATGCTCCATTTGTATCCTGATCCCCGTTCACAGATCAATGTCAAGGTAAAAATTGTTTCTGGATCACCTTGTGGGGCAGTCTCTGCTGAAGCCAAGAAGGTGCCAGCCAACTGGGTTGTACTAGACAAGTAATGCTCTAGTCTTCATCGAGTTTAGTATCACAGTTCATCCTTGTCAGTTAAAAAAACAGACCTTTAAGATTTTAAATTAATGAGTTCTTGCCTCATTCAAGTTCCCAATACTGATTTGCTTGATCCAGAACATATGTTGATGCTTATGATTCATGATACTATGTTTGGAATTCTTCTATAGACAGCTGAAGCATGAGGAAAAACGCTGCATGGAAGAGCTGCAATGCAACATAGTGGTTATGAAACGATCCCAGGCAAAAGTCCTCCGCTTGAATCTGGTTGGAACATCAAAGGAACCTGAAGTTGTGGGCCCGTCACCTTCCAAACTAATTGAAGCTTCTGAGCAGCATTCAAAAAATAAGAATCATTCTTCAGGCTCCATGCGTGGACCGGTAGTTACTCCAACAAGTAGTCCAGAGCTTGGAACACCATTTACTGTGACTGAAGCAGGAACTTCATCAGTCTCGAGTGATCCAGGAGCCTCACCATTTTTCATCTCAGAAACAAATGGAGAACTGAAGAAAGAGGAACCACTGGTCATTAAGGAAAATAGGGATCTTAATGAATCTAGTTCGGACACAGACAGTGAACATTTATCTTTGGCTTCAAGTTTAAGGTTTGAACCATGGGTAGGAGAGTTGCCTGGTTCTCATATTCAATCCTCAAGACACATGGAAGAAAGCTCTCAGAGAAGTAATTGCATGGCACAAACGTCAACAACAGAAGCTTTGCTAGAGAAGTTCTCAAAACATGATAGACAAACAGGAATTGGAATGTCAAACTACAGGACTGATCTAGACTTGAGTGTAAACGTGAGAGAGGCAATATCATTATCCAGAAATACACCTCCTGGCCCGCCTCCTTTGTGTTCGATATGTCAGCATAAAGCACCTGTATTTGGGAAGCCCCCAAGGTGGTTTAGCTATGCTGAGTTGGAGCTTGCTACTGGGGGATTTTCGCAAGCCAATTTCTTGGCAGAGGGTGGGTTTGGATCTGTTCACAGAGGTGTATTGCCTGATGGCCAGGCAGTTGCTGTCAAACAGCACAAATTGGCTAGTTCACAGGGGGATCTAGAATTTTGCTCAGAGGTGGAAGTCCTTAGCTGTGCTCAGCATCGAAATGTTGTTATGCTCATCGGATTTTGTATTGAGGACAGAAGGAGGTTGTTAGTTTATGAATATATATGCAACGGGTCACTAGATTCTCATCTGTATGGTAATTTTTCTTTATCACTGCATGAACAGCTTGATGCTTGTATAGCTGTAAAACACTATATATGATCCTAACGAGGTGACATTTTTTTGGCTAATATAAATACCTTTAATTTAAAATAACATTTGTAGATGCCAATTTTGGTTGCATTTTACTAAGAAAGCTTTATTCTTTAGGGCGTCATACGGAGCCATTAGAATGGTCTGCCCGCCAGAAGATTGCAGTAGGAGCTGCTCGAGGGTTACGTTATCTTCATGAAGAATGCAGAGTAGGTTGCATAGTCCATCGTGATATGCGGCCAAACAACATTCTCATAACCCATGATTTTGAACCGCTGGTATGAATATTCGGTTTCTTTCTCAAAATAAGACACTTGCAAATGTAAATGCTAATCACATCCGCTTCTTTTTGCATCTTCTCAATCTTCATAGTCCTCTCCTTTTTACCTTCCGTTTCCTAGTCCAGCATCTCATATTTTTTAGAGACAATAGGACTGGAGTAGAACCCTTGTAGACCTTCACTCTGCTTTTCATGTGCACCACTTCTGAGCTTGACAAGCTTTTTTATGTGTTGTCTTCCTTTGAATTTCCTGGAAGATGCTTCTTGAGATATTTTTATTTTGTTTCATGATGTATGGAATGTGTAATTCACTTTCCAACTTGTTGAATTTATTGACCTTAATTCAGCTTTTATTTTTAGGTTGGAGATTTTGGCCTAGCAAGGTGGCAGCCTGATGGCGATACTGGTGTTGAAACAAGAGTGATCGGAACATTTGGGTAATTTCAGATGGTGTGCCTTTTGCCTTTTGCTTCCACATGCAATTGCAGTTTAGAATAAGATGTTCTCTGCTGCAGGTATCTGGCTCCAGAATATGCTGAAAGCGGTCAAATCACAGAAAAAGCTGATGTTTATTCCTTTGGAGTAGTTTTGGTTGAGCTTGTTACTGGACGAAAAGCAGTGGACCTCAACCGGCCAAAGGGCCAGCAGTGTCTCGCAGAATGGGTATGCTGTAGGGATTAGTTTGCCAATCAATTCTTTGTTGATTAGAATTAGAAAGATAAAATCATTTCTTGCATCCTTTTAGGCTGTAGCTTCTTTGTTGTTATATTCTAACTCTTAATCACATTGATCTGGATAGGCACGCCCTTTATTGGAAGAATATGCCATAGGTGAACTGATTGACCCACAGCTTGGCAATCGTTATTCAGAACAGGAGGTTTACTGCATGCTCCATGCAGCATCATTATGCATACGACGAGATCCTCATTTCAGGCCTCGTATGTCTCAGGTAAACAAAACTTTCAATTTGAAAACCATTCTGACATGCTTTACTTTCTCATGCACAGAGCTTTCTATTGTTTTGGATGGTTATAATTAAATGTTTTTTTTCTTGTTTGTGTTGTTTGGGAGAAGGTTCTCCGCATACTAGAAGGTGACATGCATGTCGACACGAATTACATGTCGACACCTGGGTATGATGTGGGAAACCGGAGTGGAAGGATTTACATCGATAGAGCAGCCGCAGAAGCCATAAAAACATTATGGTGCTCTGCTGTCAACGAATGAGGCACTGGAAGGATTCAGTGGGAAGCTCTCTTTTGACACCCAGAGCCAACTTGCCAGGAGGATCTCATGCCAAGATGTTTTTTAAAGTGCAAACCTTAATGAGTTCACATATGGTATGCTAAATATCTCGCTGGCCCATTTGCATCTTGTATCTGTTTTGATTTTCTTTTTTGTTCAATGCCATTTTGATTTCGCTTTGTATAGTAGAAGGGAAGTAGGGGTAGCAATGTTTTGTTATTCTATGGTAAATGATAGGAACTGAAATTAAATAGCAACGATGCAGATTATTAGTGAACGACGTAATGCTTTGAATCAATGAAGCAGCTTCTGGGAATCTGTCTCTTTCTCTGTTAATAATCTTGGGCTGTTCATGAGTTTTGAATCATTGAAAATTGAGGGGTGGAGAGGGTCAAGAAGCAGACAACTCATCTTAGATTTATCTTATAATTGTTAAAGGATCATTTCATCTAAAGCTTAAGTGAGACATTGAAATATGATTTATATTATTCTCCAACACACCCTCAAGTGAAAGCTTTTTAGGTTTGAAACTTGCACAGACCCATACTATCTTGTGCTTGATTTTTATCAAATAGAATGAGGATGGTGAGATTCGAACTCGTGATCGTTGGGTTAATAAAGCTCTAATATCATGTCAATAAATCAAGACTCAATATAATTTATATTATTCTCTATTAGTATCTTGTGGGACTCTGTCTCTTTCTCTTTGTGGTTGTAGGTTTGTTAATATTTGGCTGCTCGTGAGTTTTGAATCTTTGAAAATTGAGGGGTGGAGAGGGTCAAAGAACCAGATAAAATAATCTTAGATTTGTCTTGTAACCTAGGAAGAAACCAAAACCAGAAAACAAGAAACACTGAAAAACATGATATAGCATTGAATGAGGTGGGGGAAGGGGTTGCAATGATGAAAGGAAAACATTTTCTTACCTTTGGATGTAATTTTTTGAATTTCAAATTCATGGAAATAAAATAAATCCAAACATTGAATTTGATAGTGACAAAGCCTTTAGAAATTCATAACGCAGGTAATTGTTCCTTGGTAGCATGTGGTCGGCCCCATAGCTTGCTCTTCATCTCGTTGTCAGCAGGACCAAGTTGGTTGCCGTATTATCTAACCTCTGGTTGGTATATGATTTTCAGCCACCTCTATCCTGAAATTGAAAGTTTTTTTTTTTTTTTTTTTAATAGCAGAACTGGAATAATTTCTTATAAGCTACTTGAACATGGAAATCCTGAAACTAACGGGCCCAGTGTAGTAATATTGACAGAAACATTCGACATGGGATTGTAGATATAGCAATCAGGAAGACAACATATTTTAAAAATATTATTATTTTTATTTTAAATTAATTTATTAAAAAGCAATTTCATTCCTTTATTCTCCCATTAAAAAAATAAAAATTCTCCCGAACAATTTCTAACCTGTCTCTTCCCAGTGGTCGTTCATCCTCCATCATCAATCTTCTTCTCTCTGCTGATCACCAACCACCCACAAAATCATTTGCCTGAGCTTTTCTTGTCCATCTCTCTAAAATCCAAGACCACACCGTACCATTATTGCTCAACCAGACCTGACCATTATCTCCGGTGGCTCCACCAGCCTGAGCCTTTTTCTCGCCTTTCCTCACGAAGTTAGCCCAGCTCCAGATAAACAAACCCGCAAGCTTTTCTTGATTGACATGGAATCATGATGGGATGCTTAAAATCCAAATAATCATCGAATTTGCTGTGAATATCATCACCGTTTAGTGATGGATTGTGTTTGATACTTCATTGTTCAAGTTGATTACGAAAACTTGAAGTATTGAGTTTGCTGTGTGATTTTAGGGTGGATCTGTGGAGTTGACGATGGCCATCGATCCTTTTTCAACAATCACAACACCCATTTTATAATCCAATACAAAAATATTTATTGATTATAGAGTAATGAAAGTTATTCTTCTGTTTTCTAAATGTATATATATATATATATTATGTCAGATTGCTGGTGTTCCCACACGTGTCAACACGGTCAAGTTTCTTTGAAACTTTTTCTAGCTCATGATGTTTGCTTAATTTTCTTCCACCCTTTTGACCCAAATCGGCATTCTTCTCTTCATTCTTACAGTTGGGAAATTTACTACAGTATCTTCCTCAGCCACCCACCTGAAAAAAAAAACAGAAGACAAATTGTCATTATTATTTTTTTATTAGATAATAATATAAATTATATTATGTGACCTCACCTAATAATTTAATCTTTTAGGTGAGATGATTTCTTAACATCGTATCAGAACCTCGTTGACCAAGCAGTCACGGCCTTCATTCTATTTCATAAAAATCAAGCACAAGATAGTGTGGCCTGTGCAAGTTTCAAGTCCAAAGGATTTTCACTTGAGAGGGTGTGTTAGAGAATAATATAAATCATATTTTGGGACATCACCTAACAGCTCAAGCTTTTAAAGGAGATGGTTCGTTAACATTTTTCATTCAGTAAAATATCACAATAATGTTTTTTTATTCAAAAATCATTTTTAATATCAATACATGAAAATAACCTAAAATACCAAAAATATCAATGTTTTTTTATTTAAAAAATCATTATTTATATCAATACATGAAAATAACCTAAAAACACCAAAAAAAAACTTATTTTAAAATAAAAAATAATAATAAAGTTTTTTCAAAAAATATTTTAAAACACAATAACAAATATCAACGTAATCATAATATTAGAAACTTTCGCATTATTGAAATCTAATCAAGGCAAAAACCAGCCAAAATCTAGGTTAGGCTTGCTTTTTCAAGGTAAAGAAAGAAAAAAAAAAAAGGGATTATTATTAGCCTAGGGGATTTCTAGCATAAGACCTCGGGAAAAGACGAAACAGCAGCTTAGGTTTGTGTTTTAAAAAAAAACATTACGTGTGGGCCAAGCTAGGTCGCACAAATTTGACCATATCACCAGCTTTGTAATAAAATAATGCGTGCTAGCCTAGCTAGACAGCTTGTATCTTCTACGACTCGTCGTTTGACCAATGACCACCTCTATTGATTTCATGGTCTCGTGATTTTCTAGAACTCGAATAATCTTGAATGATAAAAAGAAAAAAAAAAGTTGATTGTAACTGGAAGCAGCTCAAGGGGACAAAGAAGCTAAAAAATGGAAGAAAGTTGGATGTTTCCTCTCATGATTTTGTCTCTGCTCATTAGTGACTGTTGAGAAGTATATTATAGTTGTTTTTTAAAGTGTTTTTTGTTTAGAAATACAGTAAACTAATATTTTTTTATTTTTAAAAAGTTATTTTTGATATTATCACGTCAAAATTACCTAAAAACTCACCCAAAAAAAATAATTCAAAATTAAAATTTAATTTTTTTTAAAAAAAAAACACTTTTAAAATGCGTTTTCAAAACCTTCGTAAAGAACAGAACAATTGAGAGGCAAAATGGGAGCATGGCAAAATGTGAATATTCATGTAAGGAAAATATTTCTATATTTTGACCGAATTAAGGTAAAACTCGAACTTAATTAAGTTTTGATCCATCCACCATTCTTTCTTTTTTTTGTAATTATGAAAAGCAATTAGATGTTGTTTTAATTTATTTACCATCCTAATTAGTTTCTTCAATCGCACCATAATGGTGCTATTAAAAATAATATAAATCATATTCTGGAACCTCATCTAATCACTTAACTTTTTATGTGATATGGTTTCTTAACATGATATTAAAGCTTTGTTGACATAACGATCACAAAATCGAATTTCACCACTTTAATAGTATGATTCTGTGTAAGTTTCTAGCGCAAAATTTTCTTATTTAAAGAAATATATTAAAAAATAATATAAATTATATTCTAGAAAATATCTAATAACTTAAATTTTTTTAGGGGATATATTTCTAATGTTTATTCCCTCTTTTTCCACCCTATCCTTATATGTGTTGCTTTAACTATGATTGGGTTATATATTGATAATAATAATAAAAAAAAAAAAAGGAATTACCTAAACTGGGTGACAAAGTGGTGCAAGAAAATTGAAGCTTCGAGCCTGGCCAGGTCAAGTCCAGGACATAATCTCTGTCCCCCTCCAAACGGAGTGAAGCTGCCATTGCTGCCATCCTTGTCCTGCAAGAACCTCCCCGTCAGCGAGTTAACGACCTAAAAACAACCACCGGAAAAGCAAAACCACCCGTCGTTCCTCACCTGCCACCTCCATGGATCGAATCTGTACGGCCACTCGTAGTTGTTTTCATCGAGATGAACTGATCTGAAATATGCGAAAGCACACCATCCCTTGGGTATGAAATACCCTTTAATCTCCGTGTCTTTCATCGCCTTTCTCATCACCCCAGTTATTATGTTTCCCATTCTTAGGGTTTCCGTGATCACCTGATCGGAAAAAATCCCTGTAATTATTTCCCATCATTTCGATTTTCCATCAGCTAGTTAGCGAGGATTGGCGAGGATGGCACTTACTGTTTGAGTAAAGGGCAGAGATAAGTAATCAGTCCAGCACATCGGCTCCCCGCGCTGAGCTTTCAGATTTTTCAATTTCATGTTCTCCTTCTGATCAGATTCCATCAATCATCACATGCATGAAAAGACTGCCTAAATAGAGATGAAAGGAAAATACAAAAAACAGAAAAGAAGAACAGTGCTGTGATGGCTACAAGTCACACGTGTGAAGTCACAAAGCTGACATTGACAGGGCACCTGCCCATAAAATTGACCTTGACTAGATGCTCCAGATAATTTCATGAATGTTTTGCAATTAATATTATTTTTTAAAATAGTTTTTATTATATTTGAAGAAGAGATAGAGTTGGGAAATAAAATGAAGAACATACAGTCAATTGTTGCAGAGCAGCAGGGCAATCTGAGAGGTACTTCACAGCAAGAGTCATAAGGACTGGCACTGAATCCTCGCCAGGTATCATCATGTCGATCATGTTATCAGCGATTAAATCATCTGTTAATTCCTCACTTGCGTCATTCAGCAGCACTTCCGCAACATCTTTTGCCGCCATTGAAATGATCCCAGCTCTCTTAGATTCGATCAGTTTCTGCACCAGCTTCGCCATTTTCTTCTTCGCCTGCAAACCCAGAACTAATTTCATATATTTAATCTATCTCTTCTAATTACAAACGAAGAGAATGTGTATAGAACCTGCCTGTAATGATCGATAGAGTTGACTTCCAGGAATGTTTAGAGGTAAAGACATGAGACCTGCAATGAATTCCTGGAACTGTTTCTTCAGCAGCTCCATTTCTTCACCAGGATCCAAACTAATCAATGCCTTGACTAATACTTGAAAGGCGATCTGGAGAAATTATGGGTTTTTACTAATTAGTAACTTTTTCTAGAAATTAAAGGGCTGTAAATATATTTGCTGTAATCATTGTGAGTCTCTTTTACGGGACAGTATGATTCGTGCAAGCCCCATGCTCCACTAAGCTTGGTTTATTACTTAATTTCTAGCAAAATCATTTCAAACTTAAGTAGAAGCCGGAGATAAAATTCAAACTTTTTTAATCGTTTCTTTCTTTCACTAGAGAGAGAAAGTGTGTTATAGATGCATGGACGTCGTAGTGATTCTTTTATTTTTTTATTCATAAAAATATGTAAAAAAAAAACAAAAACTTGGAAGAAGATGAAAGATGGCCGCAGAGATAGGGTTGAGAGCCCGACATCTTTTGTTTTGTCTTCTGTCTAATTGAACTTTTCTCGGAAAAAAAGAAGAAGAAAAAGGGTCTTAGAACAAGATTGATAGAAGAAAACCAGAGATAGATTTTCAAACTTTTAAGAAATAGAACTCGGCTCTCTCGACAGTGTACTTTTATGGAATCTTTTCCTCCGAAAGCTTAACCTGTTCAGTAATGTCTCGTAATATGATTTCTATTATTCTTTAACATATCTCCTCAAGTGCCCACATTACCTTGTGATTGATTTTTATCGAATAAAATGAAGGTAGTGAGATTTAAACTCATGACCATTGGATTAACAAGGATCTGATATCATGTTAAAAAATTATTTCATCTAAAAACTTAAATTATTAGATGACATCCATAATATAATTTATATTATTCTTTAATAAGCAAACATAAAGTTAAGGAGATAGAGGGACTAACATTCTTGGTTTCATCTTGTATGAAAATGGGCTGGTCCTCTCTCCATTTCTCCATCGATTCTTGAACATAACTTTGCATGTCTCGGGTGATTTGAGCTTTGAGATGATGGGATTTGAAGAAGGCACCGATGAGACCATGGATTCTCCTCTGCAAGCTCCCATTGATGAGCAAAATGGAGGATTTCCCCATCAACTCGGTGAGAGATTTCGGGTAAGAAGGAACGAACACCTTCGCATCACTTTGCAGTATAAATCTGCTCACCTCTGCATCTGTCGATACTATTGTCGGACTTCCAAATATATGCGACTTGAAAACCTTCCCATACCTACAAAAAAATGAAAAATTAAGTAAATTCCAAGTATATACTAGCTGAAAAAATATAAGAAAACGACGACAGAAAAATATTAATTAGGGCTAGCTTAATACATGTATATATATATGCTTCCCTTCTACTGGTATAATTACTTACATACGACGGCGTTTATCCATGAAGCTTTCAGGGCGGTCTGAGTAAGCACACGAAACGAAGTCGATAGTTTCGCCGATGAAGGGCCATCCAAGATTGCCTAAAGGAAGTGGGGTTTCGTACGACGACGACGAAGAAGACGATGACGTCATCATTCCACTGCTACTCCAACTAAACCAGCTGCTGTAACTGTAGAGAAATATTATGGCAGTGCTGCACAGCAAGATTTCCAGCACAATCCACAATAAATTGTCCATGTAAATAGTTGCAATATAAACTTAATCTCTCTCTCTCTCCCCAGCTCTCTCTCTCTCTCCCTCTCTCTCTCTCCACAGCTCTCTCTCTCTCTCTCTCTCTACTTGGCTTAAATACGGTTTCCTAATTATGGCGATGGGTATAGTTTATATGATCAGGGGATGATGAGCAAGTATGTGTAAAGAAAATGTATATGATGTACGAGCACGCGTGGGGGCAGAGAGAGAGAAAGAGAACAAGGTTGGAAGAATATTTATTCTATCTATTTGTATAATTAGGTGATGCTAACTTATTAATTTAGTATTGTTGCCTTCTTTAGTGATAGTGGGTCTAAGTTTAGTATCATATAATATATAGTTTTGATAATGGAATGACACTGTATTTTAAAAAAAATATATATTTTTTATTATTTTAAATTAAGTGTTTTTGGTATTTTAGATCATTCTGATATTTTTCTAAATAAAAAATATTTTGAAAAGTAACTTCAATCGCACTCTCAGACAGACCCTAAATCTACGAGGAGATCATATATAGTTTTAATAAAAAATACTCTACCTTGTTAACAATTATCTATTAATTTTGTTTTTTTTCTTTTATTATAACTAGATATATATCACCTCAATGATTTTGAATGGTTTTAAAATATTTATTTTCTTCTTTTTGGAATAGATGTGGAGAAAGTAGTTTTTTATATCAATTTGGTGTTTAAAAAATAAATTATGGTCTTTTGTATTATTGCTTTAATTTAGAAAAAAATGTTATTTCATAATTATGATCATTCTGAAAAATAATAACAGTCTTGATCATGTAAACGGAAATGCACAAAGAAAAAAAGGGAAATTTCAGATTTTTGAAAAAAAAAACAAATTAATTATGAAAAAAAATCTTATTTATTTTGAAGTAAATCATTTAATTGGTCACGGGTCACAATTATACGGTAACATGCATTGATCAAATTATGATTACTGGAGATTGGATACATGAAGTACCAACTACCGTATAAGGAAGAGCAAAAAGAAACAATTCAAAAATTCACAAATAAGTATATATATATATATATATATATATATATATATATATATATATAGACTAATCAAGGAGGAATTAATTATTTCCTCTCAACAATGTTTTTTTTTTTTGTTTTGTTTAATTATATTCTTTAATATCTGATTTAGAAAGAGATTTTGATATCTGTTTGTTTGTTACGAGGTTATTTTGATCTCATTACCTAAATCACGAGTTTTGTAGACTAACATGAGTTAACTTAAGTTTTTTTCTTTCTTTTGTTTAATTGTTTTTTTTCATTTTCATCTTTCAACATGGCTAAATTATACTCTTAACTGCTATTCATGTTGTTTATAGACTCGTTAAGTTGATCGGGTCAAATTAAATTAACATCCATATTATTTAATTTTTTTCTATTAAAACTATGTTAAAAACACATGGAATTTGTTTTATATTAAAAACAACTTGTAACGTAGTTCTAATAATGACATAGTGCATAGATGCTATATGCATTATATATATAATATATAGTATTATATATATATATAGAATACATAATCATTAAGAATAGAAAAGATATATTGTAGAAGAATTAGTCCCCACAAGCCCATAATTGGCCTGAGGCGCAGCTGGTGTCCTCGTGCATTCATGTGAGGCTCGATAAACATATATATATATATATATATATATATATATATATATATATATATATATATGTGTGTGTCCTCGTGCATTCATGTGAGGCTCGATAAACATATATATATATATATATATATATATATATGTGTGTCCTCGTGCATTCATGTGAGGCTCGATAAACATATATATATATATATATATATATATATATATATATATATATATATAAACACACACACATATATATATATATATATAAACACACACACACACACACACATATATATATATACACTCAGACTGTACACACGCCTATGCCAACCCAACCCCTCATGCTTTACTTTCATCACCATCTAATCCTCTCTTTAGTTTTATACGGGGGGAGACCACATGCGATTAACTTCAGAAAAAAAAAAAATCTTTAGAGTGTCATTAAGGTTGTTTTTAAAATTATTTTTCATCTATAAATATATCAAAATAATATTTGTTTTATTTTTTTTAAAAAAAATTTATATCATCATGTCAAAATGATTTAAAAACACCAAAAAATTGAATTTAAAGTAAAGAATAAAAATAATTTTTATTCAAAAATACTTTTGAAACGCAGTGTCAAACAAACACTCCCTTAAACAAAGCAATGGATGGCTGCACCCTTTTTATTTGTGAGTCATAATTTTTAATGGTGGATATATAATAATAATAATAATTAATAATAATATAGAAAGCCATGACTTTTGGGGCAACCTTTTTAATTTTCAAAATATCTCTCTTTGACTGTTGAACAAATTATATGGAATTATAAGTTGGCCCATTTCTCGATTCCAAATTGTTAAGTTCCATTACTTTGCCTTGCTCTTCCAAACTACCTAACTCGTCATAGAGTATCCTTTTTTTTTTTTATATATATATATAACATTGTTAATATATTTATTGTATTATTAGATCTCCCTCTTGATTTGCTGATTATTAATTCTTTTTTTAAAGTCTTCAAAATCCATATAGATTCTTTGAGGATATATTTCTGAATTCTTTTGAAAAGGTTGAAGTTTAGGACTTTCTATATATATATATATATATATATATATATATATATATATATATATATATATATATATATATATATAATTCATGAGGTTATATTGAGGGGAAATAAATAAATAAATAAATAATTAGGAGGTTGGGAACCTAATCTTATTTGATTGTTGGAGTTGGTTTGATTCTTGGTACTTTGCAATGCTTGAGGAACTTTCTCAAAGTTGGATATTCGTAGTTCAAGATGTCACCACATCTTTTCTAAAACTTATCCATGCTTTCATTCGCCCATGTCATCATTTGAACATTTTTTAGGGGATTTTATCTTCTTTTATTAAAAAAATTATGAATCCATGTTGCCTAGTCAAAAGAAAGGTAAGTCCATTGCATTTAAATTTGTTAAGAAAAACATGATTATTCTTTTGAAGATGATCTTAGTAATGAAGATATTTCTCTTGTAACTAGGAAAAAAAAATCCATGTTTAAGAAAAGAATAATGGTGAAGACATAAAAAAAGGAAAAGATTCTACCAAAAGAAACGAGTCAAAAAATAAAAGTTAAAAGTAGATTTAAGGAAATAGTTGAGGTTTTGAATGCTTAGGATATTGTAACTTAAGAAATGAAGATCATAATTTCAAATTAAATCAAGAGCAAATAATAATAAAAACATAAATTTTTAGTCGAGAAAATATTAATAAAAAATAAAGAATTATACTATATATTTTTTCAATGAAATTTAAATTATTGTTTTCTAACAAAAAAACAGTTTTATTGTTATATAATTAAATAAAAACTATGGAAAGCTCTATGCAATATAAGATAAATTATCTTAATATATCCTTTGTTATAATTAATTAATATACATAATTCTTGATTTCATGAAAGGCGTATAACTTTTCAATTTGTAATTAAGAAATTTTATTTGTGGTAAAAAAATAAAATAAATAAAGCTACATGGAGTACATAATTCAATGATTAATCATATGATTGCATGTGCAGAAAAGCTAGTGCGCGGTCAATAAGTCATGCATTAGATTTCATAATTCCCAGTACGAAAACCGTCGTCGTTTCAAGACAAAAACAACAATAATCACAAAAGACTGCATGATCTAGATTGGAAGAGAAGAATGCTCGACTAGATGCCTGGGATGGATTTTGCTCGAATGAATTGTTTGAGAATAGCTTTCTCATCATCAATGCGCTTTCTCTCTTCTGAATCTTTTGGTTTGACTTTTCTTTTTTCTTCCAAGATCCACTTGAATAGTTCACGCTGCTGATCCTCTCGGACAGGTTCACATAGCTTCACTGCTTCAGAAATGATAGGTGATGGCATGATTTTCTCAGAAACTGGAGCAGCAGCTGTACTGGGAGTGGAAGAGGGAGTTTTGCTTGAAACTTCTTCCTCTTGGTCCGTGTCCTTTTTCTTCGTTCTCATGAACAAGTAAGCTGCAAAAATTACATTAACCTCACTCAGTCCTTAGAGCTACTAATCAAGCAATTTAGCTGGAAATTTGAACTCCACGACATCCCCACCCCACAAATTTATTCATAAACATAGACTACCATGGAAAAGAACAGATCAACAAACTATATTTATTCCAAATATGATGCTTGTGAGAGCATGTAAGAGATGACGTCACTCGTCCCCCATCATTATAAGGCTCTCATGGCTAATAATCACGGCATACTCCGTGCTTGGTGCGGCCTTGCATCTGATGATTCTCCCAACCAAGCCATCCATGAAGGGTGCATCTAAACGAATTGTTACCGAGAGTTGCTAGTGCACTGTCTGCGGCTTAGTAGTTGATGACAAGTTCTGTAACTATATGTAGTTAATGAAATCCAATGTCAAAGGATTGCTTTTGATGCTAGCAATGCTGTCGGTTAACACACCATGGAAAAGAATTCAAGGATAGCTTTAGAATCCATCATGTGGTTTCAACTCTGATCTTTAAATGAATAAAAAAATATAAAAAACATACTTTATCACTCATCGATTTCACATTATCAACAAAGAGCATCGGCACAGCAGTTAGAGCCTGTGCCTCCACATGCTTATAGAACAAGAAATTTAATACCATGAAACGCACAAAACAAAACAGAAATTTAAGTAGACACATCAAACAGCTGTAATAAAAATAAATAAATAAATAAGTTGTCGAAGCAAATGCACAACTAGAGTGCAGGGGAAGCATATGAGAGCCATGTGCACCATTTATGAACTTCTAGAGTGAAAAACAACAGAGCACTGCGTTAAGTCCATGATGACATAATATAGTCATTCTTTCTGAATCAATTTAAGAGCTTCACCATGTCAATATAATGACAATCATCTATATTTTCCTATTTCAGATAAAAAGAATATGTAAACAGCTCTTTTGATCCTTCCATTACCTTGTTCAATTATATTCTAGCATCAATTAATGTCATAAACCAGAAGAAACAAACTGCACAATTAACTAGATAGTATGCAAGCCTCCAGTAATTGAAAGGAAATATATGCCGAAAGAGATTTTGGTATCAAATGATTTGCAGAACCCCAGAAGGCAGATCAAAAACATTTCTTTCCAACACATTTGCCTCACAGTTAATCAAATTTAATTTTTTTCAACCTGCACCAAAACCCAATAGCTGAAACTAGTGACAGTATGCAAAAAAAACCAACTAAGCCTGTAAATTGTATTTGTTGATCATTATCAAGTTGTCCATGTTACGGGTTGCATGCCACAGAACCAAAAAAAGTGTCGAAGAAATTTCATCCAGTACAAGACTATTAAACAGCCAATATTGGATTTTGGTTTCATAAAAGATCATCTAGAAATTTGAAACATTTAATTACCAAAGCTATTTGACAGTTTTTCAATTATCTGAGACCCGAAGGATCTATATTGAAATTGAGTACAGAGTCTCAATAGGCAAGAATCAGATGCTCCTTTGCATAATACATACATGCATAACCCAAACAATGAGCCTGTGTTGCATAGGCTTTCCAAATTGAATGGTCTAGTTTATAAATTTGAAACTCTGAGAAACCTCCAGGATCCCTTCTCTTCTTCTTTTTTTGTGTGTTAATGATCTATGAGAACCTCAGCTGCAAGCTGATCCAAATGGCGATGACATATTACAGTAGAAAATCAGTTTGGAGGGAGGGGTGGACCACCAGAGAGAACCATTTTGTTATGAAACATCAAACTTATCAGCGTATGCTAATTCTCTATTTGGCATGTTTGAACATTGACACCATTGACAAACTCCTCAAAGTCAAATATACAAGTCGCACTCAAACATCTAAGAAACTCTACTGCCTCATATCTAACTTCTGATTGTCAACAGAAATCATAATAAGGGTATTCCTAGAAAGCTAGGATAGACATACAGCACATGTAAGATGCCAGAGCTAGGGTGATCAATCATTGCATAACAAACAGTAACAGCAGCAAACCCCTCAATTCCACTGTTGCTAAGCCATTACTCAGCCTGACAGCTGAGCCATTCCCAATACTCAGCAAGAAACATTAAGATTCATCAATCAGAAAATTTACTGTCAGCCAAGCAGCTATTGAAATGCAGTACAATTATTATAAGATCCATCTAAATCCCTCTATTTTACAAGAAAACATCGAAAAATGTAAGATTCAAGAAAGACGATTCAAAGAGCCATTTCAAGAATCAAGACAGTGAAAAGTTGTAGTATATAAATATTCCTCAATTCCCAACAACTTTTTCATCGCCTAAAATATAAAACTTATCCAGCCCAAGTATAAAATCTCGAGAGAGAGTAAAATGGAAAAATAGAACTGACCCATTTCAGCAGATCCAAAAATCACACATTAGAATTGAAAAGACAAAGAAAAAGCGAGCACCTCCAACAGCGAGATTGACAGTCAAGAGAAGGGGCCAAAGGAACTTGTAACGCCTAGCGAAAGACTCTTTTGGAGGCTGAGGAGGTTGTGGAGGTGTGGTAGACTGAGACCCCATTTTGTATGAAGCAGCTGCCGCAGTGGATGATGAAGATGATGATGCCCCTCTTGCTGTTGCTGTTGGTTTTGCAACAAACAAATAGTGAATCGAAAGTTTAGAAGAACCAAAATGATTCGATAAAAAGAAGAGATTTCTAAAAGTGATAATTTGATACCTTTCTTGGGTTTGTTGGTGAAGAGCTTTAGACCTCCTTCTTCTTCTTCTGCCTTCATTCTTCCTTGTGCTACGTCAGGAGGATGATTGTAAACTGCTACTCCTGGTATTATTGTCTTCTGGGCCCCGTTTGGAATCGCTTCAAAAGTGATTTTTCAAAAAACAAATGAGTTTTTTTTTATTTAATTTATTTTTAATGTTTTTAGAATAATATAAAAAATCATTTTAATATATTTATAAATAAAAAAATAATTTAAAAAACAATTGCAATTACTTTTTAAAAATACTCTATTGTAACACCGTTATTTTGTTTATTTCCTCAAAAAATATAAAAATAAATAGTGAAAAAGTATTTTTACAATGAATTGTATTTTAATATTTTGGCAAGAATAATATTTTTATAAAATAAATAGTAAAATAATATTTTATTTAATACTAAAAAAATATGTAAAAAATATAAAAAAACAAAATAATCTAAATAACCTAAAACAAAACCTTTAAAACGACTTGAGGAAAGCTCAAAGAGAACCGACCGAACCCAACAGCCAAACACTCCCCTGTCCTATCCAAACTGAAAAAACGAGCAAATGGCAACAGCAGTAGGATCCATGAATGTGGAATTGTTGTATAGAAGAGTGAGAGTAAGAGATTCTTCAGTGGACACTCAGCAAAGACTCCCATACAATCCCAATGCTCCAAAAAACCCCTTCAAAAACCTCAATCCTAAACCCAACAATGTTGTTCCCACAACTACTGCTTCCTCCCCAGCTGTCGCTTTCACTGCTCAGACAGTTTCGGAGCTTCTCAAACGCAAGACTGCTGTTGTTCAAGGTACTCCACAGTTTCACATCTGTTTCTCTCTCGTTACTCAGGTTCCTCGAGCCTCTTATTTATCATATATGTGTAAGAAATGGAGGGCTTCTGTTTCTCATGGTGTTGCTGTTAATGGATAAGGAGAATTCAGCCATTAATAATAAAAAAAAAGTTACTTGCTATTGGTGTTGATAGGTTTTCTGGGATTGCCAAGATTATGTTATTTTGGTCTTTTCTTTTATACTTTGGTTAGTTGCTCAGATAAATAACCAAGGAAAAGAAATGGTAGACAATATAGTATTTAATGGAAACCCCATGTATAATATTCTTCTATGTGTATATTGCATTGGAAAGTTTTTCTTATTAAGTGCTTAAATACAGATTAATGTTTTGTCATTCCTAAGAACTATCGATGATCAAATGAAGGTTTCATTTATTTTTATCCTTTTCAGTTGGGAATTATTCTCTTTTTTAAATGGAATTTATGTGAAATTGTAGAAAAAATGGATGGTTCATATCTGGGATATGAGAGGTGGCTGCCGAGTCCGCCCAAAGTTGAGAAGCCTCGATCAGTGTTTAATGCTGCGACTTTGGCATATATTGGTGATAGTATATTCGAGGTGTGTTCTGATTTTGTTTGTTTCATTTAATCACCATTTTGGACTTTTATATACTTCAGATTTTTAGCAGGGTGTTTGAGTGTATGTTAATATATACATTTTACATTTTGTTATAGTGAGAGGATAGTCATAATTTGGAGGGTAACCATGAAGATGTATTGTGCTTGTGAAATTGTGTATCAATGCTTTATATGGTGCTTGTATCAGAAAAGGAATGGTAGGATGTTTGCAGATGCATGTCATCCTGCTCATGGATTCATGGTTTTGTTTTTCAGATTACCTTTTGCATTCTAATCAGACTTATTTTGTATTCGTCACTCCCCTTTATTTTTGAATTTCAGATCCTTTAATTGTTTTAAGGTTTTTATTATGTTTTCTGTCACTCCTTTTGTATGCATCCATGTAAACGTGCCTTGCACCTTCTTTTGGCTTTATACGAGTTTTATGTTTATTGTTCTGGTGGGTACATCGCTGAATCACTCATTAATGACATGATCTGTTGGTAAAAATAAAAATAGAATAACTCATGATGTTGGCAAGATCACAAGGCATTAAGGCTGATGAACTCATTTAACATATTAGCAGATATAGTGGTTGATGGCCTGTTTAGATGATTGACTGAGAAGGCATATTTCTGAACACATGCTTACAAGGTACAGCCATATACCTGACTCCATTGGTTGTTATATGATGTAGCTTTACGCTCGTAGGCACTTTTTGTTTCCTCCATTGAGTATTGAGGAACATAATGACCGTGTGATGGCAGTTGTACGCTGTGAAGCACAGGTACAATATTTCCTACACAATTCTCTCCCTTTTCTTCTTTCTTTCTTTCAATTTTGCTTCACAATTTTCTATTTCTTCAGTGGAGATTTTTTATGGGTAAGATATGGTATTTCTTGTCCAATCTAGTAACAAATCTGTAATCTTGTACTATATCCCTCTTTTCTATTTTTGGGGGTTGACGAAGTAGATTTTACTTAACTCAACAAGATCCCTCATTATTCTAACCTCTACAGATATGGTGGTCAGCCTTGGCTGTCATCAATGAACTTTAGTTACTTTGCATGATCTGATAAGAAGAACAATAAAATATGCTAACCAAGTGTATTTTCAGTAATGGAGTATGCAAGTTGTATATGTTGGCAAAGGACTTTAAGGTTATGATCCATATGACGTAGTATTTCTTTCTCGAAATGTTTTGGATTCTACTTTATTCTGAAGTTTTTTCTTCCTGATCCCCTGTGTAGTTTTAGGAGCGTGGCAGTATTTTTTGGCAATAAAGGATTTAAAATGGTTTGATGTTCACTTAGTTTGCGATTGGTTTTATTTCTCCTTTTCCTCTTTGATGTTCCCTTGTTTTATTCCTCCTTTTCCTCTTTGATGTTCCCTGGCATAGGGCCTGTATGAAGGATTGCATGGAGCCCCCCTTCTTTTTTTCAATTCATTATTATGTGATTTCTTTGTGGTTGTTTAAGCTCAATTCTAATAATAATTGATTTCTGCAATCAGGACGCATTGCTCCAGAAGCTTCTGAATGATAATTACCTA
Source organism: Salix purpurea (assembly GCA_027405865.1). Taxonomy (NCBI): domain Eukaryota; kingdom Viridiplantae; phylum Streptophyta; class Magnoliopsida; order Malpighiales; family Salicaceae; genus Salix; species Salix purpurea. The sequence continues at coordinate 2,366,232 of CM050328.1, read as the reverse complement.
TCAGAGGAAGAAAGGTCTGTAGAATATTTTTTGTACATTTTTTCTGTTTTTATCTGCTAACATAAACTTTTACATGCATGCTCTCCTTCAAATAGATTATTTTATTTAGGTGTGACAATTTTGGTTAGACAATGTCAAGTATTGCTTCAATTTCCAAAGATAATGATATGATATGTCATTATAGGTTAGGCCCCCCTAGTTTTCAGTATTTAAAGTGCTTGTTTCCTAATTTATTTCAAAATAAAATTTCATCTTCTTTTCAATGTGAAATTTTTCAGCTTGCTAAAACATTATCGTACATCTTTTTCCACATAACCCTAAAAACCGGATACGCCATACTACTATCATTCATATTGATATCTAGGGGCCATGTAGAACATCTATGTATTCTAGGCAAAAATGATTTGTAACCTTTATTGATGATCACGTGAGACTTAGTTGGGTTTATTTAATGAAGGAAAAATTTGAAGCGAAAACAATTTTTAAATTTTCTTACACCATGGTACAAACCCATTTTCAAAAAAATATTCAAATTTTGTAAAGTGATAATGGTCAAGAATATTTCAAGAGGCAATTTTTTTCGTAACTCCTTGAAGCTAAATTATTTGTTGAAAAATATGATGACATGTTCCTTAACTTCCAAGGTAAAAGCATGATTTTTAAAATATTGTAATTGACCGTGGCATTTTGAAACTTTTTAATGCAGGGTTGTTCTTCGTTGGGGAAAGAATGTGGGTTCGACGAAAACACGAACAAAAAGACGAGTTGGGGTAGCAGTTTACAATCGAGCATCTTCACTGGAAACATTAGTAAGTATCCCATACCTTTTGGTTTTAATAGGATACAAGCATAATATAGTTTTCTCTTCAAATTCATGTTGATTGATTCTGGACTCTATTGTCTATATAAATGAAAATGCTCAATGAATATTAATGATCTGTTCATCAAAATGTTAATGTATGGTATTTGCATTATAATTTCTTGTTTGCCATGGTTTACTTGAAAAATGAATTTGGTTAGCATAAATTATGGTGTGGAATGTGTAGTAGATTAAATTGCGAACCACATAGCCTAATCAAAACTCAAGAATGAAAGTGGTGACAGAATCCTCCCCCTCTTATTCTTTTTTTAAATATTTTTTTAATCTAATTCAAAGAAAAAAAAATGGTGGTATCAAAGTTTTCTCTTCATAATCGACACGGATTAATGTCAAGCATGACTGACTATGATCAATCTACCTTGATCCAATTATGAATTGTATTTATTTTCCTAGTTATGTTACAATTTCTCTACTAGTTAGGTTATGATTCTCCTAGTTAGAAGTTATAGTTTTGTTTGTTTTTGTTTTTTCCTACTAGGTCAATAGATTGGTTTAAGTATTGATATAAACAATTTCATGTATTATTTTCATATAAGAGATTAAGATATACTATTGACTTTATAAATTTCTTCAAAACCTAGAGTTCATAATTTTCTCTATAGTTTTGGGTTGTAACCTCATGGTTTGAGATTTTCTAATTCTATCATTTTCATTAAACGCTACATCAATATTACTAAAGCCTAATTAGCCTCTCTAATGGATGAAGACATAACAACATCATCCCACCCTGCATTATGTGAGTGGAGCCCATTTGGAATTCTATAAGGGCATAAAAGACCACAAAGAATCCTATCACAGAGACTAGAACAAATATAATAGTCAATAGCAAAAATTATAGATTCCTTGAACAATCTAACGCTGCCAGGGAAGAAGAGAACAAGAATCACTTAGAAGAGAGGGTTGTTCCTAGAGATTTGTCAGCTCCTCAAACAGTTAGTAACGTGTACTATCCTAAGAGGAGACTCATGGAATTCTTTAGGGATAAGTTAAAGTGATGCTAGTTGAAGAGTTCCACAAATTATAAAGAGTTCTATGTTGTTTTTGAACTTTGAATAAGTGGGAAAACTATCTTATAGGTAAGGAATTTGTGCTATATTCTGATCATGATGGGAAACTTGTTGTAACAAAATAGGAAAGGAAAACTAAAACAGAGAAGGAGAAGAAATTTTCTTATATTTACATGCGTGTTCCATATATGTATTGAAAAACATGACTAACCCTAATGGGCTTTGTATACTGGATCATAATACAACATATGTAGCAATGTTAATACAATGAATAATTGCACCTAGAATTTATTTAATTATATTGCTTCAATACTTCCTTGCAAGTTGAATGAGGAAAACACTAAATGTGAGAATGCATGAGTAGACATACCTTATTGACCGCGAAACAAATGTCACGTAATGTGAATGTGAGATATTGGAGAGCACCCACTAGCTATCTAAATTGGGTAAGATACAGATGGGGAGAACAATTGATTAAGATAAAGAACCCAAGTAATAGAAGAAGCAACTAGTTTATGCTTATATATTCTAATTTTCTTTATAGTTTCAACAATGTATCATTGTTGTGAAAGAATTAAATCATTTGTAGTGGAAGAAATCTTATTGCTAAAAGACTAATGAAGTAGACCAAAGTCATGAATAGCAACTTGAAACCCAAACAAGTAATAAGATGTTGAAAAAAGAATATCGTTAACATGAACCGATAGAAATACTAAAGCCTCAACAAAACAAAGAAGGAGCAAGAAAGTATCAAGTATTGAGCCATTTGGTATAGTCATATGTAATTACCTATTACCCATTTGTATGAATGATTTCTTATCCAATTTTCTTACTGGTCATTATCATTATTCATGATTGGGACATGTTCTTGGTTTTTTTTAATTTATACTTGAGAAACATGTTCTTGGCATGTTTTAATTTATACTTTGCATGTTACAGGTAGGTTTTCTCTACCTGACAAATGTAAGTCGTTTGGAAGAAGTCATGCTAAAGTTGGGATTTTCAACTGATTCTTCTACACAAATGATTCTGAAGGAAGCAAATAGTAAGTCAACTATCCAGAGTGCACCTTTAATGTTTGTAAAATTGTATTTATATTGAGTACCTTACCTCTTAACATTTGTATTAAAACTTTTGCCATGATGGCATGATATGAGCATCAAATTGGTAGGTGCACTGTTATATACTTTGTGTTATTACCTTTCAAGCTTGGGATTCTAAGAAGGCTGTAGTTTTCTGGGCCAAGAGAGCTAGTGAAAGCCCAAATTACATGATAAGAAAAATGATAGTTAAGTAAAAATAGAACTAGCTAATTAGGACTGAAGCCTCTATAAACACATGTCTTGGCCAAGTATATAGCCTCGCCTGTAGCTACCCTATATAAACATGAAATGGGGATCTTTTGGCTCTCCTTTGCACTTGTCTTATCGCTCCAGGTGTTTGTCCCTCACACCTTTCTTTCTGTTATCATTTCTCTCCTTCCATTCTGTGTAGCATCTTCTATTCCTCCTAACATGCTATGCAATTATTGCGCTATTTATTTGCATATTCCTAGTTCTACCAAATCATCCTTTTTCTCGTGCATGTGTTGGCATGATCATCCAATCATTGCTAGCATCTCTATCAACGAGGGCTTCTATCATTGTCGGCATCCTCCTCTGATTGAGACATTGTTTGGTAGACTTAGTCAACCAACTTTCTACTGATAGACTTGGTCAATAATACATGACACGTGTATAATTGTATGAATCGTACACATGTTATTTCATTATTGGCCTCTGTTGTAGTTTTCCCCATCTTTCTAAGAATATTAGGCCTTTTATTATGTAATAGTGGGTGAGTACAAGGCAAGCTAACTGAATTGTAATTCCAAGTAATTGTTTAAGGTACCAAGAGGCATTTTATTTCCATTTCTAGCACAGCCTTGAAGTATGCATAATCCATAATAAAGAGTGCTGATTTTCCAAGAAACATACCAGCTTCTGAAGATAATATTTTGCGAGTTGCCTTCCTTTTTTTGGTTTTCTTTCTACTCAACCTCAATGACTACTTTGATCATTCAATGACCATTCATTTCTCTAAAGTTAAAGCATATGTAAGGGATCTGCTTCATTACTCTAATTTTATTTCATGATAGCTTGGTCCTCCGCGTATTAGCTTCCCTTCAAAGCCCTATTTATTGTCATCTGAAGAACTCGTTCACCGCCCAAGCATTTTAGATTTGTCTCTAGTCTTTGGGCTTGTATCCTACACATGATAAAGAAACACATCCTCTTCAAATGCACCTTTGGCTTATTGACTTTGTAAAATCTTCAAGTGCTTCTAAAGCTCCAAACTCCGAACCTTCAACATCTTCTTCAAATCACGTGCACCTTTGGCTTATTGACTTTGTAAAATCTTCAAGTGCTTCTAAAGCTCCAAACTCTGAACCTTCTGTCTCTACCTTTTGCTCATAAAACTGCCTCTTTTTGATTTCCTTTCCTGATTATCAACTGATTTTATCACTCTTGACGTTTAGATGTTTACCCCATGTACCGGTTGTTGGTACAAAGAAGGAATGAGACTCTATAGTGTGAATTAAAGTAGTTTGGGTCGTTAGGAAAATTACAAAAGGTAGAAACATTGTGAAAATCAAGAGGCTCTGCTACTGGCATTGACTAAAATGGACATTAACTGATGATTGATTCTTTACAAGTCTTATGCATACCTTATTTATTATGTGTTTGCTAGAGTGTGTACGCTGCTTTTCAACTGTTTGAAATATTTATAAGGGTTCTTTTTTCTATTTTTTTATATTGAACACCAACATATTAAAACCATAAAAAAAACTTCAATTTGATGAATTTCTGGTGAAAAATACTTTAATAAATTGTAATGCAAAAACAAACACTCACTTAATCAGCCTATTATTACCTTAAGAGATTGCAAATCAAAAGGAAATCACGGTATGTTACTTCAAAGTGGAACCTACTAGAGAAATTATGAAAAAGGCAGAGAGAAATACATGATTGTTTTTTTTTTTTTCTAACTTTTAGTTTCTCGGTTTCCTTTTTCTGGAATCCATTGCAATATTATCAACTTATCATTTTATGTTTTTCTTTTCTTCCAGGTAGTGAATCAAACACCAGTTAGAAAGTTTATGGTGATCCTTCTTGTGTGTGCATAACTTTTAGCAAGGTACTCAAAAATAGCTTTAATTGCACTGCATGTGTAAGATGTGTTATGTTGTATCATTTTGAGAAGTCAGAGGTAAAACTTGATCACCTAAAGCAATGATGTTAGCACATCCAATGATGACCTGAAGGATGACATCCATGCCTTTAATTATTGAAATTTAAGAGCTGAGTCTTAAAGATATGATTTTGGTGTTGTCAATGAAAGCTCTATTTTATTTTATTTGAGGCTTGTCCTGGTATTTTTTTCTATCATTTGAGCAAACACAAACCAGAAATGTATGGTGTTAAAGAGTTGTTCCCTTTAGAGATGGAGATGATGGGAGAAGACAATCTGTATAGATACTCAAATCTAATGTAGCTTTGTCCAGTTAAAGCACCAGAATGAATGATCATGGGACTTCATGTCATTTTGAGATCTCAGATAACTTTATTTCCTTAAGGTTAAAGTAATAAAAAGAACCAATTATAAAGTCCAAACTAATCTATGGAATATGTAGTTTTGTTTTATCTATTAAAGTAAGGTCGTTATTGATATCATCATCATCATTCTTGTTGTTATTGATGTCATCGATTTTTTAGAGAGAGAGAAAAAAAACTCTTTCCTTTCTATCCTAAATTTCAGCATATTTATTATTTTTTAGAGTATAGTTTTCTAGTTATTAATATAAGTTTTGGTTGAGTTAAAGATGAAAGTAAATCATTTATAAAATGATTTCAATTTGTATATATTGATAGTTTTTTTTTGTTTTATCATTTGTTTTTCAATTTCAGTGCATATGATTATCCAAACAAAGCAAGGGTTTTTGTTATATAATCATACATTGTATATATGGTTGCTTAGATACCTTCATACATTTCTCTCTTATTATATTCATTTGAATATCTCTAAGTTTACTTGAATTTAAAACCAGTTGGATATAAATATATATTCTTGTGATAACAAAACAAGAAGAATGAAATCGTGAGATATAAGTCCCTGCTAATAACAAAAAGTTTTTCACAAAAACTAATCCTACTTTTGCTTTTGTACTAAAACTTTGATTTTCTAAAAATATTTGTGAAAACATTAGATAGGACATAACTTTGGAGAAAAGAGGGACATGCCAATGAATTCTTGACTTGGTGGTTTTGTGAATCAATGGAACTTTCAGGATTCTTATGTTTATGCAAGTGTGTTATCTACAAAGAAATAAAAAGGTGAAAACACTTCATAAACACAAGAAAAAACAGATTATTTTATTATAAAAAAATGTTCATTTATTAGAGAAATTTTTTACAGCATTATAAGCTAAATTGCCGACAAGACTAAAATAGGTTGAAATATAACAAGGTCAAAACACTTGTGCAAACAAACAAAGGCAATTATTTTCTAAAGACAATATGAGCATGCTCCATCTTGCATCTCTCGTACACCTCTCCTTTGGCCATCTGTTTTATGATCAAAATTTATAAGGGTCACTTCAATGGTGTGGATAGAAAGGTAAAAATTCAATGACTATTTGCTCACGTAATCCAATTGCACTTGATGTACTTTTTTATTAATTTTTTCCATTATAAATACTTATATCATAACTCATTTTTGGTTATTTCTAAAATTTACTCAAAATAAAAAATAAAAATAATATAGAAAAAAAATCAAGTTGGAATTTTTAGATGAATTCAAAAGCTCAATCGCATCTCTATCGTGGCCAAAAATAAAAGAAAATACATAATAAAAGCTAAAATAAGTTATTAATGGACAGATCTGTGTAAAAATTAAATTCAAAAGCATAATCAGATTTTTAATAGACCAAATTGATTTAATCATGAGCATAATTAAAATTCAGTTATATTTAGAAATTAATTTAAAATCCAATTGAAAAATATAATTAAATAAAATGACTTAATTATACTTTAAATTATTCAAACTAATTTTATTAGAAGCCTGATCAGTGAAAACTTAAGTTTGGAAGCCTTTTAAAGCTTAGTTGAGAATATTAAAATTTTGAAGATCAAATTTATTTTTTACCAAGTTAAGTGAATAAAATTAGAGAAAAAATTGCAAAAATATCAATGTTTTGTGGTCGATTAGGGGCAAAATCAAAGAAATTTGTAGTCATAGAACTTTAGGGATTCAATTAAGGGCAATGCTAGTTTCTTAATAGACTGGCAAGCAGAGCCGTTGGATTTCCTAAACATGAAACTGAAGTCTAAATAATCCCACAACAAGCAACTGGTGCAAGTACATTATTACATAGGACATGCAATGAACTAAAGAAAAGGCTCACAATCAACAGCATTGGATGAGTAATTTAAAAGGCTTGTTATCATACTCCGATTGGAAGTGCGTTGCAACCAGCGTTTCCAAAAAAAAAAATCATTTTAAAAACCGCAATTTAATATTTTTAGATCATTTTGAATATGTTGATGTCAAAAATAATTTTTAAAAAATAAAAATACATCATTTTGATGTATTTCAACACGAAAAGCACTTTGAAAAGCTACCACAATCACACTCACACTCCCAAACAGGCCCTGTCAACCTCGAGAAAAAACTTTCTTGCAAGAACAAGCCAATAAAGGAATTGCTTTCCAGGAAGTTTACATAGAATAAAAGATTTCGGGAAACCAGAGGCTTTCCACACTCAAACTACCAAATTTGCTTCTCAATGTGCTTCTAACCGATCCCATTCCTTTGCCAAAACTAAAAACTGGCTAGCCTATGTACATGAAGCTTACCTGCAATCATTTCCAGGATCTATACAGGCTTACGACCAGATGGTGTGCTGTATATTTGTACAGCTTTACCCTGGAAGAGCCGAAACAAATGGTTGCCCTGTTCTTGGTTGTGAGGCTTAATTTGCTGATATAATAGTCTGGCGAAGATGCTGTGCTCGGTGAGAAAATCGATCCAGAATCTTGTATATTTCATTTACTTCGACTGTAGCAGGTCATCAGCTGCAAATGGCCTCTACTGCTAGTTTCTTCATGACACTCGGGCAAGGATCTCCGCCAAACATTTCAGGAGCTACAGTCACCGAGCACGAGTTCTGCCCGACGCAAAGCTGCAAAGAACAAAGTCTTGCGTCAGTATTTGCAAAGCAGGAAAAATAAGCCATGGGAAAAAAAGAAAAGGTAAAGATGGATGAATCAAGCATTGGAAATAAGTAATAATCTTGGGATGGCACAAGAAATGCTGTTAACCAGTAGATGTGACTCTTTAAATGTTCTAGAGAAGATGATTAAACATGCCATTCAACCAAGTTAGGAACATTTTCAAAATACTAAAAGGGATGAGAGATTATCTGTGAATCTAACAAGAAACTTATTTTCATATCTGTTGCTGGTAAAAGTATTAGATTTCCTAGAAGAGAAAAGGATAGAAGAACAGCTGCTAGTCCACATACATTGTTAAAAGCATCGTAAGAGTGGAAGGCATGACAGCTTCCCTGGCGGTAGCTTCCGCAAACCCCTTCTGGTGTCCCAAAACTGGCAAACTTGATTGATCTGATTTTCTGTCCAGGGCCACATGACAAATGGGCTTTAGGCCTCAGCGGCTTATTGACATTACCAGATGCTTGCATCTGATAATTCATCAAAGTTGGCTGCCACTCATAAATATCAGCGCACACACTGTCTACTTCTCTCCTAACCAAAGAAATCCCATTTGGATCTCCACCCCATTCTTCAAACACAACCAACAAGTTCCCTGCTGGTTTTAGCCATGATTGAGGGACATGATACCTGGAAAATCACAAATGAATTGTCAGTTTCATGAATGCATCCAAGAGTTCAAAAAGAAAATTGAATAATGTTTTGTTTTGTTTTTCTACCATCTCTGGGAAGCCTCGCCACAATTAGTTGAGCATTTGTTTTCATTATAAGTGCCAATGTAAGTGCATTGCCCGCATGTTCCAGATGCTTTATATGCAGGCCAGTGACGTCCAACATGTTGTCCATTTATCCATATTTGGCCTTTGCCCATGCTGCCCATATCTAATGCCAGAGGGGAATTCCCAGCAGGAGCATTGAAAGTAGTCTGGAAACATGACAGAAAGAAGTCAATTCTAGACCTACAGAACTTGATGAGTTCTGCTTGAGCAGTCCTAGGAATCACATTCTAATTACATTGCAAAAAAAAACATGTTATAATTTAAGTTGCTGTATAAACATGTCCTCCATCATTGATTTCTTTTGGTTCAAGATGGATAAAGCATATTCTGGGAGCTGCAACTCAACCCAGGCCTTGGTGGTGGAAGAGAGTCAAGAGACTGCATACACCTTCCAGCAAAAATTAAGCATTTTCTAAGAGGAAAAAAACATGTATTTATTATGATGTATAGACAAGTTTTGGCGCTTTTTTCAAATAAAAATATAGTTTCTTTTCGAGGACAAGGAACAGGACTAATAGCTTACTGCAACACTAGGTGAGACATTCTTTAGAAAATTGAATTCTTTATCAATTTACTTTTGATTAGGGTTTAAATACTCACTTTATACCATGAGAGTGACTGTTTTTGGGCCACCAAAGACCCCTCTGCCCACTCAACTGAAGAACTCCCACTTATTGAATGAAGACTCAATGCTTCTCCATGAAGACCAATCTGATTGCCACGTGCAAACAAATGAACCTTTTGCATGCTAGGAATATGAGCAACAACAGGGAAAATGTTTGAGAACAAACCTTGTAAGACCACTTCTGCCAGGACAAGTCCCTCCTCCCGTCATTGAGACCATTCAATGTCACAGGTCCAAGAATACCAGCATTCCAAGTCTCAAAGTGTGGGCCAACATTCTGTCCCCAAAAGTGACATGATGATTAGTAATGTTAAATGCAAAATACTACGAGCAGTTTTTATTGAGCATCAAATTTCCATGTGTTCTGCAAGTGTGAGTGAGAACAAACCGGGAGACCAACAGCAATGCTCAGAAGAGAAATTTTGTTGACACCAGCTCTCAACTTCACACCTTGACTAAATGTCAACTTTGGGAAATCTAAACTTCCATAGGCAGTCCCTGCTCAAGATTAAAAACATGCATGCTAAGAGAATGGAGCAATATGCTATGAATAATCACAATGAACTGAAGTAGTTATTTTAGGTTGCGCTCGGAGCAAGACTAAGATTGACATATCAATTTCTTTAGGTTTGTTGTCATTATCATTTGCTATGAATAATCCCAATAGATTGAAGCTGTTATTTTAGGTTGCGCTTGAAGCAAGACCAAGATTGACATCAATTTCTTTAGGTTTCTTATCATTATCATATTGTTCATCAAAACAAAAAGCTTGAATGATGACCCATTCTGTAAAAGTGGAATGTCCAGGTATTATCAATCTATCCATGGACCCATTCAATTAAAGTAGCTTGACCAAATATTATAATCAATTATGCTTTTCATCTCTATATAATATCTTCTAAGCAACAGTATAAAAATCAGTTCCCCGGCCATTAGGAGTCTTTTGGTTAAACGAAAAAAAATCAGAGGGATGTTTTAGAAACACCCTAAAATCAACAGAACAGAAACCCACCGGATAGTTGACCATTGATGAAAACATGCAAAGCATGCCCAGCTGATAGAACAGTAAGAACAGGATATTTGCCACTCTTCAGAAAGCCTTCACTGGGGTCAATATGAACACTGGCAATATCAAGAGAACATGGAAAGAGAGTGAGAATCTTAAGTGCTAGAATAAGGAGTACCAGAATATTATCCAATGAGCAATATATATATATAAAGTGAATCAAAAAAGAAAGATAAAAAACTAATGTTGTTTCCGGTTATAGAATAAATACTTACTCTGTCATGTACCACAAATAGTCTGAAACATCTCTAGTTGTATTTATCTGCTCCAGCAAACCAACCGTAGTGAATGTGTTATCACCACTTGAGGATGGCTCTTCATTATATGTTTGCCAGGAGAAGCCTCCATGCATAGGAACAGGAGACATCTTGATCGTTGCACTTTGAGCACCAACCTGCATGGGAATTTTGTTACAAATGTTGCAATTTTTTCTCTGAAATAAACATCCAAATGATGTCAAGGACTGAAACAAAAAATTAAAAAAAGAAATTATATAAATTCTAACCCTTGCAGTGTTGTAAACGGTGTTCTTGCAATCTGGAAGGATGCTGATGGACCATGGCGGGAGGTTATAATGCATATTCCTAAAAGACACCTTTGCAAATGATCTCTGATGGTAATTTGCAAGGAATGCTGCGCAACCTCCAGCCTTATAATTGTACACATGAGCCTGTATATTAATGACAAAATTACAGATACTCCAATACAACTTCAGAACAAAGCAATGTTTCATGGAAAACAGAGGGCAAATTTGACCTCTTGGTAATTTCCAAGTGGTATCACGGTTGCATCTCCAGATACTAAAGCAGGTTCACACAGTTTAATTGCTCTATGCAAATCTTTCAAATGGCCCCATTTAGGCTGCCGCAACAGTCCTGCATAGGAAACCAAGTGGCAGTACTTCAGATTGATGGAAACCATATATTAACAATGCATGCTAGATCTTGACCAGCAAAAACAGGTTTGAGTAATGTTAATGACAAGAGATTGTTGAAATAATTATAATTGTCTTTGAAAGTTTCTTTAATAGCAGCATTTTCCTGAGCAAAGAAACAATAAAAACAATAATAAGCATGTCTCCATAATTTTTACACGCCATAAATTTATGGCTTGACTTCAGGAAGGATCCAACATAGGCATGGGACATTTACAAATCCAAAACTCTATCAGTTGGGAAGTTGTAACTGTTTTGAGACATCAAGGATAATGACATCTAGGACCATTCTCAGAGAATAACCAAAATAGAACCGATAGAAAATCTTTGCATGGGTGATGTTATGCATTCAATATACCAATCATCATCACACCACGTCAAAGACAGGAATCAGCAGCCAGCAACTAGACCAGAAAGAAAAATATGGCCTTACTTTATGGTATAGGTGAATATGACTTTTACTGTTTAGGTGAAATCCATCACTGTAGCTACCTTCTCTTAGTACCTCCACAAGGCATAGAACGCATGAACAAGTTCATACAAATTTAAACCAGTTATAGGTAAACAATGTCAAGGATAAGGAAACACCAATTTTGAAACAAATAGTGCTTTGTGCACACCATATTCATCGAGGGGAGCATCATAATCATAGCTTGTTGCAATGAAAGGACCACCAGCAGTTCGGCCAAAATTTGTTCCTCCATGATACTGAAATCACAAAAGTATATAAAACTCAGTTGAATTCACTTGGGGAGGAGCTCACTTAAGTTCCACAAACAACTTACCATATAATAATTGATGAATGATCCCCCCTTCTGTATAAAACTTGCAACAGAGAAAGCCATGTCTTCAGCTGGTCGGTGAGGAACTGGGCCACCAAATTGGGTAAACCTTTTATGCAAAATAAGAGACAATGGAAAAGGGTGATCAGCAGGCAAACTCCATGCATATTCTTATGAATCGTAGTTCATGGAGTTGATGAAAAGTGATAGTTGAGGCAACAAGGAATTTACCAGCCAGTCCAAGCTTCCGTCCACATCTTTGGCTTGTAAGCTTTGTTTGGAGAAAAGTAGTCGCAGTAGAAACCATTGCAGGTGTTAATCTTTTGAGACAACAGACAAATTAAAAGCTTTAGAGACACTCGAACACATGAGTAGAAAAAATAAATTGCCTGGCACGATAATTCAATGATAATGCCATACGATCTGGTAGATGTAAGGTTGTATTGAAATCCTTTTATTCCAAATAACTGGATTAAGAAAACAATTTTTTTATCAATAATCGCTCGCAACGTAAGTTATGGGTGGTATATATAATTGACAAGAAGACACGGTTATCAATATATCATTTCAAAACAACGACCAAAGGAATCCAAAAAAAAAAATAAGGACAGCACAGCAGGTAGGCCTGAGAAAGTTCAAAGTTGAGCCATGTGTAATGAGGAATAATTATTCATCTCATCCATGAACACGAAAAAGGTAAAACACAATTAAATGGCGACCCCACTAAGGAAGTGAAGAACCATCGAGAATTGGATGAGGAAAATGACTAGAGGGAGGTAAAAAGATGTTGCTAAAAGGTAAAATAAAGATAAGCATATCACTTACAATAGGATCTGGGGCATCATCTTGCTTGCACATGATCCATGGGACACCAGTACGGAGACCTACAGCCATTTCTGCAGCCCAGTTGGTGTAAGCTTGACCAGGAGAACCAAGTTCATATTCCACCGGTCCATATTCATTCTCAATCTGTCACAGAGAATAACAGGGAAAGAAATGAAGATACTTAACTACCTTATTCTATCAAATGAAAGACAATATCAAGATTTTATCTGAGGTTTATTCTGTAATGAAGACACTAAACAGCATATTGGATGAGAGAACCGAAAAGATTGCAGGGATATGACTACCTGGGATAAAATTATTGGACCGCCTTGAGACTCGAATAACCTTTCTGCTTTCATTATGTTAACAATCTTTGTCGTGAATCTTTGCATTTGAGCCTTCATTGTCAAAATCCAAAATTACTTACATGAAGAAAAAAGATCAAACAGAAAAAACCAAAGGGAGCATTAAAACTTCCTCGCCTTGAAAGGGCCATTGTCTGTTCTGAAATTGATGCCTGGAATGTACTTAAGCCAAACTGGGAAACCCCTGAAAAAAAAAAAAAAACAGAAGAACATTTTGCTCAAATTTGCAAAACTCCAAAACTATATCAGTGTTTTTTTAATATAAAAAAATGTCCTTCTGTTTATGGGAATTGTAATCCTTTCAACTTTAGATATTGATGTCATTACCCAAAGTTCCACTCAGCACAGACATAAGGTCCAATCCTGAGATTAACATAAAGACCTCCTTCCTTCACCAGCTTAACAAACTTGACCAGATCATAGTTCCCCTCAAAATAATACTGAGAAAGAGCCAAAAAGTAGATTAGGAAATTATCACACTTATTAACTTAAATATAAAGCAAAGGAAAAAAGAAACATAGGAAAAGTTTCCGTTTTTTGTAATTACTTTTCCAGGTGAAGGTTCATGTCCATTCCAAAAAACATATGTCTGAATAACATCCAGCCCTCCTTCTTTAGCCTTCTGAATAAGATCTGGCCACATCTGTCATATCCACAAACACACACGCAAAAGAAAAAAAAAAAAGTCCAGTCAATTAAAGCTCAAAAACACAAACAGGGAACACAGATTCGAGGTGCCCATTTTAATAAAAAGCTTCAAAAAGAGTAGGAAAACGAAGCACATTAGGGAAAATACCTCAGGGGAACTTCTTGGGTAGTGAATGGATCCAGAAATAAGAATCCTTCTTTGGCCATTAATGGTGATAGCCTTAGAGTCATAAGACACAGAGGCAGTGACAGAACAAACCAATGAAGCCAAAAAAGCCAAAAAAACAACCGACGCATTATTATTGGACATTGGTATCTTCTTCATGGCCATGAGTAATGAGCATAAGAATAACAAAAAATGATAACTTTCTAAAACAAAGGTCTTTTCTTTGGCTCTCTCTCTCTCTCTCTCCCCCTCCCTCTGAGCACACTACACTTCAGTGAATGCAGCTTTTATGTATAGAGAGAAAAATGGAAATGAACAGGTGGGTTGGCTCGTGAATATATATACAGGCAAATTATATTGTGTGTGTGTGTGTGTGTGTGTGTGTGTGTGTGTGTGTGTGTGTAGAGAGAGAGAGAGAGAGAGCAGTCTTAATATTTTCACGTTCACATGCGGGCTGTTTTGTTATAAGTCAAGAGTAGATGAATAGTGAGTGAACGAGCGAGTGGAGTGCTTTGCAGCTGCTTTTTTAAACACACTCAGAGATGGAGGGGGTTTGGTTTGAAAGGGATGGCGGGCCCCCTGTTTTTGCATGACTTTTGGACCTACCTTTTTATTACCCCCTCTCTCTCTCACGTAAGACTACTTTTTTATTTTCTTTGTTTTTTTAATTATAATCCGGTGTTTATTATTGTATTTAAAAAGTGTTTTTAAAAAAAATTCAAATATTTTTTATTTTAAATTAAAAAATTAGTATTTTTAAATTATTTTGATATGCTGATGTTAAAAATAATTTTTAAAAAATAAAAAAATATATTATTTTGATGCATTTGTGAATTAAAAATATTTTCAAAATTAACCGCAATTATACTCTCACCATGCACTTAAGAAGAAAAAAAAAATTATTACTGCATCTCAAAAGTGCTTTCAAATAAAAAAATAATTTTGTTTAGTGTGTTTAAATTTTTTTAACGTGTTAATATCAAAATTAATTTTTTAAAAAATAAAAATATATTATTTTAATATATTTTTGAACAAAAAATATTTTTAAAAATAACTTCAATTATAGTCTCAGCTTAGATTAAAAGGCTCCAAATGATATATAAGAATTGCAAGTCATAAACATCATTAGCAACTCTTCTCTTTTAAATTGTAAAGTGGCTAGCATAATTTTACCATGAAAAGAGAAGTGAAAGAGAGAGAAATAGAATTTAGACATACACCAAAAAATATTGACAACACTATTTTTGAATAGTTCACATGGCTTACTTCATTTATTGTTAATGATTTTTTTAATATTATTAGTTTTGTTTTATCATAATCTTTTAAACTATACCAATGATTTTATAACTAGAATTTTAATGTGTATATAGAGTTTTTTCTCTCTCTTTTTGTTTTTTACTTTTATAAGTCTCTTTTTATTTTGTTAGAGTTAAAAAAAAAAACTTTACTTTTCTAAATGATATTTTTTTAAAAGTTGGTTTTGAGAATGTTTTTTAGTTGATAAATATATCAAAAAAAAAATTGACATCAACACATGAAAATAATCTAAAAACATAAAAAAAAAATTAATTTAAAACAAAAATGTGTGCCACCCGTATGAGTAAAGGTAATTAAAATAGTTATTTGGGAGTGTGGTTATTTTTTAAAATAATTTTTATGAATAAATATTTTTTTTAATTTCATGATTTAAAATTATGAAGAAAATATATATATATATATATATATATATTTTTTTTTTTTTTTTGGGGGGGGGGGGGGGGGGGGGGAATCCCTCGTCCCTGAGCTTTTCACCTATCATGGTGTCAGCTATGCTGGAAGACATGAGGCAGAAATTGTTGAAAATTAACGCCGAATATAAAGAGACTAGATAATTGCCCGCGCGTTGCCGCGGGTAGTTTTTTTGTATATAATTTAATACAATTAAATCTATAACGATCAATTTATATGATAGAAATCAATAAAAATTATAGATTAAAAGATAACATGTTTAAAATTTTGATTTGAGTTTGTAACGTACGTATAAATTACATCTTCTCAAATATAAGAATTGCGTTATAAACGATTACAAAAGAGCGCGCACTAACATTGGAAAAAATAGCAAAATATTTGCATAAGAAAAAAAAATTATTGAAATCATTATTGTGCAGATAATAAAATTATTAAAATAAATTAATAGAAAGAGCAAATAAAAAAATAACAGGGAAAAGGAAGCAATATTCATTTAAAATATTATTATAATAGCAACCTCGGATTCTTAATATCTAAAATTATTATTGCCTCTAGAATAAAAACAACAAAAATTATTAAATTATACCGAGGGGAAAAAAGAAAAAAAAAACTATTAAAAACCAATTAAAAATTATCATTATTATTATTATTTTTATTATGAAAGAATAGATAATCACTATTATTCTAATAATAGCATACATAAGCATTATTCTTACAATATGAGTAATAATCACTATTATTATTATTCTTATGATAATTATTATTATTATGTTAATAATGAAAGAAACAAAAGTAACTGAAAGATTAAAAATATCTTCGGAAATTTAACAAAAGATAAAAACAAATTTACCATGACTATTATTGGCAAACAAAATTTTATCAAATTATTAGGAGGGAAAAATATAACAAAAGAGTAAGAATTAAAAATCATTAAATCATGATTATTATTATTATTATTATTATTATTATTATTATTATTATTATTATTATTATTATTATTATTATTATTATTATTGTGTTAAATACACTTATATATACATTAATAAAGTAGGGATAAAAAACAAATAAAAGTATAAGGGCTGAATTGAACCTATAAAGGGCATAAATTAAAAAATTAAAAGTCAAAGGGCTGAAATGCAACTTGCATTTATTGTCAATTGCAATCAGAGGACACAATTGAAACAATCGGAACTTTGGTACCAAATTGATTGCGTTATCAACAAACAAACCTGAAATTGAAAGTCGGAGGACCAAACTGAACCTTTTACACCCCGGAGAGAGAGAAACGTCGCCGCCTTCTTTCACCGGACTTAGAGGCGTCAACGGACTGTTTTACGTCACACGCGCCACCGCGGGAGGAAGACCACGCGGCGGCGCATAGTTCTGGCATCCGGTAGAACTTTTTTGGACACCGTAGGACACCGAACGCGCCGCCATAAGAGGGCGTGAGGCAAAAAAACGTCGGGCGCGTGCGGCGGACGCCCTGTCTAACCGGATTATTTAATTTTAAAAATAGAGACAATTACCGTCCTGTCCCTTGACCGAAAGCAGTGGTTTTGTCTTATTAGGGGCTAAACTCGTCTTTAGCCATTTCCGAAAATAATTAAATATTCTAAATATGCGGCGGACCGGACCGGACCGGACCGGTCCGACCACGCGCAATGACGATGGTGCCCCTCAGCTTTAACCCCTATTTTGTCTTATTACCGGGGACGAAATAGTCAATACACTGTTCACAAATGAATATTTTAAAAAAAAAATAGAAAAATCAGAGGAAAAACCGGAAATAGCCCCTTGCCAACCCCTCTCTCCCGC
The DNA here is from genome assembly GCA_027405865.1 of Salix purpurea. Lineage (NCBI taxonomy): Eukaryota > Viridiplantae > Streptophyta > Magnoliopsida > Malpighiales > Salicaceae > Salix > Salix purpurea. The sequence continues at coordinate 2,348,343 of CM050328.1, read as the reverse complement.
GCGCGCCAGGGCCATTTTCGCCCTTACACTGCTCGAATCCACAGTAACATGTGAGGAGAGCTACAGTGGAAAACCCACAACGTTTAGTGTTTTGGTAATTATTAATAGACACTATCATGCTAAAGTATTATTTGCATCGTTATACTGTGCAATAAATCAAAAAATATCATCTGTGTCCCGTGAAAATTTCAAAAATACTTCCAGTTCTGAGGGCTAAAAAATTTCAGGATTGGGGGCAAAATTATGATTACACTGTAGCGATGAATAGTGAACTATATCTAGATATACAGTGAAGAAATCTACAGTAAAATACTCACGGGATTTATCTTTTAGGTGATTATTAATAGACACTATCATGCTAAAGTATTAAAAAAAAAAAGAGGAGATAAGGTGATAATATTTATACTTTAATAATGATTATGCCGTGGGAGGTGGGGATATGTAGTAAATTATAAATAAAAATAAATAGGGTCCTTACACCGAAATAAAAAAAGATTAATGATAATATTATCAATTTGTTGGGTATTTTTAAAACCTTCGGTTTTTAATATTTATTTTTATCATGATTAGGAGCTTTTATATCTAAAATTTAATGTTGGCGTGAGGTCTAAGTCTTTCACAAGTTTGGATGCATCAAGCACATAACTTGATAAAATTAGTCAAAACTTTATATATGTTCATTGAATTATGTTCATTTTTTTTTTCAAATGATTTTAAAGCATAGTTTTGAAGAAGATTGACTCGTTGTAGCGAGTCGAGTTCGTAAGACCGGCCTCGAACTTATTACTTTTTTATTTTAATTATTTTTTGGATTTTAACTATTTTTCTTAATGAGTTTCATATTCTTTTGGTTATGTCAATTTTAAACCTTTATATAAATATTTAGTATATTGTTTTTCTATTAGACTATTAAATTATAATTTTTCATTAAATATTTGGATAATAAACTTAGTGCTTGTTTGAGAGTGTGGTTGAGGTTGCTTTTGAAAGTGTTTTTTGTCTAGAAATAAATCAAAATGATTTTAAAAAAAATAACATCAGCATATTAAAATGATATAAAACACCAAGTTTTTTTAATTTAAAATAAAAAAAATTATTTTTTTCCAAAAATGTTATTAAAATACAATGTCAACACCCTTCTAGAACCCTATTTTTTTTTATTCGCAATGTTCATTGTGTTAGTATATACTTCAACCAATTTCTGAATTGATATTCTCCTTCTTAAATAAGACAACTTATAAGACAGCTATCCTTAAAATTTTATTTCTTTTTAAATTTTAAAAAAATGAAAAAATATAATAGCACGAAAGATTCGTTGATGAGCGACCTACATCCATATAACAAAAAAAAAAGAGTTAATAAATTAACTTTTAAATTTTCCTGTAAAAGAAAGCTTTCGAATTAAAAAATTCGAAATAAACTGTTTGGGAGGTTAGGGTGGTTGTTTTTCGAAAGTGTTTTATATTTAGAAATGTATTAAAATAATATTTTTTAAAAAAATTGATATTAGCACATGAAAATTATATAAAAACATAAAAAATTAATTGAAAGTAAATAATAAAAAAAATCATTTTTTTTCAAAAGCATTTTTGAAAAACTTGGAGTGTTTGACACTGCGTTTCAAAAGCGTTTTTAAAAAAAATTGAATTGAATTGAATTTATTTTTTACTTTAAATTAAAAAATAGTATTTTTATATATTTTGATTTGTTAATATCAAAAATAATTTTTAAAATAAAAATATATTATTTTAATATATTTATAACAAAAAATCAATTTTAAAAATAACCTTAACTTAACTGCACTTTTCAACCTTCAAAATGTTGTGCCTGTGTGGGAGTGTGGTTGCGGTTGTTTTTAAAAGTGTTTTTTTATTTACAAATGCATCAAAATAGCATTTTTAAATTTTAATTTTTTTTTTTGATATCAATACATCAAAATTATCTAAAAATACTAAAAAAATAAATTTAAAAAAAAAAAAAAAATTCAAATTGAAAAGCTTTCCCAGACACTCCCGTTAAACAGTGCCTAAACCATTATTGTAGTAAATTGACAGTGTTATTTTTCCGAGACAGACAGCTGAAATTCATTAAAGATCACCGCATGTTCTTACAGTACTTTTTGTTTTTGTTTCTTTTTATGCTCTCCTGATTTTGCTCGCTTTTAATAAATATGCTGCACGCAACCCCGAGCAGACGCGGGAAGCTAAAGAGAGTTTTAAATAATTAATGACATGATTTTCTAAATACTCTAAATATATATATATATCTTCTTATATGCACTCTAATAAAAACAAATTATTTTGTTAATTCATTTTTATTTTAATATATTTAATATTGATGCTTTTATCTTTTTTGGAAAAAAAGTTAATTGATGAAAAAATAATCTATTTTAATTTTTTTATAGATATATGGGGTTTTTTTTACGTAAAAACTACCTTAGATCTTTTTTTGTAGTTGCGAAATTAGAGCAGAAAAGCTATAAAAAACAATGTTATTATTTTTTTAGCTTTTCTTTTGGTTTTTTCATGTCTGCTCGAAAGTATTATTGAAGTTGTTTTTGAAAAAAAAATTATTTAAAAATATATCAAAATAATTGTTTTGACATAACACATAAAAATAATCTAAAAATATTTACTTTAAATAAAAAATATTTTTATTTTTATTTTATTTTAAATTATTTTTAAAACATAAGGACAATCAAGATCTTCACAGGAGATGGATGCCCTTTACAAGTACAAAGGTCCATGGAGTTTAGAGCCAAAGAGATTGATTTTACAAGTGTTTGAGAATAAAGTAATTTCCATGTTTGATTATTTTTATTTGATAGTATTTTTTATGGTTTTGATATTGGTATTAAAAAATGTATATATTATTTTATTTTTTGTTATTCTCTTGTTAGGACTTCCCCTTTGTAAAGCAATGTCTCTCCATACCATTTGGCAATAACAATAATTCCATAAGAACAAACTCGTTTGAACCATATTTTTTATTCACTAAAAGAAATCACAAACAATTTTTATCCATTTTTTTTTTGTCTCTCTCCCTCTCTAATTAAATCTCCCGATTCCTCTTCAACAACTAACATGACATCTTCTTTCTTGTTTTCTTTGTTTTTCTTTTTAATAATAATAATAATAATAATAATAATAATAATAATAATAATATATGTGTTAAGTGATTGATCTCTATAAAAAGTTTTTAAAACGATCGTAGATGTGTGTTTGGGAAGCAAGCAAATTGAAAAAAGTTTTTAGTTTTTAAAAAGTTTCTGATCCTATTTAAGAAGCACTCCAAAAATCTGAATTCTTTATTGTTTTAAATAAAAATAATAATATTTTTAGAATATTTTGATGTGCTGGTATAAAAGATAATTTTTTTAAAATAAAATATTAATAATTTAATGTATTTTTAAGTGAAAATCACTCACCTTAATGATTTTATGCAATCATTTTATTTTTATTTTGTTAACAAATAAAATCATGAGATGCTTTAAAAGTATTATATTTTTATATATATTATTGACAGCCATTTATCTTCTGCATCGAATCATTATTGATTTTTATTATTTATTATTTATTGATATTTTATTTTTTTATTAATCAAATTGAGTTATTAATCATAATTTTATATTTCGCGATATAGCATGTCTCACCTATCTTTGTTTTTTTATTAAATCACACACGTGTCACCCTTCTTAATTATATATATATATATATATATGATATGATTTTCTCAATTGATGTATGTGGATCCCACTGGTGGTTGGGCTCCCACTCATTCATCAATTTCTTGAACACATTGACAAAGCCAGCTCATAATTTTCACAACAGCTATAATGGACCGCTTGATTATCTAAAACCCATTCTCATACTCTAAATCCCACCGCTCTTGCCATGTCTTAATTATTGCAGGCCACGTGCCATGGATCTACGACATCTCTTAGTTTTCTACATGCCGAGGAAAACCATTCTTGAAAATCGAGTACAACTCTAATTTTCACGCGTTTTTATAAATAATAAAACATTTTTATTTGAAATTTATTATGTATATGATAAATTATTTATCATCATATCATGTTTTTTAAGGACAAAATATCTCTTGATTTTTTAGATGCGCAAGTAAAATTTTGGGGCTATCATATATTTTTATAAAAAATATATATTTTTACTCGATACTTGCATATTTTGGAGAACTGGACATCTCTGGTTATTTTCATGGTAAACACAACAATACTTGTTCAAGTCGCTACACATGTGAATTTTAAAATTATTAGGACGTGGGGAGTATAAAAAATGTTATCGTCAAAATATAAAGTGAAAATATAACAAAGGAAGATTTCGAAGAATATAAAAAATGAAAATATTATCTTCAGAAGTATAATAATTAATTCCTGGAAATAGAATGTGGGATAATTGTTATTCCATGAACTGTTTGATTAATTGTGCAGAGAAGAAGAAGAAGAAGAAGAAAGGAACAAGAGATTTTAAAGAATTAGGCTATGTTTCCAGGCTATAAATTAACAGTTGATTTAAAGTAATTTTAAAAATATTAAACAGTTTTTAAAGTTTTTTTTTTTAAATAAGTGGTATTTTTTTAATTTAATTTTAAAATCAATATTAAATCCAAATTCTCTTACTTGATAATAAAATCAATAATAAAAAAAGGTTAATCGATATAAACCTATTCATACCGTAGTTCTGAGGGAATCATGGCATCCCAAATCATGGAATTGAATTTGGCTAAACGCACGCTCTCATTTTAATCATGAACTCTGCACTCTGTCCTCAATCTTACGGGACCTGCTCCACCCTCCATTTCTGCCATGACACTGCATTTATTAAGTGTTTTTTTAATAAATATTTTTTTAATTTTAATTTTGTATTTTAAATTAATATTTTTTTGAAGTTCTTAAATCATTTTCTTGTTTTAATGTTAAAAATAATAATAAAAATATCATTTTAATATATTTTTAAACAAAAAATATTTTTAAAAATAACATCAATCACAATTCATTCATACAAATGACTTCTCTAAAGTCGTGTCCCCTGAATTTGATTTTTAAATCTTATATTTTTCGGTCCGAGACGGGAGAAAAAAACATGATCCAGTACAAGAATAACGAGGTTTGTTAGGTTAAAATAGTTTTAGGGCTTGTTTTAAAGTATAATTGAAGTAATTTTTGAAAATATTTTTTGTTCAGAAATGTATTAAAATAATATTTTTTATTTAAAAATTATTTTTGATATCATCATACGAAAATAATCTAAAACCACTAAAAAAAATTAATTTAAAATATTTTTTTTCTTTCAAAAATACTTTTGAAACAGTGAAAGAGTAACTTAATTTTAAACGTGTCTTGGACTATTAAATTATCAATAAATAAACTTATTATTCATCACTTTCTAACCTCTTCCTGCGGGGTTGAAATTAATTTCCTCTTCCCATTTCTTATCGGCTCACTATCTTGCTAAGCTGGCAGCTGAAAATTTCCAGCGCTGTAAACTAGCAGGTGTTTTTTTTAATGACACGTGTCGTGATCACGGGTACAATATGCTTTCTTCTTTCATGTCCATTGGAGATTTCACATTTATGTCAATTTATCTTTCATGGATGGCCACTTCTCATGGTACTCGTGATCTTGACCCTAGGTCACATCAATATACTATTTACTCGTAGAAAAAAGAAGAAAAAAACAAAAGAAAGGAGAATACGCCCTCCCAATTTAATTGAAATTTCATTTTGGGACTTGAGAAATCAGTGATGGGCTTCTCCAGCACAATATTTCTAATCTTCGCATTGCATAATTATAAGGATATAATCAATTTTGTTTATTACAAATTTAATGTTTTATAAGTTCAGATACAGTTAGTTTGGAATAAAAGGGTTGAAGGAGGAGGGTCCTTGCTAGGACCGTGGGGCTAAATAATGGACCGCTCATATGTGATTTCAGTTGCGAGTACAATTGACGAAGTTGGTCTAAAGTCGTCTCGAGCTCTAGAGTATCAGTGCTTATAACTAATTGCGAGCATCCAACGCTTGAAACACTTAATAGGCTTGTCAGCATGTTATTGACCATAATATTTGAGATATTGTACATCCGATTTTTATCAAGTCATTGAACGATCTTGTCTCGAATCATAAATCGTGATTGAGTTTTGAATAGGTCGAATAATTATCTTTGTATCTCTCATTTAACAGATTGTTACATGCATCTTAACAAAAAAGTTAACACATTCAAAAAGAAATTATTGAGATCCAACAAACCACAAAGTGCATAGCTCAACTATTCATGAATGAGTTGTTGCACCCCTTTACAATATTCATCATTTGCATGCGCGTTTCAAGAAAAAACTTTATCATTTTTGGTTTGAATCCAATAATCATAGCATGCAAGAGAAGATTGTTGTTATAGAACAATAATTTTTTTTTAAAATAGATTTAATAAAAAAAAATCTTACCAACCATTTATGCGTGGTAATGGAATTGTGAATTTTTTTTTATAACCGGGGTGTCCGGGTCAGTTTACACGTACCACAACTAATCATCGGACTCACTGAACATCCTGCAAACCCAGTGAGCATGTAAGGCACCGCGAGGGTGACAGACGTGCATGGTGGGACTTGAACCCTGATAATAATAAGTCCTTTCAACCGCTAGGCCAAGACCCCACTTGCAATCTCTCTCTTTATTCTTCATACTGTGTCGTGATTGTCGCACGACACCCTTGGATGTCACGTGCTAAATATATACTACCTATGTAGCCTCCAAGATGCATGAACATCTACAATCCTTTCAAACCACCACGTCCTTCCAACTTGGATGCTTTTTTTTTTTTTCTTTTTTTTTTGTATATTTTTCTTGTCTTGTACCAAAAACTAAGCAATATATTCAATTCAAAGATTTGTCCAACCATTGAATACCATTTCATCAGCCCATTCACCTCCCAGATTCAAGAACAAGAGGTCCCATGAATTGGTTTATCGGCTAATCAGGCTCATCTTCTTCACGCAAGTCAACTCAATCCCAATTACTGTTGCCATTATCTTTCTTATCACTCCGATAAAAGAAATATTTTTTCGACGCGAGTAAACTCTATTTCTGAAAAATATATTTTACGAGTATAAGTAAATGAGTAAAACTCTGACTGTCTTGAATTTAAAACTTGTTGTGCAGATCATCAACTCTTTATCATCATGCTCATACTTTTTTTTTTTGACTGTGCTGTTTTTTATATATATAAAAAACCCTGTAAATTGCAATCCAAGTTCTTCAATAACATCACCTCATAAATTTCTGGTGCTCTGCCTCTGTCATCTTTCGAGGCTGTGATTTTCCCAGCAAGCAATGGGTCCCAGAATATTCAGTCTTAGCGTGTCCTCATAAGACTCCAATCCTTTGGCATGTGATTTCACTGTATCCATTGCATTCGTGACTTTTATCATCTTTTGGGGTCAGTACTCGGTCCTTTTCCATTCCAGCTAAATAAATTAACTTTTGAATGCGATAGTTATTTAATATAATACAGAATTTTATTAATTCAGCTGTTATTAAATTTCATTATTACTATTCCAGGATGGATTTATACAAGTTTTAAATCTAAATAACTTTTATTTAAAAGAATATGTTAAAAAATAATATAAATTATATTTTATATCACGTTTAACAAATTAAGTTTTTAAATAAAATAATTAATTATAACTATCCACACTTTTTTCTGACCGGAACGCGTCATCGACTGGTATGGACTGAGGTCAAATTCTGTAGCCCAGAAACCAAACCCTAACGGGTTAAAAAAGCTTATACAAGGGTTCTCTCATGCTCGCAAGATGATGACGATGATGGTGTTCAAAATGGAACATATTTATTGAAGATGGTGCACTGATACATCTTTTTTCTTTAAAAAACGATATAATTACTGCGGACATTCTGGCCAAGCAAGATGACAGTGGGAACACATCAGCAAAAGGAAGGAAAAGAAGACCGTGAAAAAGTATATATATATATATATATATATATATATATATATATATATATATATATATGTTAAGTAACCAATTTATCTAAAAACTTAAGCTCGTAGGTAAGATTTTAGAATATAATTTATATTATTTTTTAACACCCATTTTAAGTAAAAGTTCTTTGGGCTTGAAACTTGTATAGACTGATACTATCTTGTGCTTGATATTTTTTTTTAATCAAGTTCAATGGAGATGGTGAGATTCGAACTCATGACCGCTAAGTCAATAATGTTCTGATACCATGTTAAGTAACCATTAAACTTATAGGTGACGCCTCAAAAAATAATTTATATTATTCTCTAACCATATCCACTTGAACAGTCTGATGATACAAGAAAATTGGAGTTATGGATAGCACCGGGAGCCAAAAACACACAAGAATGAACCTGGCCATCCTCGTTGTGGATGAGGTTGCCACCCACACAACCAGGCTAGCCATGGATGCCAGCATCTTCTCTCTCTTTTTGCATGGATTCTGCGGGCCTTCATCTTCCTCATCCATCGCAGCAGTGAGTGAGTTAACTGCTGATCTTTAATGTGGGTCCGAAATGGGAAGAGTTTGTGGGAATGATCGGTGATCGAGCATGCTGGGTATGTATGATTTGCCGCATTATAGACAGTTTCAGTAGCAGTAGGCCCGTCTGGTTGTTTTTAGGGTTACCATCTCAGGTTGAAGATATTATATCCTAGCCAAGAAAGTGCTTTGCTACTTCATATAATCTTGCTCTTGTTGGTCACCACTGTGTAAATTGGAAGTGAAAATAAAAGTACATGGCAACGGGAGTATGATCATGAATCATAAGCTAGAATGCTCTTGAATTTGAGTCAAATGAGATTATTGTCCTGTTCTTACACCACAGGAGAAGTTGGGATGGTATGGCTAGGGTGTTTGACATTGTGTTTCAAAAATGTTTTTGAAAAAAATTAAAAAACTATTTTCTTATTTTTTATTTTAAATTAAAAAAATGGTATTTTTAGATATTTTCAGACACTGATATCAAAAATAGTTTATTTTTTTAAAAATAATTTTAATATATTTCTAAATAAAAAATATTTTTAAAAACAATCTCAACCACACTATAAAACAAGCCTGAGAGCCAAGGTACTTTTTTTTTTAAAGAAGAAGTCATCACTACAATGCAGCAAGTCCTTAGGGTAGTTGTCCCCAGGGGGGTAGCGTGGCGGCAACGGCCTCGCTCTTGCATTCATTATATTCATTTCACCATTAAGCTCACATTAGAAATAAATTTCAACAAAATCAATATCATCATAATATAATTCTTTCACATACTTAAATCCTTTAATCTAATATTAAAATAAAGTATTAATAAGGATATACCTTTGTGATAATGCATTTGCAACTATATTTTCTCCATCTTGCTTGTATTTGATGACATATGAAAATAACTCGATAAGTTTGATTTACCTAGTATGCCTACGATTCAACTCCGTTGCCGCCACGCTACCCCCTGGGGACAACTACCATAAGGACTTGCTGCATTGTAGTGATGACTTATTCTTTAAAAAAAAAGTACCTTGGCTCTCAGGCTTGTTTTATAGTGTGGTTGAGATTGTTTTTAAAAATATTTTTTATTTAGAAATATATTAAAATTATTTTTTAAGAAATAAATTATTTTTTATATCAGTGTCTGAAAATATCTAAAAACACCATTTTTTTAATTTAAAATAAAAAAAATAAAAAAATAGTTTTTTAATTTTTTTCAAAAACACTTTTGAAACACAATGTCAAACACCCTAGCTATACCATCCCAACTTCTCCTGTGGTGTAAGAACAGGACAATAAACTTTTCACTAGAATAATTTATGGGCTTTTATCCTATATTAAAAACTTTAATATCGATATTATAAATATTATATTCAATCTCAAAAGTTTTTAGACAAAGTAAGTAATGGGGCTAAAATAAACTTTTATTTTAACAAATTAAAACCTTTCTCTTGTTCAATTTCCCATTAAAAACCCTACTATATTCTTTATAATTTTAGTTAATAGAACACTTATTGTACTGAAATCTTTCATAAATATTCTATTGAAACTAGTCGATCCATCATAATTTATTACCTCACTCATTGTTTTAGGTTTCAAAATTTTTCATTGTTAATAATATTTACTGTATATTGATTTTTTTTTCTGTAGGAACTAAAAAAAAAGACTTCTATTTTTAACCTTATTTTACCAAAAAAAACTATTTTTTTTAATCCCCTTGAACATGCTTTCTTCTTTGCTTTTTATTTTTTTAAATAAATAAAATGAAGGGAAAAAATAATTAAAAGAGACAGTCAAGGCTATTTTATTAAATACCACCCGAAGAGGGCAACAGAATCAAAGGAATGATCGGGAAAAAAAACTCTGAGATTCACTTTTCTCTCTGCTTTCTCTATTCAGCATCCGTTTCAGGTCAAATTGAACTTTCCATTCGATCCAATGCAAATGGGTAATCTATCTATTTCTCTCTCTCTTTATCCATTTTATATGATCAGACACCATCAATCTCTCTAACGTTTTCTGCAATTAATAATAGCTCATAAGTTATTAAAATTGCTGTAACTATCATCATCGTCATCTGTCTATCTGATTGGTGTCAAATGTAGTTGATTTCTCATGCGTTTTTTTTCCCGGTTCAATTAATAACTGTTTATTGTTTTTTTTTCCCGGTTTCTGCTTGTTTCTGTTAATCATGTTGACGTGCATTTTTTATTTTGAATTGGACTCAATTGGATTCAGCTTTTGGAGTAATAAGAGACGTGATTACAGAATAATTTTGAGTTTTTGGGTAGCAATGGAGCTTGGATCATGATTTTATGGTTTGGCTGATGAGAGAAAATGTCGGAAAAGTGGAGAATTTTGAGATTTTGAAAGTATTGATTTTTGTTTTTGAATTTGAGGACGAGGTCCATAGAATTGTTTGTCTTCTCACTTTTTCTTGGCGACTGAACAAAGGACTGATAGATTTTTTGAACTAAGTGGTTTAGAATGACCTTTATTTAAAAAATCTCAGCTTAATGTCTTTAATAATTCATGGTTTTGAATTATATGAAGATTCATGTATGCTATCCTTGTTATCATCATTAACTTGCATAGGAAGCTTGTGCTGTTACTTATCAATCCTGTTTTAAGGGTTTTATATGCATGTGTATTTATATAAAGATATGTAATCTGGAGTCTCTAATTTTCATTTCCAAACTAATGCGTGTAACTTTTGATTTCCAGAAAAGAGTGATGATTGTTGTTCTACTCACCTAATTGATGGAGATGGTACATTTGTTGATACCGGATTAGATCATTTTATCAAGGAGGTGAAATTGGGGGAATGTGGATTGTCATATGCTATAGTCTCCATCATGGGCCCACAAAGTAGTGGTATGCACCTTTTCAATGATATGTTAACCTTTTGTTTATTCTTCTCCAGTGTTGCTTATTTCAATTTGGTTAAAAGATTTTCATTGTGATTTGATTTACAGTATCGCTTTACTCTAGAAGCTAGAACTTTATGATTCGTCCTGCAAAGAAGTTAGGAAAGGTTTTGATTGGAGACCTGTGCTGCACTTTTTGGACATTGTCAACCTGGAATAATTAACAGTAAAAAGGCATAGCTGGGATTTTTTTTGTGAATTTGAACTTTGTTCCGTTTAGTTTTACCAAAGTTGTCTATGGTTCTAGTTCGATTCAAGTTCCACTCCTTTTCAAATTTTATATTGGCTAGAAGTAGGTCTTACTGTAATTTACTTCCATCATAAAGGTCTATGTTGTCTGAAGAGTTTGACATTGCTTTCTATGGACTGGACAGGGAAGAGTACGCTATTGAATCATTTGTTTGGCACCAACTTTAGAGAGATGGATGCTTTTAAAGGAAGGCACGTTCTTGCATATTCTCCCATTGGATTGTCTTTTTAGCACTTTTTTCTTGAACATGGATAGCTCTCTGGAATTGAGAAAGCCTGACAGGTTCCATGTCTTTTCAGGTCTCAAACCACTAAGGGAATTTGGATGGCAAGATGTGCTGGTATTGAACCTTGTACTCTTGTAATGGATTTGGAAGGAACTGATGGAAGAGAGCGCGGAGAGGTGTCTTTATTATTGATTGTTGAAATAACTTTGCATAATCTCTCTCTCTCTCTCTCTCTCTCTCTCTCTGAAGTCTTATGAGGTTTTTAGTTCGCTGTAATCCTTTTATACCTTGTTTAAAATGTAAATTCATTCTGTATTGTTCAGGTATGTTCTATAATTGGTCAAGTTATGTTACCTTTTTAGATACTGAACTCATCAGTAAAACTTTTTTCATTACAAAATTAGTAAATTACTTTCACAAAAAAATGCCATGAACTTCTGAATCTGTCAATCTGTAGAGGATGGGGATTCTCATCTAGAACCTGCTTTGGCTGACAACAATACCCTTTCAGTCATGAAGGCATCCTCGAGCTGCCTTCTTTGAATTTTTTGAAGGTTTATGAACTTGCATCTCTACAGTAGTCTACCAAAATGGTTTGTCAGTCATTGTTAGTAATTGTATTGACTTCATTCAGATATAAAATTTGGAGCTGGTTGATTAAAGTTTTATTAATGTGGAACTGAAAATGCTGAGTATTACAATGGTAAAAATATTTTTTATCGACCCTTATTTGATGTAAGTGACAATCCTCAATTATGGGTTGGAGAAATGGGTAGGATGGAAAATTGTCCTTTTGTTGTATATTTGCTAAACCTGTCCCTTGTATTGATTCCCATTGAGAGAAATATCACATTAGCAGGTCTTTCCTTATGAGTTTTTTCTTTTCTCGAAGCACAAAATGGATCTGTATATTGGTGTTTGCTTTCTCTTATCTAGTGTTCCTCATTTCTTTTTTAGGATGATACGGCATTTGAGAAACAAAGTGCTCTTTTTGCCCTTGCTGTCTCAGATATAGTGTTGATCAACATGTAAGATCTCTGTCTTGCACTGGACCTAAATTATTACTATTACTATTTTTTTAAATGTTTTGAGTTTCCATAATTTTTATACATAACCTTTCGAAGAAATATTTATTTAGGTGGTGTCATGATATTGGTCGCGAGCAAGCTGCAAATAAGCCTCTTTTAAAGACTGTGTTTCAGGTAATTTTGCTCGTATTGTCTGCAAACCTTCAACTTGGATTTTATAAAGTTTCCATTGTTTTGAACTTGATGGGTTTGTTTTCTCTCAGGTCATGATGCGATTATTCAGTCCCCGCAAAACAACTTTGATGTTTGTGATACGTGACAAGACAAGGGTGTGTGTTCCTCTCTCTTTAATTCTATTTAATTTTGTGGCTTGAATGTGCTTTTCTTTGTGTCAATTGTGTTGACCTTTGGCCGGTTACAGACACCCCTGGAGAATTTAGAACCTGTTCTAAGAGAAGACATTCAGAAGGTAAATGGAACCATGCTTCCCTTCTTATTTATTGAATTAAGGTATTGCCTTTAACCTTGTCTTTTCTCTCTCTTTTAACTGCAGATATGGGATTCAGTTCCCAAGCCAGAAGCTCACAAGGAAACTCCATTGAGTGAATTTTTTAATGTGAGATGTCATGTTTTTGTCTGATTTCATTCTTAAACGTCCTTTTCTAGAAGGTGAAATTGTGGAAGATTCATATTGACTTTGTGATATTTCTGATAAATGATTGCCAGGTTGAAGTTGTTGCTCTTTCTAGTTATGAAGAAAAGGAAGAGCAATTCAAGGAGCAGGTAGGAAAAATATGTTTCTTGTGATCCTTAAGCAATATCACAACACTGGACATCTTGTTATTGTCACTTGCTTTTCTAAAATTTGAAGACATAAGGGTATCTGCTCCCCCCCCCGTGTTCCTCCCTATCTTTAGTGTTGCCTGCAAGTTGTTAGTATTCAACCATTCTGTTTCAAAGTCCTTTGATTGTCCCTTTAAAATGTATCAAAGTCCTTCCATTGTCCCCAAAATAAAAATTGATCAAACTCCTAGTTGCCTATCATCTGGATTCTAGTTTGTGATCGAACTAGAACTTAGCTAGCATAACTTGTTATTGATGGACTTCTTCCTGTCAATGAAGGTTGCTACTTTGAGGCAGCGATTCTTCCATTCTATTGCGCCTGGTGGGCTTGCTGGAGATCGGCGGGGTGTAGTACCTGCTTCAGGTTTTTCTTTCAGTGCACAGGAAATCTGGAAAGTGATTAAGGAGAATAGGGACCTTGACCTTCCTGCCCACAAGGTAATTTTGTGAATACTTACTTAGCAGAGGCTTAGAGTAGATACATCCACATTTTGTTAATATCATATGGGATCTCCATATTCCTGCCCACAAGTTAATTTTGTGAATATTTACTTAGCAGGGATTAGGATAAGACATCCACATTTTCTTAATGCTACTTGTGATCCCCTTAATCTTGCAGGTCATGGTTGCTACTGTACGCTGTGAAGAAATTGCCAAAGAAAAATATAGTAGTTTTGCTGCAAATGAGGTATATGTGTATATATTGTATTCTGTTTTTCTTTCTTTCTCATTTCTACTTATCTCTAGATTTTGCCAAAGTGGCAAGTCTAAGCATTGTCACTGACCAAATAGGGTTTTTTATATCTCCCACAGGAGTGGTGTCACATGGAAGAGGCTGTGCAATCTGAAATAGTCTCTGGCTTTGGAAAGAAGCTTAGTGGAATTCTAAATTTTAGTTTGTCTGAGTAAGTGTTTTTTTCCACATCGTGTTATATATAAATTTACAGTGGCTCTGCTACTGATGTTTTATGGTCTAGGGATAGCAAAAGGCTCCAGGAACTCCTTTAAGCTTTGCCATAAAGTTGGCGGAAGAATTGTAAGCTATACCTCTATTGTTGTGAGGTTCTTATATGCAGGTGCAATTGTGCTTAGTTCCGCATGTCTCATCCAACATGAGAGTATTAGAAATTTAGAAGCAGCCTGTTAGATTGTAATGGAATTTATCTCTTTAAAATTCTAATAAAAGTGGGGAATAATATGCTTGCTGTAACTGGGGGAATATCCTAATAATGTAGATTACAGTATATTTTCTGGCTTATGAGGGAACATTGATTTCTTGATTAGAATGTATCAGATTTCATATCTTGTTATTATACATTGCTTTCAGAATTTCTTTTATCCTTGCCACAAACTTATTTTAAGTTGGTCCTATCATTTGTTTTTTGCACCATAGAGTAGGGTGTCTTCTCTTTTGCTGAATAGAAGATTTCCTATCACTTATTTTAAGGTCGTAGGTAGTTCTGCTTCATCTTTTGCTGCATCCCAATTTTCTCTACTTTGTTATTATCTGGGAACCTTCTATTCAGTAATTGTTTTATGACTTCAAATATCATTTTAAAAACTTTTTTTATTCGGTTATCATCAATAATGTCTTGTCTAATTCTAGGTATGATGCAGAAGCTATTTATTTTGATGGAGGAGTAAGATCTGCAAAGCGAAAGCAGCTTGAGGAAAAATTGCTACAAGTAATCAATCTTTTGAGATGCTCTTTGTTAAATTTATTGAAGCTGTTTTTATTTGTGAAGAAGACTGAGACGTTGCCATAAAATTGAGAACTCAGGATATTGAATTACGGTCAATGCCTGTCCATTTGGAACCAAAAGCATGCTGATATTGATATTTTGGCTACTAATTCTTTTGACCGAGTATAAATTTATAGCATGATCCTTTTTATAGTTCAGGATATTGGTCCCCAATATAGTCACATTTATATTGGAACCAGAGTCAAACTAATTTACATTAGTGCTCACTTAATTTGAGCTGTAAATTAGAATGCACGGAGGGAAAAACTTTAATGCCAATGCATGTGACTGCATTGGGACCAACAAAGGTTGCTGGAGGAGTTCTTAGGTCATCACATCGAACTTTTTTATGTGATTGCTCTCTTATTACATTGAAGCAATCAACTAAAAAAAAGTCAAGCTAGTTGTCGTCAGGGAGGCCTATATATCATGTCAAGTTATTCTTTATGTCAGTGAGTGGTGGGCGCTAGGAGTTGCTTGCACATAAGAACACTGGATGTGTGAAATGCAAAGCATGATCTATAAGTGTATTGGGAGGAAGGTAGAGATGCAACTTGTCTGCAAGTCCTTGGATTAAAGAAAAAGAGGGATGGATACAAAATGATGTGGGCTGAAGAGGTGAAAGTTGAAAGAAGATATAGTATAAAAAACTAGTAAAGCTTGTTTGTGCTCTTAACATAATGGATAATAGTTTCCTTATTGTGTACTTGATTAATTTGGTTCGAGGTTTGTTTTAGTTGGTGCTGATTTGAATTTCTGTCTTCTGCAGTATTTGTAGCAGTTTCAACTGTTTTTCTTATCAAGCTTGATAACAGATTTATGAATAACTAATCTGATTAGCTGTCTTCTTGTTGTATGGTAGCTCGTCCAACCAGCACATCAATCCATGTTGGGTCATATAAGATCTAGAACTCTTGAGAATTTCAAGGAAGCATTTGAGAAAGCTTTGAATGCAGGGGAAGGGTTTTCTTTGGCAGCTGTAACTTGCACTCAGAATCACATGGATAAATTTGATAAAGGGCATGCAGGTAAGACTAAGTGACTCAAATACCTTTTTCCATTTGATTATTAGCTTGAATGATGTAGAAACGAGACTTAGAAAACAAAGCTTCCAAACAAATGGATAAAAACTTTAGCACTCTTTATTTTTAGGGAAAAAAAAAATTGAATTGGCTGTCGCAAGACTAAAAGCATAAGGATGGAATGATCAGCTATTTGGTTCTTCTGTCTATGTAACTGCTGAAAAATTAGCTTTACTGACTGGGTTCATGAAGTATATCTTCTTTTTGATATATTATAATCACAGATGCTGTTATTGAACAAGCAAACTGGGACACATCTAAAGTGAGGGATAAGCTTCGTCGTGATATAGATGCACATATTACTTCTGTCCGTGAGGCCAAACTCTCTGAGCTTACTTCATCATTTGAGGTATGATATTCTATGATTATCTTTTCTTGCTTCTGTGTGTGCCAGCTTCATCCTGTGACTGTCTTCAATTGAAGATAAGTCGAGATTCCTGAGAAGCTGTTGGGAAAGAATGTGAATCTTAAAACTAAGATGAAGAAATGCTTAGGAATTTAGCCGTGTTTGAAGTGTAGTCTCTTTACAGGTCAATAATGTTCATGTTTGTTGCATTGTTTCACACATTATGGATTTTATATGTTGTGAAACCTTGTTAGAGACCGACTTCTTATTAAAAAGTTGGGAATGACTGCTGGCAGTGTTGCATGGTTCAGATTTGCTGCCCAGGGAAATTTTATAAATGCTAAAAAAAATATTCTTGGACCATTGCAGGCCAAGTTAAATGAGGCATTATCAGGACCTGTGGAAGCTCTTTTAGATGGAGCTAATAGTGAGACATGGCCAACCATAAAGAAACTTCTGCAGAGAGAGACAGAATCAGCTGTTGCTGGGGTCTCTAATGCGCTCTCTGGTTTTGACATGGACGAACAATCCATGGAAAAAATACTTACAGGTTTGGAGAATTATGCAAAAGGTGTAGTTGAGGCAAAAGCAAGGGAACAAGCTGGAAGGGTCCTGATCCTTATGAAAGACAGGTACCAACTCCTTGCATTTTTCCAATTAAGTTATTTTTATTGTTTCATAACACCATGTTTTGAAGTGAATGTATACTTTTCATGCAGGTTTTCAATATTGTTTAGCCATGACTCTGACTCAATGCCACGGGTTTGGACTGGAAAGGAAGACATTCGAGCAATTACCAAAACTGCTCGCTCTTCAGTATGATGAATACATATGTCAACAAATGTTGAGTCTTAATGTTTTTTACTGTTAGATGTCAACTAATTTCATTTTTTAAAACTTTTCCAGTCATTGAAGCTGTTATCTGTAATGGCTGCAATCCGTATGGGTGATGATGTTGATAATATTGAGACTACATTATCATCTAGTTTGATGGATATGAAGAACAATGCTGCTGTCAAAGACCGAAGTATCACAATTATTGACCCTCTGGCATCGAGCACTTGGGAAGAGGTGACCTTTTCCTATCCCTGATCCTTTTCCTGGTGCAGCCAATGATAATATATCTTAATTTTCCTTGTTACTATCATAGAAAGGGTATGTAATCAATAATTCAAGAAATGAGTTCTTAGAGACCTAAATAATAGATCACTTTTCTAGGATAAATTGTCTGAAACACCTGAAAGTTCTTTTAATTTTTTTGTAACTCTGAACTTTTTATATCAATTTACAGATGGTGTTTGCATGAATTAGGTTTTCAATTATATTTAGCTTTTTTTATAGTATTAATTTGACTAACAAATTTCCTTAATTCTGCATTTCCAGAACATGGTGGTGGGACTTGTGATTGTGATCCCTTAGATAGTGTACACATAGATATATAGCCACAAAGATGTCAGCTATACTGGTGCAGAGGATATATGTTGGATATCTACAAGTGCATCTCTATGATAAATTAATTGGGAATTGCGTGACATTATAACTACACACTGGCACCAGAGTATTAATCATTGCTTAAGATCTCTCCCTCTAGTTGCATGCACCGATACTAGTGACCTCTTCTTTACCATAAAGGAAGTTTTACACCTGGATTTGGTTTTGCCACTGCAGATTCCATCCTCCAGGACATTGATCACACCTGTCCAGTGCAAATCTTTGTGGAGGCAGTTCAATTCCGAGACAGAGTACACGGTCACCCAGGCCATTTCTGCTCAGGTGTGGTATCCTCACATATATCATTAAGTATGCAAATGTATTTTATCTTTTTACTTAGTGGTCAGATTACAATTGTCAACATCCAGACAGAAAATAGTGTACTCTTCTCTTTGCACTCCTGTGCTTCATGTTTACTATATTGTGCTTGGGACAAGGCTTGTCCAAAGAAACAAAATTTGCGATCCTAGTCCCAATTGATCAGTTGCATGAAATGCTGAACATCTAGTGAATATGGATCTTAAGAGTTCAGATTATCCAGTTTGGATAAGATAGCAACATGCTACAGGTTGTGGCAGGTGCAGTGCAAAAAATATATGACCAGGCTTCATCTCATGGCCTTGGATAACTGTATAAATACCAAAATTGGATAAAAAGAAATAAAGTATTGTCACTATACCGAGCAAATGTAATGGCTTTACGTTCTGCTTTGCAGTCAAAACACTTATGGTGCTGCGTTGAGTGTTTTATGTGCTGCATGTTACATTTGCTAATCTTTGGAATTGAATTATTGTGTGATTATGGTTGAGATAAATGGGTGCCCATTCGATTGAGGGGGCGTTTTGGAGATAACTTTCAAACTGTTGAATCAGCATCAATAATATGGGAGGCGTATTCAAGATAACTTGCAAACTGATACTATGATAAACTTGTATACTAGAGAGAGATAGACTTCAATTCAATTTGAACTTTCCAGTAGCTTAAATATAGGAGGTAGTTGTGGTTAGCATATAATATAAGCGTTGTAACAATTTTATTTCTACTGATGAAAAATAAACAGTTAGTTAACACACTGCTTTTGTGGATGCTTCATTAATTTGTCTTTTTTTTTTAATTTCTTCTAGGAAGCCCATAAACGTAGTAATAACTGGTTACCACCCCCATGGGCAATCGTTGCCCTGGCTGTGCTGGGATTTAACGAGTTCATGACTCTTTTGAGGTAACATGGCTGTGGATATTTTTTTTTTTGTGACATTATATCCCTCGTTTGCTGATATTACTTACTTGGTCATTCTTTTTGGGTGGCAGAAATCCTTTGTACTTGGGTCTCATCTTTGCAGGTTTTCTACTTTTTAAAGCCCTATGGGTGCAGTTAGACATTTCAGGCGAATTCCGCAATGGTGCTGTAAGTGTCAAACCAGTCTCATTTTTGGTCCCTATTACCATGCACATCTTATTTTCAACAAATTCCTTTAACCCTTGAAACTATCATTTCAACAAATTTTGTTCTTGTTCAAATTACTTGAGTGTGCTTTCTAAACTCATGATGTCGATATGTTTACAGCTTCCCGGGCTTCTCTCTTTATCGACGAAGTTCGTTCCCACTATCATGAATCTTCTCAGAAGACTAGCAGAGGAGGGGCAGAAACCCATCACGACTACAGATCCTCGGAGAAACCCTGCTCCAGTATCAAGAAATTTTCAGAATGGATCAAGCTCTACGAGTGATTCCTCATCAAGTTCCTCCTCCTCTAGTGTAACTTCGCCGAAAGAAGGGAACGAGTAGTCAAGCGCCTTAAAAGACGACTAGGTGAAAATAGTTATCTTTTCAGAAAACATTTTAAGCATTCTGCTCGCATTATTGTGGTTTGTTGCAGGTGCATGTAGGGTCCACTATTTTCAACTCTTGCAAGCATGCGAGAGGAACAGATTTTGAAGGCATGGGTTTTTGAGCAAGTGCCGCATACAGGGGGCTGGTTCATTGTTAAAAAGCAAGCTCAGCCCCCATTAATTAGTTCTTTTGTCTCAAGCCTAGGTGTTACATTTTTTTGTTACTTTGCCGAGACTAGGAACAAGGCTCCTCCTCCTCCTCCTATATACATTGCCGGTGGTTGATTCCACCGGATCTCATTCAATTTTCTATTGTGGGAATTGCCGACGGCAGTGGATTTTGGAACAGGAAAATGAATATTGGTTTGTTAGATATGCATTTTGCATTTTTTATTTTTATATATAATTTTGCATGAGAAGATGAGGTCAGTATCCATCCTTTGACTCAGAAGTTGTTGGTCTAGTTTGTCATTGTGTTTTGAAAATGTTTTTTTTTTTAAATGTTTTTTTTTAAATGATTTTTTTAATTTAAATTAAATGTTTTTGGTATTTTTAGATTATTTTGATGTGACGATGTTAAAAATAATTTTTTAAAAATAAAATAAAAATTATTTGATACATTTCTGAATAAAAAACACTTTAAAAAAACAATCTTAATCATACTTCCAAAGAAACAAAAATAGTGTTGCTAGAATTTTTCACCGTAAGGCTATGCTCGTAGCTTATGATGTCTAGAAAAATGAAGCAAGCAAGCATGAGGGTTCGTATTTTAAGGACCTTCAAATTGGCTGAAATGATTAAAGGCTCAGTAATCATCCTTTATCGAGACCATCTCTTGAAAGTTGAAATTAAGCCATGGCGTCCAGCTGAAAAATCTCTTCAACACGAGGGGTTTTCTGGTATTAGGAAACTGCTAGCCTCCTAGCTTTTAGCCTGCGACAGTGCCGTACTGCTGTCGTGCCTGCATTTATTGTATGGACGTTCATGAATCCACCAATCACAATCCTGGTTTTCCTAACATCTTTGATAGCTAAAATTTATTTTAGTAGATTAAACGTCGTCGTCGTCTGCTTGGGAAAACAATATGTTATCTGATTGTTTTTGAAAAAAAAAACTTGAGCGGATGAGTTCTTGAGTTCAAAAAAGGTGTACGAGCTTCATCCTTTTTTTCACTTCTTAAGGTTAGACTAGCGGCTATTAGGTTGTTTGACATTATATTTTAAAAGTATTTTTGAAAAAAAATGAAAATTTTTTATTTTATTTATTTTTGATGGGTTTTGAATATTTTTATATGTTGATGTCAAATATATATATTTTTTTAAATAAAAAATATTTTTTGAATGCATTTTTGAATGAAAAATACCTTTTCATGCTAAAGTATATAGTTGTGTTTTGATAGATTCTTTAAGGAAAAAAAAAAAACAAACTTTTCCATGCTAAAGACATTATTCTCTACTTTATTATGAAAATAATCTATCCTTCATGCA
This sequence comes from Salix purpurea, assembly GCA_027405865.1. NCBI lineage: Eukaryota > Viridiplantae > Streptophyta > Magnoliopsida > Malpighiales > Salicaceae > Salix > Salix purpurea. Next base: position 2,326,568 of record CM050328.1, on the reverse strand, counting down.
TAATGATGAATTTTCTATTTAGTTTAAAGGGACGTAACGTGATGACAGAGAGCTTGCGATCTGCATAATAGGTCTCGAGCTCGAGTCAGGGCACGCACCTCTTATAAAATCTGGGACAAACAAGATTTTACTTGTTCACCTAGACCCATAAAATATATTTTCCATAATAGTGGTTTCCTCGCATTAAAAAAAGAGAAGAAGTTATGTTCCTTAACCATCCAAAAACAGCCTACAAAATTGTTATTTTTTTATTACTTTTTATAATGAAGACAAGCTTCACATGATCCTCCATGCATGGAGACATGTTCCAGCTGGTGGCACTCTGTCCTGCGAACTTGAATACCATAATAAATCTCACTGCACCTGAGCCTGGGCTCGATTCATAACGATCCTGAAATTATGCAAGCAGAAAGAAAAAGATTGGTCTGTGTTCCTGCAAAATATAACCCCGAAAAAAAAAAAAAAAAAACTCTTGTGTGCTGCTGATTGAACTATTGCATGTGCTGCCAGATCTCGTATATCTTGATTCCAGCATCGTGGAGAAGATTCCAAACCCTTAAACTATAAAATTACAATAAATCCTTGTTATTTATACATTTTATACCAAGAAAAACCTAATTGCATCCCCATGTTTTAGTGCCTGTTTGGGAGTGCGATTGCAATTGCTTTTGAAAATGCTTTTCATTTAAAAATGCATCAAAATGATGTTTTTTATTTTTAAAAAATCATTTTTGACATCAGCACATCAAAATAATCTAAAAACACTATTTTTTTCAATTTAAAATAAAAAATAAAAATAAAAATTTCAATTTTTTTCATAAGCACATTCCGATCGCAATGCCAAACAGCCCCTTAGCTTTCCAAGGAACTAAACCTCATTCTAAACAGAGGATATAGGTTATATTTTTTATATTAAATAGCATAGGGAATAAGATTTAACGGTGACATGAGGCATGTATTTAAACAAATAGAGATAATTATATAGTTAATGAGGAACGGTATAAATTTTCTAGGTTGAAGAAATGGATGTTAGTGAGTAATGATGTGATGTATTTATTAATGTAGGAAGAGCCACAAGACCTAGACAGCAGTTATGGCAAGAGGCAGGTTCCCAAAATTTTATACCTTATAATTATTATTCAAAATTTTAAGCATGTTAGAAATTAAATTGGGTAATTATGTATGCAAATTTGTTTATGGTAGTTCATGTCATGTAAAATATTTTAATGTATGTGGAATTCCGAGATGACATTGATTAGGCATCGTGGATTTTTGGATAACTAATGCTATCAATATGTTCTAATGGTACCAAAATTTTAGAAAAAACTTGATTGATTATTCAGATTTTAGATAGCTAATGGTATCGGTAGATTCTATTGGTGCTGATATTTTCTAAACTGGTTAGTTTTTTTTTTTTTTTTTTTTTTGTATAAACCACGCGGTGTCCTAGACACTGATCCAGACTAATCCACGTTCGCACCGGGTGGGCCCCGAAAGGGTGAAAGTGCTCCCCAAATGGCCAGCTCCATACAAGAGTAGGGATTGAACCCCTGACCTCTCTTAAGGGACGAGAACGCCCTCACCACTCACGCCAGGACCCCTTGGGTTCTAAACTGGTTAGTTAACTCTGAATAATTGGAGTGAATAATGATATTAGTAAGAATAAGTAATGAAATGAATTAGTCATATTAATATGGACATCCTCAGAAAATAGACTGTATTTGAATCACGTGTTTTAAGGAAATGCTAATGAAGTTATTTTTTTATATATAAATTAATAATTTATTTATACAGCAATTGTTATATATCCTTGTCATTTGAGTGTTATATGAAGGTATATAATTTCACAATGTAAAAAATAATTTGTAGCTATATTTTCTTAAACATTGACTGTCCATGCCCAAATTGCAAGATTTATTATACCCAAAACATTTGTCTTATTTGAATTTAATAACTCTTCAAAGTATTTCGACAAAATCAGTGACAATAATACATCTTGAAAGTTCGTACAATCATTGATGTTGTTTTGACAATTCAATATTTTTCTATTTTTAATAAAAAAAATTTATTCAAGAAAACCTTATATTTCTTCACGTATTTTTTAGGGATTCATGTTAAGTGAGGATTCTTACAAGATGAAAATATTCTGACTCGAACCCATAAACACAGTACAGATTTTAAATTCTTTGTCGCCACACCACGTAAAACTCCCTAGTACTATCAATAGGTTTTGGATGAGCATGAAAATTATCAATTAACAAGAGAATTTGTCTGCCATCTATTTTTCTATAGATTTTTAAACATATTTTTAGAATAAAGTCTTGGTCATCCCTACTCGTTTACTGGCATGATACTCACAGCTCATATTTTTTTAAAAATAATATTTTCTAAAATCTCAATCACCCTATTTAAGTATTTAATTAATTACCTTCAACAGAACCCTAAATTCACCTAACTATTTACGAGAAGTAAATGTGCTTCGAACCACACTATATAAAAGTTGTGGAGGAGAGGTCGATGGAATTTATGATCCACAGAATGTACTGCAACAAAACAACAAAAGCTGTGTACCCAAAACATAAACGTGAAGAGATTTGATTCTTTTATTTTGTTCCAACTCCTGTCCAACTAGGGTTTTGTTTGCTGGATAGCTTTGTTGAATCCATTTAAACATGGAGAACAAGACAATTTCTAATGTGAAAAACAATAATGTTATGTGTATTTATTTTATAAGAGGAAACTTTACTTTTCAAAAAACATATTTTGTGGGTCTAGGTGAAAGGTAAAATCTCTGCTGTTCTAAACTCTTACAAGTGATGCATGTTTTGACTCGAACTCGAGACATGCTGCACAAATCACAAACTCTCTGTCATTACGCCACACTTCTTGGAAACAATGTTATGAATATACTTTCTTTCATGTATTGTATATTTTAGTATTGATAAATGTAAATACATTGCTTATGTTTTATAAGTAAAACTAATAAAAAATATGAGAATTAATTTCATTTATATTATAACTTTTATCATTCATTTTATCTCAGTGGCTAAACGATTTTACTAATACTAATAATTTTTGTTTTTTTTTTAAAACTTCTTACTAATATAACTAATTCATATAAATAAGACTGTAAGAGTGAAAACCTCGACACAATTCAAGCTAGCCTCTTAGAAATTAAAAAGTTAATAATGCTAACTCAAAATTTAAAATACACGCAAGTTGATCCGGACATACACATTAATTAAAAAAATAGATAAAAAATAAAAACCGTTAGGGAAATGAATGAGAGAAAAATAAAAGGTTGTGTAATTGATGAGCTGGCCAAGAACTCATTGGAGGGACAGGATGAGCTGGTCTTGTAATGCTGAATCGAAGGGCTATTATTTCATACCACAACTGTGGCATTCATGCCGCCATTAATGAGGTTACAGTTATCGTTTCAGCCATGAGTTGTTGTTATTACTTACGGTTGGTTGTGTATTTAAGAGGGCACTCGCCGCAGCAGCTGCTTTCAATCTGTGATAGCTTGCACAAGTTCTCTGAAAGAAGGGAAATAATAAAAATAATCCAAGCAAAAAAATAAAATAAAAATTGTTATAGAATATCTTCGTGCCCGTCTATGCGTTTGTTTGAGGTTTTAACACAAAAATAATTTTATTTAAAATATAAAAAAAATCTATTTTTCTCAAAAATGTTTATTTTCCCCCAATAAACCCAGATGTGGTAGGTATTTATTTATATTTATATTTATAAAAGAATTTCTTACTACATCATGTAATGTTAATACTCTTAAAACTTAGCTGCTTTATCTCTTATAATTTTTTTTTTGGTATAAACTACGCGGTGTCCCAGGCACTGACCTAAACTAATTCACGTTCGCACCGGGTGGGCTCCGAAGGGGTGAAAGTGCTCCCCAAATGACCGGCTCCATACAAGAGGAGGGGTTGAACCCCCGACCTCTTTTAAGGAACGAGAGCGCCCTCACCACTCACGCCAGGACCCCTTGGGTTATCTCTTATAAAATTGTTTCTCGCACGTAAAATTCTAATTAAATGCAACTACTTAACAATTAATCTAGCTAGTTTGATCAAGCTAATTAAACTTCATGCTGTGAATTTAGCCAAGACTTATAATAATACAAAGATTTGAGTGTCATGTTGCATTCTTCATTACTCACTGTATATATACATATTAATTAATTAATTAATTATATGATACACTTTTTTTTAAATACGATGAAATATATTTCTGGAAAACATATTTTAAGAACCAAATCAAACTCTTAAAAAAAATAAACATCTAACTTGAATTCAAGAATTGTTGTACAATCACAAATCCTACCCACACAAGCTATATATGTAGCTTTTTTAGTGATATTTTTTTTATAACCGGAAAGCTTACGCGCACCACAACTAATCCTCGAATTCATTGAATATTCTGTAAACCTAGTAAATAGATAAGACACCGCTAGAATAGCAAGCATACATGGTAAAACTTAACCTGATACAAAAAAAAAAAAAATCCTATCCACAGCTAGCTAGTAAAAGAACACACCTGCAATTTATTTATTTTTACAAGTACGTGAGTATGTGCGGTCTACAATCTAAAGTATATATAAAGGGTGTGGAAACACAGAACAAGGCCAACCAGAGGCAGCCAGATAGATAGATAGATAGAGTTTGTCTAGTTCTGCTGTAGCTTTTGCCTGTCTGTCGACCTTCAATGGCTTCTTCTGTTGCCACCCAGCTCTTTCTCTTCTTCTTTCTATGGCTTCACACTCTCTCTTCATCTCAAGGTTCTCTCCTCCTCTTTTATTTCTTTCTGTTTCTACTTTCATTCTTTAATCTGTTCAAGAAATCTTCTATCGCTAATGCGCTTGCATATGAAAATGAGCTCCATTTCAGGGTTTCTACACCATCTTGAATGCTTAGAGTAAGGTTTGATCAGTGTTTATATATTTCCCTTAAAACTTATATAGGGTGCAGTATTATTAGCATGGATCGATGTTTGATTCATCGATCCACCTAAACACAAGATTTAGTCGTAAATTTCATCATCTTCTATCGCCTCCTCTTCTTATTCAAGAGCTGAAACTTGAGGGAAGTAGCTAGCCTCCAGAATGGTGGCTGAAATGTTTTTCATTTCTTACAGCGCTTAGACGTACGGGTTGAAGAGGGTAGTTGGTTGTGATTTGTGAGTACATTTATATTGCCATAAATGCGTGACGGGATGATCTGATTGACTGCGATTTACATTAAAAGTTTACGTTTGAATCGGATAGCCGGAGCTTTAATGGATCTAACTAATCCACGAAATATGTTTATATATATATATATTTGATGTGTAGAGGTAATAAATAGTACGGGCTGATTGACGTCAGAATTTTGTTGCAATGCAGCTGGCCGGCATAATTACTCTGAATTTAGGTACCCATTCATCAGGGAAGCGAGCTCATTCTCGTCGTCGTCATCCTTCTCATCAAGTGGCCGTGGCGCCGGAGACCATGCGTACGACTATATAGTTGTCGGAGGCGGGACTGCCGGGTGTCCGTTAGCCGCCACACTCTCGCGGAAGTTCAACGTCTTGTTACTCGAAAGAGGCGGCGTGCCTTTTGCCAACGCAAATGTCTCCTTCTTAAAGAACTTCCACATAACCCTCGCCGATACCTCGCCAACCTCTCCTTCCCAATTCTTTGTCTCCACCGATGGAGTCCTCAACGCCAGGGCTAGAGTTCTGGGTGGCGGCTCCTGCATCAACGCCGGGTTCTACACCAGGGCAAGCACAAGGTACGTATATGTATATGTTTATATATATTGATAATATCAGGTATTCAGCCACCTCTTCGTCGCCATTTTTAACATTTTCTTTTGAATTTTATACTCATTATTCACCCGATGAACTAACCCAGATCGATCCCACATGAAGGTGTTTTAATGGCACATGAAGTTAGCTGAGGTTTTGGTTGAGGCGGGGGGGAGGGATGACACTAAAAAAAAAAAAGGGAGTTTTGCAACGGAATCATCCGTTGCAAATAAGTAAGGTTGCAAATTTGCAACGGATTTTACAACGGAAGGTTGCAAATTTGCAACGGATTTTACAACGGATGCATTCCGTTGCAAAAAGATGACTGCAAATTGATTTGCAACGGCTAAGTCGTTGCCAAGTTGCAACGGCTAATCCGTTACCAAGGATTAGTCATTGCAAAAATCCGTTGCAAACACCTCCTTTTTTAGTAGTGTGAGTTGGAAAAACATATAGTGAAATACAAAAAAAAAGAATTTGGAGAAAAAGCTGTCAAATCTCGAGGAAGCATGAATGTGGGTGGTGGTCTTTTTAGCTTGCAAAAAGCTGTTTTTATTTTTTAAGAATAATTTATTTTAATTGGTTCTCTGAAATCTGCAAGTACAATCACAACATATATCCGAAGGTAAAAAACAGTGTTTTGATTGTGTTTGAGGTTGATTATGAAAATATTTTTTGTTTAGAAATACATTAAAATAATATTACATTTAATTTTTTAAATAATTTAAAAATTGATTTAAAATAAAAAATTAAATTATTTAACTTTTTTAAAATATAGTGTGAAACAGTGATAGGATTAGAAGTTGGTGGTGCCACCAGAATGAAGCATGATATATGACTGTCCAATTAAGTGTTGTGTACGACTAACAGGGGTGTCATTAATCAGGTCGTCGTCCATCAGGGGAGGACTTGATTGGGGTTTCGAAAAAATTAAATTATTATTTTTTAAATATTTAAATATATTTATATTAAAAATAAAAAATAAAAATCATTTTAATATTTTTTTTTTAAAAAATCAAGCATATCTCCAAACATGTATAGAATCACGCAGACTTACACGGTTTGGAATTATTAATAAGGTTGCAATAAGGTTTCTGTTTTATTATTTTTGTTTTTAAAATATTATTTTTTTAATATTTTTAAACTATTATAAATTCTGAAAATAAAAATTATTATTTTAATATAAGTTTTTTTTTTATATATATTTTAGCATTAATTATTACTACATGAAACGTTATCAGAGCATTTATGGGCACTGGTTTCTTTATTTAATTAATTAAATGCTGTAGAGGTCTCATTTCAATCCTTGCTGTGGTCCATGTAGACGGGAATCATTGATTAGGTGAGAGAGAGTTTCATACATATCAATCAGGACATTTATTTTGACCAATTAAGACGAATATGATTTGTCATGGTTGTTTTTTTATGTATAAAATATATTAAAATATTGTATTTTTTATATGAAGAATATGTTAATTTAGAAATTAATTAAAAAATGTTTTTTAAACACTCAAATACAGTGGCAAACATGCAATTTCCATCGTTATGCCAATCTGATTTTAGCTGTTAAGGCCTTTTATTTATTTATTTATTTTTATTAATGGAGAGTTTAACTTTTAATTAGCCTCACTTATTACTTCAAATAAAAGGGGTTAAGGAAAGTGAAGCTGATATAATTCAGCACTCATCATTGTTTTTTTGCATGCAGAAAGAAATTATTGAATGCATGGAGCTTAATTAAGGAAATTAACGTGGTGACAGCACCCAATATTTCATCATGGTTTTGAGAAATTGTAATGTGAATAGCTTGAAACCCTCGATCGGAAAAGTTGAAGAAATTGTTTTCTGCAGGTTTATAAGAAAATCAGGCTGGGATGCGCGGCTGGTGAACAGTTCATACACCTGGGTCGAGAGGCAAATTGTTCACAGGCCCAAAGTTGCGCCATGGCAGGCTGTTGTGAGGGACAGTCTCTTGGATCTTGGAGTGGCACCTTTCAATGGATTCACATACGATCACGTTTATGGAACCAAGTTTGGCGGCACAATTTTCGACCGTTTCGGCCGCCGGAACACGGCTGCGGAGCTCCTCGCCACCGCAGACCCTCTGAAGCTTACTGTGCTGGTGCACGCCACCGTCCAGAAGGTTTTATTTGATATGTCAGGTGAGTTTAACAGCTAAACTCGCCGCGCAATGTTAATTATATATGCAGGAAATCTCAGCTGCTGATTAATTCTTATGAGCTTGATCACTCAGGAAAGCGACCAAAAGCAGCGGGGGTTTTGTTCAGAGATGAAAATGGAAACCTGCACCAGGCATTTCTATCAGACAGCCAGAGGAGTGAGATAATACTGTCATGCGGCGCCATTGGCACCCCTCAGATGCTACTGCTCAGTGGTATCGGGCCAAGAAATGAGCTCGAGGAGAAGAAGATTTCAGCAGTGGTTCACAACGAGTTTGTCGGGACAGGCATGGCTGATAATCCCATGAACACCATTTTTGTTCCCTTTAAGAAACCAGTAGAGCAGTCCCTGATACAGACTGTAGGGATTACCAAGATGGGCGTGTACATTGAAGCTAGCAGTGGATTCGGGCAATCCAACGATAGCATTCAGTGCCATCATGGAATAATGTCCGCAGAGGTAAGAAACATTTCAACTAACGGTTACAGAATAATATAAATTATAATTTGATTTGAATTAATAAGTTTAAGTTCTTAAGTGAGCGATTTTCTTAATATAGTATGAGAGTCTTGGTGATCTAACGATCACGAATTCGAATTTCACAATTCTCATTCTATTTGATAAAAATCAAGCATAAGATAGTGTGGGTTTATACAAGTTTCAAATCCAAAGAGTTTTTATTTGAAAATGTAAGTTAGAGAATAATATAAATCATATATGTTCATTGATATGCAAAATTTATTGAAAGTTGTAGGTATGAAGAGATGTAATCTTATAATTAAGCAATGATTTGAAGTAATAGTGGTTTTAAAACATAAAATTCATTTTATTTCTGCAACCAGATAGGGCAGCTATCGACCCTACCTCCAAAGCAAAGAACACCAGAGGCCATCCAAGCTTACATTAAGAGAAAGAAGGACATCCCACATGAAGCATTCAAGGGAGGCTTCATTCTTGAAAAGATCGCCAACCCGATCTCCACCGGCCAGCTCAGATTGATCAACACAAATGTGGAAGACAACCCTTCTGTCACCTTCAACTATTTTAAACACCCGCGTGATCTACAGCGCTGTGTTGATGGGATTCGCATGGCTACAAAGATGGTGCAATCGGAACATTTTACGAATTTCACTCAGTGCGACAAGCAGACCACAGACAAGATTCTTAACATCAGTGTCAGTGCTAACGTTAACCTAGTACCTAAGCACACCAATGACACCAAGTCCCTCGAGCAGTTCTGCAGGGACACCGTGATCACAATCTGGCATTACCATGGCGGGTGTCACGTTGGCAAGGTGGTGAGCCGTGATCAGAAAGTTCTTGGCGTGGACAGGCTTCGCATTGTGGATGGCTCGGTGTTTGATGAATCTCCTGGGACTAATCCTCAGGCCACAGTCATGATGATGGGCAGGTAAGATATTGAAAACCTCGAATCGAGAAAGCGGTTCTAATTCTTTCCTTCTCAAGAACACAGAGGTTAATTACAAAGCTTTTCTTACGAATAGAAATAAAAATGATTGGTTGCTTGTGAATGCAGATACATGGGACTGAAAATCTTGAGAGACAGACTAGGAAAACAGCTGGTGTTTCGGGGCTGATCAACCAGGAGCATGAGAGGAGCAATGTTAGTAAGAATAGGGCAAAATGTAGTGTACGTAGCTCTATATATTTAATCTTAGCTAGCAGTTTGTTGTGTGTAGAACTGGATTGCTCTTTAAACTATATATTTCCATTATATTTGTGTCCTTAACATGTTGCATTAACTCATGATAATCCCCGCTTCAGCTCATCAAATTAATTAATCGTTTAGGTTCTGTTGAGTTGAGGCTGTTTCTCATGTCGAGTTTCTTAATTACTCATGATCTTATTTCGCTTTCCACATATTATAATTTGGATGGTTTTTAAGGGTGCGTGTTGTGATGATAGAAAACTTATGATATGTGCAGCAAGTCTCGAGTTCGAATCAGGACATGCATTGCTTATAAGAATCTGGGTCAGATAGGGGTTTTACTTGTTTATGTGAACCTACAAAACATGTTTTTCAAGGAGTGGAGTTTAGGCGGAAAGAAAGTATGAAAATGGCGAAGAAAAGTTCTACTTGACTATGTCAAAAACATCAACAAAGGCCACATTATCACTAGCTCCATATATTCATGGGCATCAGATTATAACATAATCAATCCACTGAAATGCCAACATAAAAACAATTAACGAAGCTACAAGCTCCCGGGACAGTAAAGATTTCTACATAATGAATCAGTTCCATGTGAATTGGGAAAGCAAAACCTCACCATGTCTGCAACTTTAGATGTTGTTGTCACTGCTTTTCACTGTCCTAGAGCGTTGGGATTGATGAGCAATTGCACATATATAGTTGATAAAGCCTTCCAGGCAGGTGAACTTGCTGTGCATGCATCTGCTATGGCTGATGACAAAATTGTATCTGCAAGCTGGTGCTGGTTTTTTATCTACTTATCCATTCCATTTATTGTGCTAAGGCTTGAATTTGAAAAACCTAATTTTTAAATGGTGGTGTCGTCTTAGTGTTGTATGGCATTTTGAAATTTGCAAAACAATTAATTTTCTCACTCACTTGCTCCCAAACATGTCTAATCCTTTAAATAACCTCAATGAACCATTATTGAGTTGTGAACTAATGAACTTAAGCTAATAATCAACTGACACAAACCTAATGCTTAAATAATCCTAAAATATTCAATTTGAGATAAATAAATCAATTTTTTTTTTAAAAAAGCTCTAAACTAAATGTAAATATCCCAATTTATTAAATATCTTTGTAGAATAAGAAAACTCTTAAAAATAAGCGAATGGATATCCTTGTATCATAAGGGGAAAAAATCCTCTTTAAATATAAAGTTTACAAGTCAAAAGGCAACAAATAACAAAAACTTATTTGAAGATATGCTCTTGGTTGATTTCGAACCTCGTGATGTTTGACATTGTGTTACAAAAGTATTTTTGAAAAAAAATATTTTTTTTTCAAAATAAAGTTTTTTAGTGTGTTTAGATCATTTTCATGTGCTCATTTCAAAAATAATTTTTAAAAAATAAAAAAATATTATTTTGATGCATTTATAAACAAAAAACACTTTCAAAAACAACTTCAACCAGACTCCCAAACCATCACCGATATCCAAGTTCCTTGGAGCCTAATTTCTGACTTTCATGTGGGATCACCAATAACCAACATCCAAGGAACTCTGGTCGATCTCTCATCTCTGGCACGAAAGCACGTTTACAGCTTGCTGGCATGGTGCCTAATCATCAAGGAATAGAAATCTCAAGTCAGCAAGGATTCAAAGACGGAGGAGAAAACATGGATGGAATCGGGTATAGGCTGTCACTTTTGACCATTCGCTTTTTTATTATAATTATTATTATTATTATTATTATTATTTTAAATCCATTTTTTATTTTATTTTTTCTTCACTTCAAATTATTATTTTTTGCTTGCAAGTTGGCTCGGTGCGGTGGGGGGGGGGGGGGGGGGGGGGGGGGGGGGGGGCGGCGGCTGAGGAAGGTCAACGTAATTCATTTGGATACCTAAGTTTAGGTTTGTTAATGTCAGTGCGAGAAAACCCATCTAAGTCATTAATGTTCCACCTGTAATAAAATGTGATACAGTTAGCAACTGAGAAAAGATAATGTGAGCGACCAAATTAAAGTAATCATATAATTATTTTCATATTAGTAGTTGCTGAAATTTATTAATTAATTTGTAAGCTCATGCATTTGTTTAGGTTTGCCTTCCCTCCATTTTATGCAACCATTTTCTTTGAGTCCTTGGTTGCATGTGCCACTCATATATATATATATATTGATGGGGATTTAAATTTTTTACAATGATCCAATACTATTAATCAATTCCTGGTTTTTTTAGACTCTACCAAGTGAGCGAGTAAAATCTCGACTGTCACAAGATCTTACAAGAGGTGCACGTCCTGACTCGAACTTGGGACCTGCTGTACAGATCGTAAACTCCCTGTTTCACAAAAGTTTAATGTTTTGCCTAGAAAGTTATTTTTTGTTATTCTACTGATTATCGTATTAATAAAATGATAAAAAAAGATCTTTATGCCTACTATGAATGTTTACTATGATTTTAGAGTTTCTATATTAATAAAAATAAAAATGATTAGTTAATAAGACACGAGACAATTTGATGAAATGTATGTGTATATATATATGCTATTGGTATAGTGTTGTTGTCTATGCTGTCTTTTGCTGTTGTCTTTCTTTCTTCCCTTCAGATTCACCCCTCCCTCTCTTCATCTTTCTCCATCGCCCTCTCTCAAACACCGAGCAACGCAAACTACACTCTTCTTTATCGTTCCTTGAAAGATCGCCATGGCAGACAAGGTCTACCCTTCTACTAAACCAGCTACAAATGGCACAGCAGCCACCAAACCTTCCTTTCCGGCCACCAAAGCCCAACAATACGGTGCCACCCGCCCCGCCTACCGCCCCCAGCCCGCCAGCAGAAAACGCAGCCGCGGTTGCTGCTGTGCCTGTGTTTTATGGACCACGGTGGTCATCTTCATTCTCATAGTCCTTGCTGCCATAGCCGGGGGCATTATCTACGCCCTCTACCGCCCCCACCGCCCCACCTTCGTCGTCTCCGGCCTCAAAATCTCCTCCCTCAACCTCACCTCGACGTCCCATCTCACCACCAACATCAACCTCAACATCACCACTAGAAACCCTAATAAAAAACTTGTCTACACATACAATCCCATCACAATCTCTGTCACTACAGAGAAAGATGGTGTCCTTGTAGGCAGCGGCTCGCTACCCCCATTCGTGCATGGCACCAAGAACACCACCTTCCTGAGAGCTTCCATCACAAGCAGCGGTGTGCAGCTGGACGACAAATCTGGGACCAAATTAAGCAGTGATTTGAAGAACAGGGGTGGCGTGGCTCTGAAGTTAGAGCTAGAGACTAAAGTCAAAGTCAAGATGGGAGGGATGAACACTCCAAAAGCTAGAATTAGGGTTAGATGTCAAGGGATAAAAGCTGCTGTTCCATCTGGGAAACTAACAACGACAGCATCTGTCTCGAATGCTAAGTGCAAGGCTGATTTGAGGATCAAGATCTGGAAGTGGACTTTGTAATAACAAGGAACGTATTTTCCATATTTAATTGTTTGTTTGAATTTTCGTTTCATTTTCTCAGCTACACACATATATTTTCTCTTCTTCAATCGTTTGTTGCTCATATATACATGTTTGTAAATGGATGAGATTAAGTTAATTTGGTGATTATTGGTTGTATTAGAAGACAAAATTTTATTTAGACTGGATTGTTTGATTTAATTTAATTATTTTTTTTTCGAAGAGATGTTTTAAGTTCATTAATCTTACAGATGGATCGATGGAGGACAACATGCATGTTTATGATTTAATTTTTAATGTAAATTAAGTGGTGATGAGGTTATGCCGTGTTCTTAATTAGCTTAGTGGAATCAGTGTTATTGGTTCCGTTCCGTTCCGGCCGGAACGGCCGGAACGCCCCGTTCCGTTCGCAAATCCGGAACAAAACGGCGCCGTTTTTGTTCCGGTAAAAATTCCGGTCAGTACCGGTAATTCCGGCCGAATTCCGGCCGGAACGCCCCGGTACCGTACCGTGCGTTCCGTTCCGGTACGGATCAAAACGACGTCGTTTACATAAGTAAGAAACGACGTCGTTTAGCCATTAATTCCCTTTCTTCTTCCCGCTCCCACTCTCCCAGACCAGACGACCAATTTCCCCCAATTTCCCCCAATCTACTCCCGAGTTCTCTTCTCTCAAATTAATCCAGAAAATCCCTTGTTTTCGATTCATAATCCAGAAATCCCTCACTTGAAAAGCTCAATTTGTAATCCTCAACCCCTAAATCAGCTCAATTTCTGAAACCCTAAATCAAAAATCAAAATCACGGCGGCATAATTTCTTCCACACGGCGGCGCAATTTCTTCCACACGGCGGCACAAAATCTTCAGTAGTTCTTCTTCCCCATATCTCCAGTTAAAGGTACACATTTGAGGAACCAAATCCTTTAATTTATTGAAAAATTGAAACTGTCGAAAATGCATGATTTTAGTTTTTGCTGTCGTATGAGCTGAGATTATTGGAATATTTGAAGCTTAGCTTGAATGGGATCCCAAATGCATGGAAGTACTTGTTGATGATGTTTTGCCGAATTGTTTTGAATCTGCTGAGCACAAACATTTGTCAATTTGTCAATTCTGATTTTATGCTTTCAATTAGTTAATCTAAATCATATGGGATGCATGTTTGTTAATCAAATTCTGAAGGCTGGTGGATTTTATTTTTATTGAATAGAAACTCATGAATAAGCTAGCATTGCTTTAGTTTTTTTAAAAAACTCCTCTGTAATGTCTTTTTTCTCCCCTGCCGCTGTTCTTTCTATAATTGTCCTCTGAAGGCTGGTGGGATGAGTGCTCTGTTGCTTCCATGCAAATATCAGCAAGCTACCTAAGTTACAGCTGTTGAGCTACTGGACTTTTTGTGATAAAACTGTGATCTATAGATTATTGTGTGCTGTAATATCCACATGTTGAAGGCCTTGTTTATACCAACGACAATAAATGTCTAGCTTTCACCACTACAGTGGCACCATTACTTGTAATTTCTGTTGTTGGAGGGCCCTGATGGTGGAAATGGATATAATAAGCACATAATTTAGTTATGATAATATTATGATGGCCTATCATGTTGACTGAGAATGTGATTGGTAATGCCATGTTGGTTTCAGCAACTGTAATATGCTGATTGTAGCAGTGGTGATGGTCTAGCTTGTGGTGGTGGCGGGTTCCATTGAATTATATTGTGCATGAGTAATGTTAGTGGTTGTATCAGTAGCAGTGGTGCCGACAATGTCTCCGTGCCTTCAGCTCTAATTATATTATTAATATTGTGTCAGTGGTAGTTCCTTTCTTAGGGGTTCAATTCTTGACTTGCTTGCTTCTTGAACCTGTCAACATTTAAGCAGCAGTGTGTTTAGTCAATTTGTCCATATGTTTAGTCAATAGGAGCAATATAGCTCGAAACCTTGCCTGGTTTTCATGCAATTCCTTTCGTATAGTTCAATGCCTAACTTGTGTTATCTTTCTTACAACAGATTAAATTACATGGCTGAAAACTCATCTAGTGGTGGGACTTCCATGTATTCAGCTCCAGCAAGATCAGATGATCCAGCATGGGCTCATGGACAGGTGGTTCCTGGTGTAAAGAATGCAAGTATATGCATTTATTGTAATAAACACATCAATGGTGGTGGTGTTACTCGGTTGAAGTGCCACCTTGCTGGTATTAAAGGTCAAGTTGAAGCTTGTAAAAAGGTCCCTCCGGAGGTTAAGTGGCAAATGAAACAACTGATAGATGACATGACAATGGAGAAAGAGAGAAGAAAAAGAATTAGAACCGATATTGGAAATTCTCAATCAGGTTCCAATGATGAAGAAATAGAAGAGGGTGATGCTGCAAATCCTCGTTCGGGTGATACACGTTCACAAACAAGTAGAAGAATGACAGTGCAAGGAACAAGTACATCTGGAAGAAGGATTCCTTTATTTCCTCCACGAACTACCCCGGGTTCCCAGCCTAGTATTAGAAGTGCAATGGCTACTAAAGAGATGGAAGACAAAGCAAGAAAAGCCGTAGCAACATGGTGGTATGATGCTAATATACCGTTTAACAGTGCTAATTCGTATTATTATCAGCCAATGCTAGATGCCGTAACATCCATAGGACCTGGGTTTAAAGGCCCATCATATCATGATTTAAGAGGACCACTTTTGAAAGATGTAGTTCATGATGTCCATGAATACATTTTTAGTATCAAGGCTGAATGGAGAGTTTATGGATGTTCAATTATGGCTGACGGGTGGTCAAATAGGAGGAATGCACCAATTGTGAATTTCCTTGCCTATTCTCCGAGAGGCACCGTATTCTTGAAGTCTGTTGACACTTCAGGACTTCGAAAAGATAAAGAGACATTGCTGGAGATGTTTGATGAAGTTGTCAAAGAAGTTGGACAGGAGAATATTGTCCAATTTGTTAGTGATAATGAGGCTGCATTTAAGGCTGCTGGGAAAGCTTTGCAGCAAAGGTATGGCACCTTTTTTTGGTCTCCTTGTGCTGCCCATTGCATTGATTTAATGCTAGAAAATATTTGTGATCCGAGATATTTTCCAATGATTGATGAAACCATTAAAAAGGCAAGAAATATAACCAAGTTTATATATAATCATGCATGGGTTCTAGCCTTGATGAGGAAAGAATTCACAAATGGACATGATTTATGTCGTCCTGGCATAACAAGGTTTGCAACCCATTTCTTAAGCCTCCAATGTTTACTGAAGTTTAAGAAGGAGCTTCGACAGATGTTTACTTGCACAAAATGGGTTGAATCAAGTCATGGCAAAAGTCGGGTTGGAAAGGAAATTGCTGCTATAATTTTACAAGATAACGACTTTTGGCCGAGATGTGCACATATTGTCAACGTCAGCGAGCCTTTAGTACGAGTTCTAAGGTTAGCAGACAGTGAAGAAAAACCATCAATGGGCTATTTATATGAGGCAATGGATAAAGCAAAAGAAGCCATCAAAATAAGGTTGAAAAATAGAATGTCTCAATATGGACCATATATTCGGGTAATTGATGCTAGATGGGATAAGCAACTTCATAGTCCATTACATGCAGCAGGATGTTTTCTTAATCCTGGAATATATTTTAGGCCTTCTTTTTCAAAACAAAGGGAGGTAACTCGAGGTTTGCTTACCACAATTATGAGATTGGTTCCTGATTGTGATACTCAAGATAACATCAGTGCCCAAATTGAGGAGTATAAGAGAGCAACTGGTCTTTTTGGTGTAACCATGGCTATTCGTCAAAGAGAAAAGTTAAATCCAGGTAATAACTTTTATTTTTTACAATATAATGTCTTTTTTTTTATCTATAATATTTGATTTATTCAAAATTTGTTATCTAGTTTCATGGTGGGAGCAATACGGCATTGATACTCCAGAACTTCAAAAGTTTGCAGTTCGAGTTCTTAGTCAATGCTGTAGTGCAACTGGGTGCGAAAGAAATTGGAGTGTATTTGAATTCATTCATTCAAAAAAGCGAAATAGGCTTGAGCACAAGAGATTAAACGATTTAGTATTTGTTCGCTATAATCTAAAGATTAAACAGAGGTAAGTAAAATATCAATATTATTATATTAGTAATTATTTTCTATTACATTGCTATTAATTTTTTAATTTCTTTCGTGTTTATTCTTTGTAGGAATATGAGCAGAACAAGAGATGCTTTAGATCCCATTAGCCTTGACAACATTAATCTATTGAATGAATGGATTTGTGAAGAACCCGGTCTTCTTGATGGAGATGACATAAGTTGGGAGAGTATCGAAGCACCTTTCGCTACTTTAAATTTAGATGATGATGAAGAGACATGTGTAAATGAGGAGAATGAGCTTGGTGGAGATGACCAGATATTGGAATGTCTTGTTGACGACTTTCCTTATGTTCCACAGCGAGATCAAGATCCTTACTTTTATATTAATGATGTAGAGGATGTTTGATGTATTTTTCTTTTATTTTATAACATTTTACTTTCATAATATTTTGGAATTTCAAAGATGTTTCTAATTTTGAGATTATGTTTGTATTGTATAATTTAAAGTTCATTTATCTTGAATTTAAATTATACTTGTTAAATTAATATTTTATTTTTTTCATATATATAATTAAATAAATATGAACAGTAACCGGTACCCGGAACGGTACCGAAACCGGAACGTTCCGTTCCAAACAAAAAACCGGAACGGTACCCGGAACGGTATTGACAACATTGAGTGGAATCCCTCGAGGATGCAGCTGTCTGAAGTCAATGGCTGAGATCGATCGACGGCTACCTTATAAAAGGAATTGTTTTAATTATTTTTTTCAAATTATTTTTTGTTTTAAAGTGTCAAATTAATACTGTTTTAGATGTTTTTGTATAATTTGAAGATAATGATGTAAAAAATTAAGAAATTATTTTAATAAAAATACATATAATATTAAAAACAAACATACATATGCAATACGTACACCGACAGAATTATGCTTGGTGTACATACGGTGTCATGTTGGGCTAAATAATTGATCACATCATTCTTTCGGTGATTAAGGAAATTCAGGAAATAATAATAATAATAATAATAATAATTATTTAATTGGCATGGACCACCCTTGTAATTTCTTGAATTCGCATGGATGTAGCTCTAATTCCTTAAAATGATTGGTCTATTTTTTTTTATCATTATTATTTTCAGATATTCACTGGCTTTTCTTTGCTTCCAAGCTGTGGTGGGCCCATTTTCCTATTGTGTTATCCATATATATTATCTCTAAATATTTTTTTTAGAGGGTGAGGGTGTCATGTCACCTCTAAATGTTACAAGAACCTATTCAATGAAATAATAGATATAATAAAGTTTTAGAAAAATAATATAGTTTAACACCTGTTATTTATAATTTTTTTTTAAGATAATAGCTATTTTGAATTGTGTTTTTAATATAAATTACAATTTAGAACCTATTGTGTTTTTAATTCTAAATTGTGGTTATGATAGGTATATAATCTCTATCTTTTCTCCATGGTCACTGCTCATTCAAAAGAATTTTTTTTTCTTCTAAAAACTAAAAATATTAGAACAAAACTAGTCTTCAATCATCATAATAACCTGTAATCCTCTGTCAAAGCACCATAATCATCATCCCAACACCATTGGAAAAAAAAAATAATGTGAAGTTAAGGAAAAAAAAATGTTTTTTTTTCAAAAACCAAACAGATCCTACTTATTGTTGCACACGTTCTTGTTTGAACCACCAAGCAAAAAAATATTCATGCGCGACCAAAAAAACACAAAAATGGGAAACGACTTATATGATATTAAACATATTTGGAGGGATTTACTGGAGTAGTAACCTTTTTTTATTATTTATAAGAGATTGATTTGCATGCAAGGGTCTCGGAGGATGGGCTGTGCAGCAGGGTGGGGGTTAAGTAGATGGCCAAAGCCAATTCCTGAAATCACTGCTATGCCCTGTTAATTCTCATAATCACCTTTTAATCAAGATGCAAGCGAAGATAATGAAGAGAGCAGGTCAATTTGCTAGACATTAGTCAACCATTTCAAGTAGAAGTGAATCAAGATCGACAGGGACGATGTAAAATAACAGAATTGGACCATCAATGATGAAAAAGGTGAAAGATCTAAAAGAAAACTTATCACTGAGGGAAGTGTCCCGCAAATATGCAAGGTGGATAACCAATCTGGCAATTCTCATTGATAGAAACTTCTTCGTTCAAAACACCTAAAGAAATATTGGAAGTGGCCAACTATTGATGTTAGGACTGATTAATTGTGAACACGTTTCCAAATAGTTCCAAGCAATAATGTGATACACACCGTGTACGACGATCTTCAAATGTAACAAGAAACCTGTTAAACAAAATGCCATGATTCCTGGAGTTTTCTAGGCCTTTACTACACATCTTTCTACCACGAAATTTCTACACCAACTAGATATCTATTAGCTTTCGCTTCTTACTACCTTTTGTTGGTAACTTACCTTTTGAATTAGAAAACGGGTTCTTCAAACTCTCATTCAAAATGTTCTTAATATTCTCAACAGCTTTCTGGTTTACGGGGAACATATCTTCTCTCGATAGTGTCTTTGCTAGCTCCAACATTTTTGTCATGCCAGCAACCTGTGAAAAAAGAGAAAGGAAATGGTTGAACATTATAAATCTCACTGCTTTCACAAATCCTAACATATGGAGTCAGAAAGAAAGGTATCAGGAGTTACTGTTTGACGAAACATAGATTCCAACGATGTATGCCTTCCCACAAATTTTCTGGTAATGTTGGAGTACCACAGTAAGTATTCACTGTCATCAACTCTATCTTCACCTTCTACAATTTGGTCTCGATGTTTTGACCAATCCTCACAACTTGAAGCAATGCTTTTCGACTGGTCTGCCTCGCCATCAGTTCCCTTCCATTGTGGCACTTCTTGTGGGATTGGTTGATTAAAACCAAATTGCCTCAAGCAACGATCTGGAAGGTGCTTTTCTGACTTGTCCAAGCAAATCAAAGTTGTCCTTGATCTGCCCAGAATCAAAGTGTCCTTGATATCTTCTGGCACAATCTCATCCATATCATGGTAAGGTAGCCATTCCACCTGCACATATATGAACCATCAAGTTGAAGCATGGCAAGTACAACTGGAAATACAGATTAGAAACTTACATCACATGGTTGGAGAGAGTCCAGTGCCTTGCGGTACTGAACCACATCACATTTTGATCGTAGACCACTTAGTTTTTGCTTCCAACGAAGTGCAAGTGGAAAGGCATCAAGGGCTTGTCCTTGATTGAGTTTCGGGCGACCAATATTTAGATGCCAGTAACTCCAACACTAAATAGAATGGTGAAAAAGGAAAGTCAGCATTCCAACCAGAAGCCTTTATAATGTACTTTGGTATGAGATCTGCTATTTTGCCCAAAAGAAATCAGAAGAAGAAATGATAAAAATAAAACATGTAAGCAAACCTGGAGCAGTGTCAAACAACCACTGATCGTGCTTTGAGATTTACTAGTGGCATTACCAAGTGCTCTATACAAAAAGGCCAATGCTGCAGCACCCCATGCATACTTCCCTGCCTTTTCAAAATCCTCAAAAAGAGGCAGGAAGATGACAGGAACTGTGTTTCCACTAGTTGTAGAAAAAATGGTACTCCCCACGAGATAAAGAAGATAAGCTCGAGTACACTGCTCAACCTGTTCAAGCGGAGCAATATCGGGACAGTGTGAAAAGGAATCCTTCAACCAGGATAGCTTCAAGAATCCACCCCTTCGATCATTCGAAGTTGGTTTCTTTCCCAGGAGTTTCTCACAAACGGGTATGGCAGAAGAATCTTCTAACTCTACAGCTACAACGGGCTCCCCATCAATTGCTAGTCCAAGATTGAGTGCAACCTCATCCAAAGTTATGGTCATTTCCCCACCAGGTAGATGGAATGTATTGGTTTCCTTTCTCCATCTCTCAACCAAAGCAGAAATCAGCTGATTATCTAAACTAAATGCTTCAATCTTTCTAAAATACTTAAACCCAGCTTTCTCAACCAGCTCTAGTTGCTTCCCTGTTAACTTCCACTCTTCAAGCTTTGACGTATGCTCGTGGCATCTAAGCGCACCGCGCTCCTATGAATTAAATTCAATAAATTATCACAACCTAATTGCAGCAATTTAACTTCTGCACAACCATAAAAAGAAAAAAAAAGGGATCTATACCAGTCCTTCCCAAACAGCCGATGATATATGCTCGTCCTGCTCATAGAGTACAGAGGGATCATGCGGACCGGGGTCATTACGTAGAGAATGGCCAGAAATTTCAATTTGCGAATCTTCTTCATCAAAAGTAATATTTGGAATTGCTACGTCCATCACTTGCTACCACAATAATTGATTAAAAGCCCAATTCAGCCAATGCATTCCGAAAAATCAAAACCCTAGCTAACAAATTCCGGTTCAATTCCTTCCAATTGAGTGCGGAAAGACATGTCATACCCAAGACTGACTGACCAACGGTTGTCGTCGTTCCGGTTGAATGAACGACGCATCGCCGGTAAGGACAAACGAAAGACATGTCGGTAGAAATAAACAGGAGACATGCCGTTCAATTTATCAGAAATATATAAAAATAAAAGGGAGGAGATAAATCTGTAACAACAAATTCTTCACTGTACGAGAAAAAAAAAACAGATCGAAAAGGGATTTGAACTTTGAAGTAAGAAGTTGAGAGTAAGTAAACACACCTCCTCCTTGTCTTCTTCTTCTTCTTCTTTTTTAATTCCTTCTGAAGCTATGTCTTCTCTGGTTTTCCCCGGATAAGAAACGACATGAATCCTGCCTCCTGTGTTTTTGCGGCTGGTTCTGAATTCAACTGTAGTGCTGCTGGCTTTCCTCCTCCTGCTCGCCTCTATCCTTTTTGATTTCTCAGACGATACCCCACCCGAAACATCTTATTTACATTTTTGTCCCTCTACTTTTACCCTTTCGAATTTACTGTAGTAAATTTAATTATTTTTATTAAATCGAGTTTTAAAAAATTATAATTGGGATTTAGATAAATACAGTTTCTCAAATTTGAAAAAAATAAAAAATAAATCATTACTCCTTCATGACTTCATGTATATTACAACTAACCTAGGTACAAAACAAACATACCAAGAAATAAAACAAGTTATATTATCACATCATAATATAAATAGTTCAAGCATACAACAAGGTCACTTTCACAAATTCCATATGTTATTTGAAATATTTTTTAACATTCCCTCTACCAATAATTAGTAGTAACATTGAACTTATTAATCCATGAGTTTAGAATATGAGCTATCAATATGACTTTAAAATTCTTGTTTTTATACCAGTGCCCTAATCAAGACCTATTATTTCAACATATAACACACAAGTCCCTAATCTATTGACTAATTTTTTTTTCATATAAAATTATACTTGTAAAGATGTTTCCTCGTATTAAGACCAATACGTAAACTTGAAATAAAGGTCATCATTTTAAGATCATTTTTAGTCACGTTTTAGAGGTTCATTAACCATAAACAACAAGTAATCCTTTAATCCACATAAATTTTCATGACGAAGATGTATGTCCAACACCTTTCTAGTTTTAATTTATGTGACTAACAATTACTCACCCACCACCCCTAGGTTTGTGGTCGAGACATTAAATTTTATAATCAAGTCCCTATTTCTTATGACCTATCTCAAGTAAGAATTTAAAGCCTGTTTTCTATAACTAACTCTCATGCATTAAAATGTATCCAAAATGTCCTCCAAGGGAACTTGACCTTAGTTACATATATGTGGCTAGCTATCATGCACACAACTCACATGTACCTGCTATCCGTTTTTCATATAACAGCTCAAACATAAAATTAATAAAAAAAAAAAACATATGAATCTAACCCCACATATGTGGTTGGTTTTTATGCACACATCACTTGTTTAAAAATAATCACCATATCAAGACTTCGCTAGTCTTTATCAATCCATCATAACACATAAGCATATTTTGTTATCTTAGTACTTCTTAGAATATAAAAAACTTATATATATATTAAAAAGGATTAGGTGATGAGCAACTATTTGCTCCTCTCATTAGTCTTATCTGAGTTACCTCGGTTCCGCAACCGATACCTCTCATAAATCACCCAAGATCTTACATCAAATTCACTCCATAAATATTAAGAATATACTTCTCAATATTCTTTTAAAAAATTGAGTACTTATTACTCTTGAATACATGCGCCTTACATTATCATGCATTAAACTTTAGGTTTTCAACACTTAGCTTCCTAACATAAGTAATACTATAATGCAAGCTAATTTCATGTGTACACGTATAATACTTTGTTTTTCAAATATTAATCACCTGACTTTTCCAAGATAATTAAGTTTCGGGGCCCCCTTACTTCATGGAATAAGGTTGTCACGACAACCTTAATTTAGATAATTTTAGCCATGAATGAGTTTCTAATCTTTTCTCAACTAGGGTTGCAATTCCAACCCTTATTTTTACCATCTTAGGGTGCCAAAACAAACCCTAAATAACAATTTTTAAGGCTAGAATAATAGCATTTGTTTTGCAAGTTCTAGTTATTTTATACATAAATGCACTTTTTGTGGTTCTAATTGTCCAGGAGGAAATAAATATTCGCGGTGAAAAGTATATGAAGAAAGGAGGTGGTGGGGCACATGAATGATGGCTGTGTTCAGATATGGGACTGGGGAAGGGTTGACAAAAATCATAGATATAGATATTTGAGTAAGCAGAATATATGGCCATCGCTTAGGTTTTGTCTGTTTTCATGCACTGACTTTGTGTTTTTGCAAAGATATTTCCTTGGAAAATCAGAGCTAGTGGCTGTCTCTCCTTTTATATCTCTCCTTATCTCATAACTAGAAGGTTCAAGATTTTCCCTTTCTTTTCTGTTCTTTGCATCTTGGTAATTATTGCAGAATCAACTAAAATGGCAGCAACGGGTGCATCAATCTTTCAAATTTCGCCGCAACCCCATGTCTCCACGAAGCCAATTGCCACTAGTTCTAATTCCAATCCATCCGTCTCAAACACTTTTGGTGGGTGTATCTGTAAACCTTTTTACTTTCTTATTTTATTCATGTTAGAATCCTAGAGAATTCTGTAGTGGGAAGGTAAGAATGAATGAAACCACTGACAATTACTTTAGTTTCATCAAGAAAACGATTGAAAGAGATCAAGTGTTAGATGTTCTGGCAAACAAGATGCTAGTTAGTTCTAAGAGCTCAAGTTGTTTGTCATCACTGGAGACTGCTTGTTAACTGTACGGATGAGATTATATGGTGAATACATGAATTTTGTCTGGCAATCTTGTACTTTACCATCACACTTGAATGGCTTGACTGGGTTTTGATTTGTCAAAAAATTGGCTTTTCTTTTTTTCCAGATTTCAATCTTGAATGGCTACTGTTATCCATTACTGCACTGCGTTTTTCTTCTGTAATATTGTTTTAAGGATTTTTTGCTTTCAAATTTGAGTAGCAAGTTAACCAAATCTCGTGCGTTGGTAGTTTTTTATGAAGTTGTTCTGTCTGTGTTCTATCTTCATCACAAGTACAGGTGAAGAAAAAACAAAGTGAGCAACAAGTTCTTACGTTAAGCATCAAAAAGCTTGATATTTTTATATTTCTTATTGCAGCTAGTTCTTTTATCGGTTCTTCATTGCCATGGGGCACTACCAAGAAGAGAACAGTTAAGATTGGTAGGAAAGTAATTGCTGCAGCTGCTGCTGCTGTTACTACAACTTCATTGGAGGAAGTTAAGGAGTATGAGTTTCCTCTTCCTTCCGTTTAATGGTTATATATATATATATATATATATATATATATATACTTGTGTAGAGAGCTCTGATTCTGTAATCACTTCTTTCCAGGTATGCACGTCCTACATGGTCCATGTTTGAACTTGGAACTGCCCCTGTATTCTGGAAAACCACGAACGGCCTTCCTCCATCTTCTGTAAGCTAGCGCTTTGCCGGATTCTTTTCTCTCTCTTTTGAAGGTGACGATACTCTTTCATTGATGCTGAACTTGTGATCAATTGACAGGGGGAAAACATAAAGCTTTTCTACAATCCAGCTGCAAACAAGCTTGATCCAAATGAAGAATTTGGGATTGCTTTTAATGGTAATTTGTTGTTCACCTCATCTCAGCAAGGCTCACAAAATACTCCTTGTTAGAACCGGATTTCATAGCATATAGAAATATTCATGTCAAATTATTAAGAGCACATAAACAATAAAACAGAAGCATACCTGAATTCATATCTGAAAGTCGCTCTCTAGAGTCATACGGATAATCTTTCAGATTAACAAGTTCTCCTTTGAGAGCCTTTTGATTCTCTCTACCTTAACCTTATTTTCTCTTTGATGATGGGATGTCATAATGAGAATGAAGTAACACGTGTAATCTGGGGACCATGACCATATATATAGGTAACAAGGTACTTTTTGATATTCATGTCTTTTGGCATTCCCATCCTTTGGTAATCCTATTTTAACCCATCACTAAAATAAAAATGATATTTTAATCTCTACACATTAAAGGTCCACACCCTATGAAATACACCAAAAACTCAATTGCCTAAAAATACTTGGCAGATCATTTTTAATTTGACAGTCCACAAACACATAACTATTCTAATATATTTTTTTGCAACAAAGGGCCTGTAAAAAATGATTAATGATCCAACACTTGCAATAAAGGGCCTGTAAAATTTCCTGAAGTGATAACTAGCCACGATACGTAGTTTCAAATACCAAAAAAGCTTACATTTCAATGGTGGTGTTCTGCATGAAATCCAAGGGCTCCACCTTCCACGAGATGTCGAGGATTGTTTGATCAATCTCCAACCCCTTCTTACTTTGCAGGAGGTTTCAATCAGCCCATTATGTGTGGTGGCGAGCCAAGGGCAATGCTGAGGAAAGTTAGAGGGAAGGCTGATCCCCCATTTTATACCATCCAGATATGCGTTCCTAAGCATGGTATGGCTGCTATCATTTTCACTATTTTATTGCTTTATGGGACATTTAACTCCTTCCCTCTTGTCTTTTTTGCAGCTGTGAACTTGATATTCTCCTTCACAAATGGAGTTAATTGGGATGGTCCTTACAGACTGCAGTTTCAAGTTCCCAATGGCTGGCGAAACAAGCCCATCGAGTTCTTCAACGAGGTACTACCACATAAACAAAGTGTCGATCCCTTGAAAATTTCTTCTAGCTTTGTAATAACTAGGTGTCAATCCCTAACGTTACAGCCTTGAATGATAAGAACAGAAAAAACGCAATTAATACATCAACTTTATCGATCAACTTATTACCTTGAACTACAAAATTGAAGTGGATGAAAGATCCAGCCCTTTAACTATAAAAAATCAAGAACTGGATGTGTAAGAAAGAATACAACAAAGACAAACAATCTTTGATGAGAAATAGAAGGAAGTGTTGTTGATAAACATCAAATTCCCAGGTTTCCCTGTACCAAAATATGCAAGTCAGGAAATTATTTGCAGAGATCTAGAGGACTTTACTCATTAAGTGGTTCAGTTCTGACAAAAATATCTATAAATTGAGATTAGAAGGAACAAACAGAAAACGTCTCCATTTTGACAGGGCCTGGCAGAGGAGTTGAGTAAAGAAGGCGCATGTGAAAAAGCAATTTTTCCAGATACAGATATCATTGCTACAAGATGTGCTATGATCGGCAACTTATCCACTGAAGGGGTAAGTGAATCAAGTGTTTCATCGATCCTGGTTTCCTTGCTTCCATTTTTCCAGAAATCATCTATCTACAAGCGATTTACGAATGAAACTTTCTCGCAGGGTGATCGTTGCGATCTTGATCTAGTTTTAGGATGCATGGATACTAGTTCACATTTATATAACCCCCTTGCCAATGTGGATGATGGATCTTGCCCAGTTGATCTTGACATGGAAGATCAGCAGTAGAGCCTGGCAATAACCCTTTTGAGGTTGATGTAAATACTATATACATTTACTGTATACCTAAGGCCTTCCTCATACTTGATGGAGAATATACTAATGAAAATTACTACTTTCTCAGCAATCCTGATAATGGTTGAGTAATTTGAAGGAGACATTTCAGTTTGAATCTATACTTCAAAGGGAAAGTGTGGATCGACTCTCAGTTTGCCAACCTAATATGAAACGAGCCTCTTTCAGCAGTCTCTCAAGCTGCGTCAAGTCTTATAAGACGAAGTAAATGTAAATCCTAGATTAGACCACAGGATTTTTAATATAAATCCTAGAGTGCACACACTAAATAAGATCACGTTCACAAAAAGAAAAATATCACTTAATGATATGAGAATGACAGTGGAACTTCTATAGTTATTCCACATCATAAGAATGCTTGGTTCGAAAACAAGGGGAAGGCATTCTTAATCAATACTCGATTTATCAAATAAAAATAAAGCCCTAAGAGATACAGCTCCGTGGTCTGACCCTAAGTTTACTTTATAGAAACCATCAGTTCGAGTATCACAACTCTCAAGATCGCTGAAGACTGATAACTAATTATTCACTCAAAGACCCGTGGAATTAATTAAAATGCATGCAAGCTAGCTCAAACACTCAAGTTAAAAAAAAAAAAAAAAAGATTTACCAAAGAAGATGTCAAATGATATTTCAGCTTTCAAAGTGAAATTTGATCATATGATCCCAGTTTGTTTCACAAATTATCGATAAAAAAAAAAATCATTTTCGAAGGACACTAAGATTTCCCCAAATCCGGGACTGTTTTTTCTGCCCGGGATTTCATCCTGTAGTTGCACAAAATGATACATGAACGACCTTTTAGCAATGAAGCATTGGTATATTTTTGCCAGGGTATTGATGCCATACTTTTATGGCATGTACAGGCAAAAAAGTGCATGAAGATGACTTGCATGTTTTGCTTATCTCCGAGTAGTGTTTTTTCTATTACCACCACTTACATTGCTTCAAACAGAACCCGATGCTCAAGGAGGTCTGATAAAACACTCCTCATCTTGTCAACAGAAAAAGGTTTCAGTATAACACCGTCCATACCGACCCTCATGCAGTTCTCCTTGGTCACTTTGTCTGTGTTTCCAGTAAGTGCCACTATTAGAGGCCTCTCATGATTTTTAGTAAATTTCTCATGCAAACGGGCAGCAGCTTCAAAACCATCAGGCATGCACACATCAATACACACTACCTTGTGGTCTTGAGAAACCACATGTAGGCACTCATCTCTTGAACTTACAGTTGTCACATCGCACCCCAGTTGCACGAGAAGTCCCTTGGTCGCCATCCTGCTAACCCTGTAAGCCACAGACAAGTTTGACATTCTCTTACACGCTTCAAACATGGTTTGTTATGCTAAAATCTCGATACTATGTCTCTATCTAAATTTGTGGGAGCTCTCATCTTGTCAACATGTGATCCTAAATTTGTGGGAGTCCTCATCTTGTCAGCATCAGGTTACATGATAAGATGTGTCATAAAGAAAAATGAAGTCATGACCTTGTCTAAATTTTGTAAGGGTTTGATTTTAGAAATGAGATCAGACTCAAAGATGTTTTCACTCTCGACCAAGCATATACTATAGTGCAAGATAATAAGTTTCTTATAAAACATCAATACCCTCTTAGAACCCTTTTTAGGTTTCAATTTAAGAATAATAATTTCTTATTAGGTGCTCCACCCTGTAGGTCTAAACCTAGTAATGCCCAAATGTATAGATAAGATAAGGACAAACAAGTCATCAATGAAATGTCAAGGATAATTCAAAGATTTAGTGTGCTAAATGTCAAAATTTTGATCATATCGTTGTTAATTGTATATCTAAACCCTTAGTCATCCAAAAGCATAAGAATACAGTAAAAGGAAAGACTATTGTATTCAAGTTTATGAACTCAATTTGTGAATATTCTAGTGACCTAGATAAAGAATATATGCAAGGACTTAACATTCTAAGTTCAAATAAGTCTGAAAATGAGGTTAATAAAATAATATGATAATTTTGTTATAGTGGTAAAGGAAGAAGTTTTAGGAAAAAAAATTAGTGCAATTGTCTAAAAAATTAAATATGGTTTTCAAAGAGTCTCATAATATTAGTCCTATTAAACTACCTGATTTCCCATCCACCATGCTTGATATCCAATATGTCAGATTCTGTGCAGCCTTCTAATCTCCCTAATGCTTTGACCTTTATTCTTGACATCCAACAGGTCACAAGTCTTGAGCAGTTTGTTAAGTTTTTTATCTCTTATGTCACAAGTCTTAAGCGTTAGAAATTTAGATTCTTTTGCAAGCAGTGTAATTGTCCAAAATATTTGGAGTATTTCTTTCTAACATGGTTAAAAAGTTTGTAGGAAACTTTATGACATTGTCTCATTTTGTACTTTGACTCTATTCATCCCACCCCACCCTTAAATTCTTTAGAAGGTAGTGTGGCATAGACTTGAAATTGACATGCTAAGAATGATAAAGTTTCAATTTTACTGACCCGTTTTCATCCAATACAAGAGCTTTGAGTCCTGGAAATGCTGTCTGTCCATGATTTGCTTTAGGTAGGAATGGGTTCTTAGATTCACTTGTTTTCTCAGGAATCCCGAGCTTTACAATGAAGATAGCCATGCATCCCTTGCCTAGACCTTCACTTTCAATCCAAAAATGTCCCTCCATAAGATTTACAAACCTGATCACAAACATACAAGATGTCAATTTAATAGTGAAATTCAATGTCGGTAGAATTGAGAAAGTCAAACCATAGTCTAAAAAGTCTAATTAAAGTCACTTCATGCCCAAGAGCTAATACAAAATTGTGTCTATAACAACAGAGAAAATGAATTACCTCTTACAAATTGCAAGGCCAAGTCCACTGCCACTGGAATTTCTGGTTGCCAAAGGTTGATTATGTACAAATTTTGTAAATAGCTTAGGAATATCTTGAGGGTTAATTCCTTGTCCTGCATCTTTTACCTATACCAAGATAAAAGATATTCATAACCAAACCCTACAACAGAAAATCCACCCTTGCTAGGAAAAAGATCTTAATTGAACATCAGAGGAATTAACCTGTACACGCAAATAAAAGTGATCATCACTCAGCACTGGAAAAAAGCCAGGAGCTCGACTGTCTCTTAAAGACTCTGAGTTTGCAACAAATGCAGTGATTGAGATGCTTCCCTCTTTTGAGAACTTCACAGCATTACCAGCAACATTTAAGATAGTTTGCATTAGTCGCTTTTCATCACCAATGGCATATACTGGCAAATCTGGAGCTAAATTTAAGGTTACAGGCAACTTTTTAACAGATGTGATGGGCTTGATCAAATTAAGAACCTGCAATGGGGAAATATGCATCAAATTCACCAACCCACATCAAACAGATGCTTTACATATTCTATGTAACTAATATTGACAGTGCAATCTGAAAAATTTGGTAACGTGACAGATATCTTACCTCCCTGAATACTGTATGAAGATTAAAACTTCCCAAGTCAAGTCGAAGGCTGCCATCTTCAAGCTTTGAAAGATCTAATACATCATTTATAAGAGTAGCCAAAAGGTTACTACTTTTGAGAATTGTCTCGACCATTAGACGCTGCTCAGGTGTCAGTTCAGTTTCCTGCAGCAAGGAGGAAAGTGCAATAACTGCATGCATTGGAGTTCTCATCTCATGGTTCATAACTGCCAAGAAATCATTGCGAGCACGAATTGCTGTTTCTGCTTCTCTACTTGCATGATCAAGCGCAACATTCTGCTCCATAAGAAGATCCCTTGCCCTCATTGATTCTTCTAAGATAGCAGCATGTGACAGAGCAACAGCCACCTGGTTTGACCACAAAATTTATAAGTTAGAAACAGATTGAGGCTATTGTTCTTTAGATGGTATGGTGCAAGCTGCAAATTATTTTTTAGTGTTAACAAATAGCAAGGCACCAGTTAGCATGTCTCTTTTCATTTACTTTGTCTAAATAAAGCACCCATTGACAAGCTGAATGCTTTTCTAGCATTTAATGGAAAACATGGCAGCAACATTGATCTGATGAACTATATTTCTTTTTGGTTTAAAATGAGATTTGAAAATCCTTCTTGGAGGGCACCCATTGGAAACTCAATCTATGCAAAGCTATAAGAAGTGCAGCAGATGCAAGTGGAATGCAATGTGGAGATTCCATTTAGCAATTTCCAAGAAAAAATGGAAAAGGGAAGGGGATTATGTAACCATGAAAAGTTAGAGAAATAAGAAAGTTTAAACCTGATCAGCAACTACTTCAACAAGCTCCAACTCATGAACATGCCACTGCCTTGCACTATCTGATGGAAGCATTAAAACCATCAGAGCATAGCGCCTGGTAGAAAGTTCAGGCCAGTCATTAATTTGGAAATTAGAAAGATGGAGGAGTGGGACACGAACGGCAACCACCTCTCCGGGCATATATTTTCCAGAAAGAGGTCGTAGTCTGGCTACTGGAGAATTTGGCGAGATTTTCAAAGCATGGTTACTGCTGAATACTTGATTAATCACCGGAAGCTGGATAGGAACGGTATAACCAACAGGGTTCTGTTGACGAAGAGTGTAGGAAAGCTGAAGCTCCAACCCAGTACGAGTTGGCATCCACAGGGCACATTCTTCTAATGCCAGTGTCCTACCCAACTCAACAAGAGTAGTCTTTAATATGGTATGTCTGTCAAGAGTGCTTCTGATTTCATGAGTCAACATCCTCACATGCCGACCAGTCTCCTCTTGTGTACGGATCAGACCCATCTCTCTATCTAGCTCCGCAGCTTTATTTTTCAAAAACAGCTCTCTAGTCTTAACACTCAAAAGATCAGGAATAATATGCACAAGCATAAGTGCAGTGGCACAAGACACAGCAGCAGTCAAAACTTTGGCTGTGGTCATCACAACTGCCACGGTACGCGAATGCATATTAAAAGTCCATAAGCTAATAAGATGAGTTGCACCACAAAGAACTATGAAAGCACCAAACTGGACAAGCACCCATCTATAAGGAAAGACGGCGGATTTCTTAACAAAGTAAATGAGCTCTAAAGGGATAGAGAAATAGGCTAGTGCAATGAAGAAATCCGAGATATATTGATACTTCATCAACAGCTCCTCGGCTGGCCATTGTGGTTCAATACAATTGCAAGACTCCATCTTTAAGGAATTTTCTATTTAATCGAAGATTTTAAACCCCACCACACCAGACTCTCAATTGCAACAAAAATCCCTCTTTTCACATGCCTGAAATAACACAAAATTCTCAATTACACAAATACTGATAAAAAGAAAAGGAAATGAAGAATCTAAGCATCAATTTCTAAGAACTGAAACTCTAATTGCAAAATGCAGATTTCATTTCCTAACAAGCTGTCTGGAAACTTAAGATTTGAGTAGAAATGAAATCATTTCAACACCATTTACCCATTTCCAGTGTTCGGAATGCTTTAAGCAACATAAATGAATTCGACAACCAACTGAAATTAGAGATTTCAATAGATTCGAAAATCTCACTAAAAGGAGTGTGATTTGCCTCAGAACTGACCCGTTCAAAATTAATCCCACTAATGCCCTTCCCTCTTTCTCTCAGGCATAGATGCTTGGAACAAGTTCTTTAAGGGTGAGGACAAGTTGAGTAAATGGCGTGCTTTCACTAACTCAATCCACTATTTTAAAAACCATTCCAAACAAGCAGGTAAAAATCCAATAAGCAAGTAAAATCAAATCAATTCTATGTTGCTGTAACAGTTAAACCCTACTTTCAAAATTTTAAAAAGGAGCAGAATTAGAGGGTAACTGACCACAACAGAACCTGAGAAATCCAGTTTCCTGTGCTATGTCGACGTGGGAGACCTCCCTCCTACGCCGTCGTAGACCTTGCTTCCTTCTCTCTCTTGGAAAGGTGGTGTTTGGGTTTGCAGCCTTATGGACTTCCTGAGACTTGAGGTTCGGAAATTTTGGCAGCTTGGAGCTTGAGCCAAAAGCGACGTCGTCTTAGTCTTTATATTTTGGAGAAAGTGAGGCAGAAAAGGTTATTTAAAGAAACCAAATTAATAATATGAATTTTTAAATAATATAAATATTGATATTACTATTTATTAATAATAAATAATTAATATAAATACAATCAAAATCATTTTTTATATAGAAATATATTAAATATTTTTTGGCTTTTTTGAACAAATATATAGAAATAACTCTTTAATTTAGAAATGTTATTTTAACTTTTTATTATAACTCTCTTTTTGGACTATGAAAATGAAAAATAAAAGCTAATTTTTTTTGTTTTTTCCCTTTGTTTTTTCTTAACTCTCGCATGGAGTTTCTTATTTCTTGAAGAAAGAAGGCAAAAAAAATAATAAAAGAAAAAAAATCAAATTTAAAAATCATCAAAAGTGATAATATATATATATATATATATATAATGAAAAAATAAAAAAGTACAAGTAGTTGCTTTTATGTGTGTAACCTTGACAAATGTATGACCTCAAGGTGGAGTGCTGTGAATTGTTTTGGTGCTTTTCAAACATAGGTTCATCGAATCTCATGGTAGATTCTGTCTTCTTTCACTCATATCTTCGCTCATCATCCTATAATTTACTGGTTTCCAGGATCTAAACCACTGCTAGCTCAAGGTAGATATTATTTTTCATTTTATTTTTTTATTTTTGTTTTGCTGGGAATGCTATCGGATGCTCTGAAGTTCTCATCAAAATGTTTTTTTGCAGGTTAACCACTCTAGCAAAGAGGCATGACAGAAGCGTTTTGCATGACAGAAGCGTCTGGTCAGCTTCCCAGGTGTAAAAATAATATAAATCATATTCTAAAATATTATTTAAAAATAAGATTTCCAAATTTGCTCGTTGCTTTTCATTGCTTTGCTGGAAAGAAAATGCTAGAAAACAAGAGGTCAAACACAGGCCCTTCAGGGGCCTGGTTTGAACTACACGCCGGAATGTGGCTCGCCGGAATGTGGCTAGCCCTCACCTCTTTCAATTTGTCTCAAATAAAACTCCATGATAGATGGATCCATCCCAGTTCAATAAACTGAATTCATCTCAAACAAATTTGAATAAAATACACAACGAATGGAATACATCAACTTCACCACTTCTAAAACCAAAAATATAGACACACTTACCTGACAGATACCAAAGACAGACTCGGAGGGCACTCGGTATACTCGGCGATACAAACACAGCAATTTCGGAGGTCATAAAACAATGCTTTCACAGCAGTTAGTAGCATCATTCATTAAAACTCGAATAAATGGATTGCCAGTGCTACTGGTGATCAACTAGAAACTCAACTCAAACCAAATTTACATGTGCAAATACTTAGCTATTATGAGTATTTTCCTGTACAATCTCTTTCACTTCCTGGTTCATGTCCTTCTCCTCCGAGATGAAGTCTGAGCTGTTTTCAGCAATCGATATTTCGTCATCAGCAGCAGCAGCAGCAGGCTGAGGGGCCTTGAACATTTCGTCATTTTCCAGTTCAGAGAATTTCTCCTTGGACTCTCCCTTCAACAGCTCTATCACATCAGGCATTGTGGGTCTTCTCTCCGGCTGAGTGTGAGCACAAACAAGAGAGACAAGGATAACCCTTTTCAACTCTTCCTCGTCATACTTTCCATTCAGCTTGGGATCTGCCAGTTCACTGAACTTCCTCTCACAAGCCAACGGCAGAGCCCAATCTGTAATTGTTCTATTAACTGTGGAACTTATCTTCTCGAGTGGTTTCTTGCCAGTAGCAAGCTCTAGCAAGAGAATGCCAAAGCTGTATACATCACAGCTCTCTGATGCTTTACCAAGCATAGCATATTCAGGGGCAAGGTAGCCAAGTGTACCTTTAACTCTTGTTGTTACATGTGTTGCACCATCAGGGATTAGCTTTGCAAATCCAAAATCAGCAACCTGAGCCTGGAAATCTGAATCTAGTAACACATTGCTCGCTTTGACGTCTCTGTGGATGATATGAGGGGTTGCATGGTGGTGAAGATAGCTTGAATAAAAAAAAAAAATGAAGTTAGCTATGGGAGACAACATAGGATGGAGTAGAGTTTGATGTTCTTACGAAATTCCCTCGGCAGATCCTATTGCAATATTCACCCGTCTCTTCCAGTCAAGAAGACATTCTGCAGAGTGATGCCCATGAAGGTGAGAGGACAAGCTCAAGTTTGGCATGTAGTCATATACAATCAGGCGCTCTTGCCCTTCAGCACAATAACCGCGTAAACTCAGCAGATTCTTGTGCCTAACACGTGCTAATATCTCCACCTCAACAGCAAATTCCATATCTGCTTTGTTGCTCCAAACCTTTAACCTTTTAACTGCAATCTGCATAAATCTCTCATTGATAATTGGATCTAATTTATGGGAAAGTCTATAATGAAGCACAGAGCCACATAAACAATAGGAATGATGAGAATCAACAAGCAATTCATTATAGAGGTTTTCAATGGGCTAAATCAAAATATTTGGAGCAATTCAAGCTTCAAGATTTCAACAAGAGGTGATTCATGCAATGGTTGGACAAGGTGAGACAGTTTTAAGCTTGATGCACTTAGTAAAATAATCTAAGGATCACTTATTCCGTAAAATATGCCAAGGAAAATAATTGAAGGACAACAAATTGCCATGAAGTGGGAAAAAACATCAGATAACTTCTACTAAATCCTAATAAAACCTTGATGCTAATGATAGTTGCGAATACAAGCACCTTTCCCCCCCTTGCATGAATAGTATTAGTAACACTGGTACAGTGACAATTCAATAATTATAAGAACATCCTACTTGTCATAATAAACAGAAGACAGAACTCTCAATCTGCCCCCGCCCCCCAATCTGTCCCAGCCCATTTGTTATTGCTATTTAATAGCACAATTGCTCACAAGCAATTAGTTCAAAAAAGGAATTCCTTAAATTGAAGAAGAAACTCTTAATTGCTGAGCCAAAACTTAATTATCTATGATTTGTTATTTCGATCAGTTATGATTTCCTAATCTTGTCCTCTAATGTCATGAACCTCGAGCATGAATGTCCACTCACATAGGCACACCAACTGGACCTGCTTATGCAATCTTCATAAAAAGTTCTGATTTGGATCCAATATCAAAATAGGGCAAGAGAATCAAGCTAAAATAGATAATATCAAACTATCAATTAACATATTGTCCAAAAAATAGTGTCAGAATCTGAACTCAGCAATCTTGAGCAATCAACCGAGGTTCAAATGCATATAAAAACTGGAAAGATGACAGCACCCTTTAGTTTCCATCTTTTTTTCTTTTTCTCTAAATGGACGTTGAAGTTGAATCAATAACAAAAGCAGCTCAATGAAGTTGCTATAAAAACTTATTGCATGTGATGAACTATCATATACCTTACAATAATGGACATGAGAGAAAATGGTTAAGCAAAAAAGGAGGGGCTGAAAACTAAACCATTACCTGTGATCCATCCCAAAGCTGACCCCAATAAACACTGCCAAATCCCCCTTCTCCCAGCTTGTTATCATAATTGAAGTTGTTGGTGGCTGATTGTAATTCCTTCAAGGAGAAAATTCGCCATGTCAGCTGCTTCTTTCCTTTCTCTTTCCTATAAAATGAATCACAAACTCATGTTAACTGGTTTTTTTTTAATTAGTCGTCACTCTTCATCACCTTGCAAGTGGACGAAAATCCCTTGAGAATTTCTGAAAGTACCAAGATATCTTGAAAAAAAAACCATTTAAAAACCAACGAAATAGTGGTATCCCTCCCATCATTTACAAAGCTACCCAAGTAAACATTAAAATTTGATTTCAACATCTAGACCCTCAAACCAATTACCCAGTTTTAAATTCTACCCTATATTTCAAAACCGTGAAGCAAATAGAAACACTATTTCTAACATCAAGAAAGAAAAATAATCTCGAAATACGGCCAACTCCAAAATTCAAAACCCATGTAAATTCCCAATTGTTATTTTTTTGTTTACCGAAACAAGAACTATAGCAATATCCAAAAACCACAAGCAGGAAATAAAAATCAAAGGGACTAAAGACCGAAGAAAGAAATTAGCAATCAAATAATCAAAAGAGTTCCTTAATGAATAGCTCAGGAAAAACCTACCGATCCGAATTCTTTACACAACAAAACATAGAAGCAAAGACCATATCCACCTTCACCAACCAAAACCCACTTCTTCTTTCTCTCTATGTATCACTATATCTTCTCTATGTATCACTATATCTTCTCTCTGTTTTTTGTTTTAACCTGTAAAGTTCTGTACTCTCTCTCTCTAGCTTTTTTCTTTCTTTTCTTGTGGTTATTTGTTTGCTGTAGTCAGTTAAGAAAAAAATAGAGAAAAGAAGCCAAGATTCTGATGGAGTAAGCGAATTGATGCAACACTCGAAGCAGGCATTTTCCTTTTTAATTAATTATTTTCAGCAGAGAGAGTGTGGTGTTCAATTTTCTTTCCTTTTGTGCTGTTCAATTTTCAAATTCCACTTGGGGGGCCTTTTCCAATGACAGGCTGCTGTCTGAAAATATTGTTTAATGTATGGAAACCTTAATTTAGTACCAATTCTATATACTCATTCTCAATTCATCCCAAACTTATACATTTTATCAATTTGGTCCAAAATGCTTCAGGAAATTCTTAATTAAATCTTTTTTTTTTAATCTTCATCTGCATTTCGTAAAATTGATTGAATAATGACTTCGAGTATTTTCTAAATTAACAATGACTTGATTTGAATAGTTGTTGTTAGTTTAATTTTTATAGCTAGTTGACAAAGCAGGTGCTAAATATGAATATATTTGCATTAGCCCCTTTCCTAAACACTTACAATATTCAATATTTTTATTACGAGTAGGTTGAGATTCAGATTTACATTTCTCATCCGTACAAGCATCTTTTTAGTCCGGTGTGGTTTGGCCCTTGCATGTATATAAAGCTTTGGTTGAAAACCCTTTCTCTTTAGATTCAATCATCATGCTGAGGAAGATGAAGTTGAATTGGTCTAGAAACATGTGATGCTCCTTCCCTTTATTTGCCTACCACATTTGTTGTCATATAGACCATGTCCTTCAACTCCATATAATATTGTAATTCTATAACATTCATAATGTCTCTATTCAACCTATTAAGAAATTTAGTTATGATAGCTTCCCTATCCTCGGTCACATTGACCTGAACTATTGCGATCTCCATCTTTTTGGAATATTCATCCATGAACTTAAAACCCTGATTTCAACCCTGCAATCCGGTAGGTATTCTGTAAATATACTATAAAAATAAAAACAAAATGAATTTCAAAGTTGACAAAAAAACTAAAAATATAAACTAGTTTATGACAAGTTAAGTCTTAATCAGGAACCTAAGGTAAATTATGTCCAATAAAGCTATAATTTGGGATGAAGTGTTATTTCAACCCAAATAGATAGAAAATTTAATTTGAGTAATTTACAATAAGATTTGATATGCTCATGCAAAAACCATTATAAATCAGACCTAATTACACCTAAAATTGAAAACCTAAACAAACGATATCCAGTTAACTCTAAAATTAATATTCGGTGTAATTAGGATCCTAGTAATCAAACTTTAAATTTGAGCTAATTTTGAATTGATTTGACCCAATTTTCCTTTGTTAAGTTCTGCAGTTGAAATCAATAAACATCTTTGAATGAGTTTTTTTTTATTCTTTTGTTTTTTATGCTACTTTTATATTTTGGAAAATAAAAAAACAAATTAACACTTTTTTATATGTCATAAATTCAAAGAGACTAAGAAATTGGAATTTTTGTGGAATCAACAAGAAACAAAAACTCCAAAATGATATAACTTGATTAATGGAGTCAAGCTCTGATATCAAATGATACAAACCTCTTGAACACACGGTCAAGCAACCCGCATGCGAAGACATTAATTCCCGGAAAGCCAAGTAAATGAAGTTTGATAAGAGTGTGATACAAAAATAACTTGTATCTAGGCACCAATACCATTAGATTTGAACCCCAAAAAATAACAATCCATGAATGGGAAGTATGGATAGACATCATAAAGTTAGTTGAATCTCAATAAGTTATTTTTAGTCCTTTAGAGAACCAATGAACAGAAAATTCTCACTCTCACAAGCACATAAAGTTGCAATCATAATCTGAATATCATTAAGCAAAAATATAATCTAAAACTTATATTACATACGTGTTTTTAACGTAAGCTAAATCTTATAATACTCAAAGATGTGGACTTGTATAAATTTCATTTACAATCAAATCCAAATCCCTAAATATCTAAACTCAATTGATGTTTATTAATCCTAAAACACAAAATATAAATTTAAAATAAAAACTTTAAGTTGTAACGACATAAAAATAAGATAAAGAAGTTTGATTTAGTCTTCAATATTGTTGACTTTTAGGTTTTCTTTCTATACTAAGAGAATCATTAAATAATCTCTTTAGCCTATGAAACTAATTTGACAACTCATTGGTTTTCTTTAAATATTATAAAATTTCTTCTTTTGAATGCTAAAAATCCTCCCTTTTTTAGAAAGTAATTTGGAAGAATTTTATTGCTTCCTTAGAAAAATAATATGCTTAGTTGGATTCCATATAATATTAGAAAAAATAAGCTCACATCAGGGTTGACTTAGAGCCTAACACATCAGCCCTTTTCAAAACTTGAATGAGACCTTTTTTGGACTTTGGATTAGATGAATTAAAGATTGTCTTTTAAGCTCCATAGTCGTCCTTTATCCCTCTAAGTCTATCTTATTCTATACGCGCTGAACTAACCCATTTAATGTCTCTTTAAGTCTTTTTGACCTAGCTCTTGTAATAGGCCAACTTGGCACCATCAATGGGTCATTGACGCGATTACGCTTTATGTGCCATCTTTATCACTTTATTCGCACAAGTGCTTTGCTTATTTTTTTCCTTGATTTTTTTTTCAATCAATGTTTATTTTAAATTTTATCTTTTAATATTATATTTGTTTTATATTGAGTTATCTCTCTCTCTCTCTCATGACACAGATACAGGTTTAGTGAGTTATTCTAATTGACTCAAGTTTTTCTTATAATTAATTATTTTTCAATTTTATCTTTTAATATTGAGTTAATTGAAATTTGAGCTTCATGATTTGTTTTATTTACTTTCCATTAGGTTATTTTGGTATCATGGTCTAAGAATAACGTTTAATAAGTTAACTTGAGTTGACTCGGATTATTTTTAGTATTTTTTAATTGAGTTTTTTTCCTAATATTATCATTCAATATTAGGTTGGTTAGAGATTGAGTTTCATCATACATTTTGATTTACTTTCTACGTAGACAATAAATTATAGTGGATTAGGGTAAACCTATGGTTATCTGTGTGGTGATCAATAAATTATGTAAAAGTACGAGGATGTCAAGTATAATTATGAACAAGAACTTATATGCGATATGCTTAAATTAATGATGACTAAGACCTAAGACCTAACCTCTGAGAATGATTATTGTGTTGAGAGAGATGAGAATTATACCAATTGTTATATATGTATCTTAAAGAAAGAAGAATTGTTTAGTAATTCAAAAAGAGGACCGATTTTTTATTAAAGTTTGAATATATCAAATTAAATGAAATGAACCTTGAAATTATATAAAATGTTACTAAGCATGAGAGCAAGTTAAAAAAAGTTAACCTCATTTTTTTTATGTATTTATTAAAAATAAGATATATGTTTTGGAAGATTAGGAAGCATCATTTATAGTGCCGGTTTGGAATTAAAATAATGTTTTTTTATTTTTTTAAAAATTATTTTTTATATAATATAAAAATGATATAAAAATATTAAAAAATAAATTTAAAATATATACTTTTTTTTTTCAAAACCACTTATAACGAATTT
Source organism: Salix purpurea (assembly GCA_027405865.1). Taxonomy (NCBI): domain Eukaryota; kingdom Viridiplantae; phylum Streptophyta; class Magnoliopsida; order Malpighiales; family Salicaceae; genus Salix; species Salix purpurea. Next base: position 2,285,507 of record CM050328.1, on the reverse strand, counting down.
GTCTGGTGCAGCACGGGAAGATGTTTGATGAGAAAAGGGCAAGATTGATAAATTAAGAACAAACCATATAGCTCATCAATATATAAAGCTAAGAAGTACATCTTCCTCCCACCACGCGGATCCTATCTTTCTCCTATCTCTATAAATCCCTCCTTTCTTATTCTGGATTCATTACATTTCAAAATCTAAGCAGATCTTGTACTTACCGAGCTTTCCCACTTGTAATCTCCACGGCCACCGTCTCTATTTTTACTCCTTCTCCCTCCACTGAATTCACTCACACCGTTTCCTTTCCAGCACCCTGGTAATGAAAACAACCTCCACCACCACCTCTGCAACTATCACCGCCACGATTCCCACCCCTTTTAAGCGTAGACAGATCAACCTTGACAGCGGGGTCAACATGGAGGAGAAGGAAAAGAAAATTAATGGCATTGTGACCGATGGAGTCAGCAACCGTTTCTATGCTGCAGAACCCTTCTTTTTGAAATGGACGGTGCGTGATATGGTCAATTTGGCCAAGCATCATTGGCTTCCGTGCTTTTTTGGATTTGGGTTGTTGTTTTTCATGGCCGTGGAGTACACGCTCTTCATGGTGCCAGCATCATCGCCTCCGTTTGACTTGGGATTTATTGCCACGCGCCGCCTTCACGGATTGCTATCCTCGTGGCCGGAGCTCAATACTGTACTCGCTGCTCTTAATACGGTACGTCATCAACTCATGTAAAACTTGATCAATTGAGGATTAATGTGTTTCTGTATTCTTTTCCTTGGGTCAGATTTGTGAAGGATGCGTTCATGGTATTTTTCCATGGTTGATTTTGTGTTTGGTTTTGTTTTTATTAAATATTTGATAATTAATTGGCATGGACATCCAAAGAATTTTTTTTTTTGTTTTTTTCCTCCTAAAATCTGATATTCTACCCTCTCTTTTTTTTAACAAGAAGGGCATCCTGAGCTTTTTATTCAATCCCATAGAACTAAGTTGAATTTTGCTTTAGGGTGTGCTTGTAAAGTGAGGTTAGTTTAGTGGGTTTTTTTTCGTTACAACTTATTTAAGTATAATATAAATGATATAAATACATGTTTTTTGATTTTTTTTTGGATCTTATTAAAAAAAAAATGTCATTGTAGGCATAGTGGTAGCTTAACTATGGATATAACTGTAGCGGATTATGATTAGAAACGCGAAAAGCATCTTTGATACCATGCAGCCTTGTAGTCTATTGTTATTTGTGGTAGTCTATTGTTATTTGTGGAGAGGAGAGGGAAAACCTAATGGTCTGGTCTGGAAATTATGTTCTGTAGTGAATAAACAACTTGTTGTGTGTATATATATGGTCAGGTATTTGTGGGTATGCAAACAACATATATCCTATGGACTTGGCTAGTAGAAGGCAGGCCAAGAGCAACAATCTCTGCGTTATTCATGTTCACTTGCCGTGGGATTTTGGGTTACTCCACTCAGCTTCCATTACCAGAGGTTCGTCTTAACATGAGCTCCTTAAATCTCTAGCTAGTAGTTTTTGGAATTCTGACTAGCGACTTTAACATCTATGCGATCGACCATCTACGAACTCTGTCTCTATTAACACAGGTTTTTTCTTATCTGTCTCGAACAAAATACACAATTGTGTCTGTTCTGTTGTTTCTTTTTGAAGTACCACTAGATTCATATTTTGGGTTCATTTCTTAACAGGAATTTCTGGGGTCAGGGGCGGACTTTCCGGTGGGGAATGTATCGTTTTTCTTGTTTTACTCAGGTCATGTTGCCGGGTCTGTGATTGCATCATTGGATATGAGAAGAATGCAGAGGTGGGAACTGGCCTGGACATTCGATGCGCTTAATGTTCTGCAAGTTATTAGGCTTCTTGGTACCAGGGGTCACTATACCATAGATTTAGTTGTTGGTGTTGGTGCTGGTATTCTCTTTGACTCGCTTGCTGGAAAATACCAGGAGTTCAAACGAAGGAAATCAATTTCTGCCAAGGAGGCTTTGTTTAGTTAGAGGGTAGAAAGGTAGAAGGGTCTCTGAAAGGCCATAATCTGGAGGGGGGAAAAAGTGTAGGGAGAGACAGAAATTTGTCAGGCCTTGCAACAGAGGACCTAGATGAGGGGGTTAATGCTACTGAGATTGTTTAATGTGTTTCCTTCTCCATGAACTTGCACAATTTTAATGAAGTTGGCACTACTTTATTCATGTTTTTTTCTTGTTTACAGCTACTAAGGCGGGGATATGCTCAGGAAAGTGTAAATTTCGTAAACGAAAGATCATAGTTTGGCAGGATGACCTGCCCAGTTTTATTTATTTCTGCTCTCCTTTCTCACGAGTAGTAATGAAATCACTGCTCTTTATTGAAGAAAAACAATGCTGAACAAAAAGTTGAGGGTTCCAACCCCCATTTCCCTGCTCTTTTCCACAAAACTCCCATCTGTAGTATGGCATTAGATAGGGTTCATGTGAATTGTAATTGCAATCTCGTCTGTTGACAAACAGGGTGACCTGTTCTCAAGGTTTGTGGTGTAACGGTAAAGGATTTGTGATCTGTACAGTAGATCTTGAGACATGTATTCCTTGTAAGAATTTGGGATAATCAAGATTTTACTCATTTACCTGAATACATAAAATATATTTCTGAGAAAAGTGTTTCCTCGAATAAAAAAACAGGGTGACCACAATTCAGTAATCTTCCTTGGCAATTGAACCAGACGGGCCGTTCATTCCTTGAGAGGAATCTGACCGACGGAAGGAAAAGAACAAAAGAAAAGGAACCCACCATGTGAAGAATGTTGCAAATTGGAGAACAGAAGGTTCTCTCAGTATCTTTTGTGGTTGAATGGCTGTGCAAACACAGAAATAAGTTAGTGGTGAAAGCACTGGCGGTGACAGCGAGAGCTGATGCCGTGGTGCTTTCCCACATGCCACACATAAATATCTGAATCTCTTTGCTAGCTAGGTTGCAGAACTTTGAAAAACAGGTAGGGAAAGTTGTGATTTGTAAGCAAATAACAAGGAAAATAAAATATGTTGTGATAGCCATTTATTTATTTTGAAAATTGGGGCTACTTTTTCATTTATGGTTGGGAGATATTATACTTTTTCATGCCACATATATCTTATTTAGGTTCTTCTTACCTATTATAAATTAATTTATTTAGCTTATATTAAGGTTTTCCTATACAGACTTTGATTTTAAAGTAACATTTGTGCATGTAAGAAAATTCATATTTTTTTCTGTTCTTCATCGAATTGTTCTGACTTATTAAAGAATAACTATTTCGATGATGTATTTCTTATACTCTTCCCTCACAATTCTCTATAAAGCAATTTTTTTAATATCAAGAATTAGCTATTGACAAAACTTTATAAAAAAATCACAGAGATTTTAGTTTTTCCTCAAACATTGAAACTACATAGTTTTGAAAATAAGGTACTAAAAAAATGTAGTATATTAAGAAGATACAAAAGTTATTATATAGGAAACAAATTATAATAATAAAGAGAAAAAAATGTATTGGGCATGTTGTTGCTATTATTATTATATATATATATATATATATGGATCGATAGATAGTTGTGATTATAAATTTTTCTTCTTTTTGTGTCTTCCCCCTGGGTTTTAACAATTTAAACCAAGAGTTAAAGATTTACAAAGCCTGAGAAAGAAAAGAGTTTATCCAGAAAGCACTGAGAGAAGCAAAGAAACAATGAAGGGGACAATGTCAGCATCACAACCCCTCTCGTAAGCCTCATCACCTTCTTTTTCATGTATTGCTGTATCTGATAATATTTTCCTGTTTGTGGCTCTTGAAAAAACAAGGAAAGTAAATGAAAATGCGGAGTTGTTTTCTGTTTGGTTGCCGGGAATATATTACGGGAAGGAAAAGAGAATGTAAAAAAGCAATGAACTTATCTCCGTTCAATTTCCTAGAAAAGAAAATTGGGGGTGGGATTTTTAAAACAGATGTAAGGTCTCGCTCTCACGCAAGGTGCATATACTCTGTTTGGTCGCTGAGAAAACGATGCAAAGAAAATCCATGTTAACTCTTAACCATCCCAACTAGTTTTTTTTCTTTAAGCCCCGGCTCTGGCTTTCTTTCTGTTTGATGAAAGATGCACTAAATTTTGACGACCAAGAAACCGATTAGTCCCAGAACTTCGTTTCTTGCTAATCAAAATGAAAAATTTCCTAGGAATTTTCTTGAAGAGAAAGATTGTATGACACTACAAGAAGAAAGTCAAGGGATGCAAAGCGAAGGCATTGAAAGAGAAGGAGACAGTGCTGAGACTGGCCATCTAGCTGAGAGAGTACAGTGCATGACCCTTCACAGTAAACGAAGAAGTCCAAAAGGTAAAAGCCCTATTTGTTTTGTTTCCCTTTTATTCTCTCAAACATGGGAATTGAAAATCTTTTATAGAATCTGTCATTTACATTTTGTAGTTCACGCTATAATTTTCAGCCCAACAAAATAATAGGAAGATCATTCTTATTTTCTGAGAAAATCCGGCAATTTGCGGTTCTTGGTGTTGATTGCTTTAGTCTGGATTTTGGAAACAGAATTATGGTGTCATCATTATACAGAAAATATGATATATATAAACTATTTTGGGGATCATAGTATAAAGGGATTTTTGATTCACAGTAAGAAAATTGGTGTCAGTGGAGAGGCAACCTCTAGCCTTGAATGAAACTGATTAGGTCCTCCATGCTTATACAAAGAACCTAATTAATCAAGGATGCCTGCCTCAAATCAGATGAAAGTGAAAATTAGCTGTAAATGATTGCAGCCTTAAATTATGCAATTATGCATGTTAAACGTGAGGCAGACACTCTACTGTAATGAACCAAACCGAGTATCCTGCATAGGCTATTCTCCAGATTCAACAAATAGAACAGCCATCAAACAAATTCAATAACTTTAAAGATAAGTCCAGATGTATAAAAAACTTTGGCATTTCAGCGTTTCAGACAGTTAAGTCACCTAATTATGTATATTATTTGTTTTGATTAAATAGATTTTTTCACAGGAGCTGACAATCAATGTTTTTTGGTGAAGAGGTTTCTAGGGGAAAGTATGGTCTGTGGAGACAGGAGCAGAATACTAGAGCAGCGAGGCTAGAGAAACAACTCAAAGCAAGGTGGAAAATTGAGGAGCTAATTGAAGAGCAATTGAATAGGTTCCCTTCTAACTACAACCGAGCCGTGTTCCCAGCCAGGATCCAGGATGTTCCGAAGCTCCTCATGCCTAAATGGTTGCTGCCTCATGAACTAACCACTCTGGCCTGGCTCGGGGATTGGCGTCCCTCTTGCATTCTAGACCTTGTCCATGCCCTGATCCAATCCTCATCATTCTCACTGTCACCTTCTTCATCGAACTCAAACGGCGCCGAGAGGCTCCTGTCGCAGCTTATTCATGAAATACACATCGAGGAGGCGATAATAAATGAAGAAATGGTCGAGATTCAAGCTACATGTATCGTTCACCTTCCCTTTTCTCCTGTTAGAAATCATCGAAGTGGTGCTACTGCATTGAGTTGCATTCAAGCTGAGTTCAAGAAGATAGAAAGAGTAATCACCAAGGCCCAGCAGCTGAGGTCAGCTTCCTATCCCCTCCATTATATAACTGAAGCCTAATTACATGAACCACCTGAAAATGTGGCGGTTCTTTTTTTAGTTAACCGGTGGAGGTATCTGTCACACTATATTTTTGGTGGGTTTTTTTATATCATCTGATACAAGAACTTTTAAGAACAGAGATATTCTAGATATGGGAACATTTGGTCGGTTTTTTAAACTATTATTGCTGCCAGAAATGTGTGCTATTTACTTCAAAAAGTACATAAACTTGTGCCCGGCAGGTTTAAGGCGTTGGAGCTGGCGGTGAAGAAAGTTTTAACGCAAAGTGACGCGGCGGAATTTCTAGTGGCATTTGTAGGAATTCAGGATGTGATCCACCAGTTAGCAGCAAAACAGAAGTTGCCAAAAGGTCCAGCCATTGTACCTGCCCTGGCCTTTGGCCCTGCCTGAGAGCTTTGAAGCTTGCAAGGATCTTTTAATGGCAAAGATCAGTGCTGCAGAAGGCTATTATAGTAGTCCAACTAAAGTTGGTGGAAATGTAAAGATTTGTAGATATCACTGACTTGACTTACCATGTTAATATTTTCAGTGTATCCTGTTGTTAGTTAGCTGAAAATATAGTTTAACATTGGAAACTGCGGGTAAAATAGATGTTCTTATCACTTTGTGGGAACGTTTTGTTGTCCCACTCATTCTATGGAAAGAACTAAGAACAAGAGTGCATTACTTTTCCTAGTTTTGAGGTATTTAATGCGCCATTAATTTTTATTTTTATCGTTTTTATTAATAGGAGTAAATTGAGAAGCAGCTGATGAGTGGGCTTTGTGTGTATTGGAGTTGCAGGGGTAAGAAAAAAAAGAAAAAAAAAATCTGTAGCAGCAAAGGTCCTTCAAATTGATCATGGAACAATTTCGTCCCAGATTGAAATGTGGATAAGCTCTTAACGATATAGGAAGGAACTCTCTTCTACTTCTAATTAAATCTTCTAATTAAATCTCAATAGATAGTCCAAAAAGGAGTCCAAAACCGGGAACACTTCTTAAAATTAAATAAATAATTGTATTTTTTTATAAAAAAAAGTTGATTTTGATATTCTACAAAAAGAAAGTCCCAGCCATCCATTGTCCAAGTCCTAGCAAGTACTTGCTATCTAACAAGAGTACCGAAAAGCCAAGCAGAAGAACGAGTAATAAGTATCAAACAGTTAAGCTGGAGCTGGATGCTTCTTTGACTTGAGCATCCTTCTGGGAGTAGCATGCATGCTGTGACATTTACAGCCTAAAACACCAGGGGGTTCACGGAAAAGGGAATTTAACCTAGACTCAGGAAGACAGCTTTCTAATGAATAATCATATTGGCAGAGATAAATTACAATTCTAGTAGCACTTATTATGAAAATACCTCAAAATGTCACAGAAAGCCACTGAAAACGTCAGCCGAATTTGCCAATTTCCACTTTCTTCTTGATTGCTCTTTGACCATGATAGATAGAGGAATCTATTATTCCCGCGATAGTGAAGATGCCTGCAAAGGTAACATTATTAATCATTCAAAAAAGAAATAAAGAAAAGAACACCTGTGTAGGAATATGTGACGATGTGCTGACATTGTAATATCATTCTTACAAAAATTTTCAACAATGTAGAATGCAAAAATGCAAGAGTCTACTGCTTTCCAATTAGGCCACACAGAGACGCTGAAATGGAAGTTAAAAGATGTTGAAATATTTTACTGCTAGGGATTGCTGGTTTTCAATGTCAAACTTCACCACTACCATATTGCAGGATAAACCAGTATAGACAAGTTTGTACTTTGTAGTATTCAAGGCTTAGGGCACAGTTTCTGATGTAGATATGCTAATGAATGTGGTGCTAGGGCAGCCATGTGAGTGGGTTAACAAAGGGGAAAACAATATTTGATTTCATGTTCTCTAAAATATTTTTACCAAAAAAAAAATGTTCTCTAAAATATTTCTAACTAGCAATATTTTGAGTGTTTGAATTGTAAGAGAAATACGGTAAGTACTACAAGTCAAGTTACCGGTGTTGGTTCAATTTGCAAATTGAGCTAAATGATGCATAGAAGCATCGGTATACAAAACATTATGGCTTGAAGACCAAAAAGAAGAACAAACAGAGCTAAAGATAACAGAGTGGACAAAAAATATCCAGTCCACCACACTGGTTTTTATGTTCACAAATGCACAATAAGTCAAGATTCTATGCATAGTAAATAGTAATTTCATGTTATTTTCACTACATATACTACAAAATGATGTTTCCTAATTAAAGCACTAAACATGATGTTCCTCATCTTAATTAATCAGGAGCTATCAATTTGGATCAAAGCCCTAAAGAGAATCCAGAAGCATGTGAATCTCAGGTTCCACCAGCCTTCTCTGGCACCAGCCTAACTAATCTCTTTAATTTCTTCCATCCTGTATACAAATACAATGTAGCCAAAGTACCTTAATGGGTTTCTCTGGTGCTAAAGGTGACTTTGGCATTAGTTCTCTAGTAAGGTTAGTGAAGCAGTAACTTCAAAAGCCAATACTCCACTTCTTAACGGAACTAATTCTTAGACAATTAAGGGCCTCTAAGATTCATATTTTTTTTTTCATTTTTATCTAATATCCAAGTCAGGTTCTCTAATTATTTTCATAATTCTATTCAAGATTTAGTCTATTCCAACTCCAAATTTTCCAGTCCTCTGTTGAAAATTGGGTTAAGGATTTCGTGTTGAGATTTTTTTTTTTAAAAAAAAAAACAGTGATCCTTTGACTAAGTATTGAGAAAAATCTATTTAAAATAGCATTCCTTTTCACTAGGTGTAGGATTTCCTTTTGAGTATTGAACAAGCAGGTTTATGTATATCAACTGATGGTAGAATCATGAGTTCAAGAAGAAACTTTAGTGTGGCATTTTAAGGCGTATTTGAGAGCTGTTCTTGTAAGGTTTTTTAGTATACTTTTTTTCCCTTAATGGAGACATTTTTTTCATGAATTCAAGTAGTTTTTGTTGTAAAAACTTTCTTGGGTGTGATTGGACTTTGGGCTAATTAGTGAGAGAAACAGTTGAGAGATTGTCTTGAGAAAACCTATCAGTCATTGTAATTATTTTGATTACTGAAGGTTTGTGTGGAAATTTGCTAAACCACAGTAAATTTTGGCTTGTTATTTATTTTTAGTGGTATTGCCACCGCCAAAGGAAAAGTTCATTATATAACTACTTAGGCATGCATCTGCCATGGAGAATGTTCCTGCAATTTAACTAAATTTTAAGACCTATACAAGTTTCAGTATACTTCAGAGCTGTCAAAAAGGTCAAATAGTGAAAAGCATCACATCACAATACTGCAATGCATTTCAAAGCTACGAATTAACACCATAATAAACACTATAATGACGAAGAGCAAACTTTCAAGATGTGAGATAAACAGCAGGTGCATGTATGTTCTGGAATAAAATTGTAACTTTTCAAGGGCAGGGGGTTGTGGAGAGTAAGAGACAGAGAAACTACCTCCAATTATTGCACAAATACTTGTCATGAAGTGTAAAAATGAAGTATGCTCCTCTTTAAATGTCACCTGCAACATACAAAGAGTATGATACATGGCAAATGATTAGCAACACCAAGTGGCTGTTTGTATTCATATTGCACCATCTTGTGTATTGACAATCAAAAGATTCAAAACAAGTAGATTGCTGGCAGCTTCTTTTTTTCAACACTAGTTTTCTCCAAGCACTTCTAATATTTTTATTCTTATTTTCTTCACCAGATGGGATCTTATAGAACTTTCTAAAATCCAACCATATAATTTCCAAAATGTAGTGTCTCTAAAATTCCCTTTTGTAAATGGTAAAAATGTATGGAACATATAAGCACTGGAAACGCAAACAAAATTAGTTTAAATAACAACAATCAACAGAATGGAAGCTTTACATTAGTAACAGCTTCTGCACCAACATAATAATGAAAGACTCCAGATGGATGCTTGACAAGATTATTGTATATGCAAGAAGGAACACACCTTAATTGGAGAAATGTCATAAATGAAGTAAACTCCAGGAAGAGAATCAAATTGTATCGATTCTGATTTCTTGAAATGCTCCGTAACAGAGTACTGTAAAACATCCATGATACTTCAGGGTATGATGACATGAATAAATCATTGTAATCGTTAGATTTTTTGTAATACCTGATTTGAATGCACAGTGCGGCCTCGAATATCAGTGTATATTGTAGGAACCACCTGCAAATTTAAAACTGATTCTATTGGAACATTCCCAGCTATATGTAAGATAATGACGAGAGCATGGCATTGTTAGAGGCACACACATGTTTTTCACATAATCCAAATTTCATAACTGTTAAATGTATAGTATACATATATCCAGTAATCTTCCATAAACAGTCAGAATTCATTTCTCTCATATGCTAGCAGCCTATGAACAAAAGACAGAAATATGTTAGAAATCCTCACAGTTTATGGGTACGATGTTTGGAAAAACAGAATTAACTACAAAAGGTGGAAGACACCTGGAAAAGGCCCATGCAGTAATTCTACTTTGTTGGATTTAAGCCAAAATTCCATAGGCATGCACAAGTTTGGATGGGTTTCTAAATAAAAAATATTATTTTTTTTAACATTGGAGAACAAGAGTCAGTATCAATGTGCAGAGTCAGAATAATGCCTTGGCAATGAAAATACAAACCTTAATGAAAAACTGTTGCACGCCATTTGGAGTTTCATGCATCAACTGTATCCTGGCAAGGCAATAAATTAGAACTACTAAGATTAAAAAGGAAAAGGAAAAGGAAAAGGAAAAAATATGTGGGGGTGAAGGGTGGGAAGATGAAAGAAACAAACAGGAAATATCCAAAATAGAAAGGAAAAGTAACTTGACAAAAGATAAACCACATGAATCTCAAATGACAAAAGATAAATCACAATTACCTATTTTGAATATGTGTGCCTGTCAATTACTCAAGCACAGACCATTTCAATTGATACAACAAATAAGTCCATAAGAAAAATCTGAACATTTACATAAGTGCGTGCAGCTATGCGAGAAATGAAAGAAAATTACCCATCAAGGGGATTTACCACGCCTGGAAAGTAGTCACCAAAAGCTAGTCTATTGATCCTGTGACTTGTCTGTATCATGCTCCAAAATGATTAAACGACATCAACATATTAAGATTTCATAAAGAAAAAAGTATAGGAGAAAAGTTACAAGACAATGACTTTAACTTATTGGACTTTCATACAACATAGGAAAAAAGGGATATGACAAAATTCTGCAAAGAAGTTTTCAAATCATAACTGAATTACTTAAGGTACCAAGATATGTCTTACATTATAACTCTCTGTTTGCAAATCCAGTAAATCCTGTAGTTGAATAATTGAGTGATGGAAGCCTTTCCCAGGAACAAAATGAAAATTCCCAGCAACTCTGTTTACTTCCAGGGATCCATTAATATTACATCCTTCACCTTCTTCATCTTTTATCATTTGGACAAAGCCTTCGCGTTTGCACTGAAAGCAAATGGTACTGATGAAAATTCTGAATATAAAAATTTCCCAGGCTACGCAGCTAGACAATTGTTACAAGTAGAAGTCAAAAACTAGCACCTCTTTACAGAATGTGCATGTGCATTTAACACACCGAGATGGATATGGATATTGCTTTTAACTGATAAATAAATCCGTTTGTGGTAATAATCAACCCACCCACCCCCACCAAAAAACAGATCAAATCACGGCTTCCCTATAGATAAAGGGGGGTACCAGTGCGGGCCGACAATAGATTTTCTAGGACCACATATTTTAGAATGAAATTTAGACTTTAATTTTGTTATTTTAGTTTCTTTATGATTTCCTATTTTGTTTGCTTGGGTTTCTATGAATAAGCACTTCATGAAGCATTCAGTTTTAACGTTGAATATTGATATCAGAAGTTTTCTTCCAGTTAATTGGTTCTCTGTTTTGTGATCTTGTTAGCGGTTCTACATCACATACACTTGTACCTCACTAGTTTGAGGTTTTTCCTCATCAGTGTCACATCTTAGCTTTCCTTCCTGTCCACCATGCATTAGCAGTTGGAGTCTTGGGAGTGCATTTGGTCCATACTTATTTTGTTGGGAATTGTTAATTTCAATGCACTAGCTTTCTTCACCTGTCTCTTTAATTATTAATCATCAATTTTGAGTAGTAAAAAAAAAACCACGGAGGCCCCATTAGCCAATCTGCCTCAATTGACATGAAAGGCAAATGATGAAAGCATCTTCCATCCAAGTCCAAAGGCAACCAGTTATGAACCCGAAGAAAACAATTTTGGAAGGAATATCAAGACGCACACCTACTGTGTGGATACTTTCATGCAAGATGTTGCATTGCAGAGTATGCAAGGCTTAACAAAATATGGTAACTCGCTATATTGACAGTGAAAAACTTTATTGAATAGGATGTGCCTTTTCACTATGTACAACATCTGCCTATTAAATGCAAGAAGTGTAGTGTCTCCACAGAGGAATTTGGTTGGGCGTTGGTGGTTTGCCCACACATAAAGACTCAGCAGAAGCAGGAAATAATTCTTTGTCTTGTGTATGGCAACAATCATGCAAGAGTATCAAGGATTATGCATAAGCAAATCCCCAAAGGCTAAACTAGCAAGACAGATACAAAAGCAAACTATAAGTAACTACAGATTAGCTGCACAAAGAAACTGTTCCAGCAAGTTTCCTCAGGGCATGATAGAGAAGGGCATGATAGAGAAGTAAGCACGACTTCTAGCACTGTTATATCATTCCCTTTATTTGTCTGATTTTTTAATCATACTAGAAATTTAATTATTTTGGACTTTCAGTTATTTCTGTGACAGCATAAGCTCATAAACCAAAAGTACTGGCTAAAGGTTTTTCAGTAATAATTGGAATTATGAAAGAGTTTTGCTAACGACACTCACACGATCACATGAAATCAACTTTTCTATAAGGTATAGGATAGCCCCCATTTAAGAGGTTAGGACTCTTTATTCAAGTGATGTGATGCACATTCTACTGGTAGATGAGTACAATTCTAGTTACACAAGAAGAAGAAAAAAAAGGAAAAAGTCCCATCATAAAGGTAACTAGAATACCTCCATGAGATGATGTTCTAGTAAGGGATGCAGCAGCACCCACAATAATAAACTCCATTTTACACCTTGCTAAGAAATAGAATATAATACATGTGAAAATTCTCTGAATTAAAATCTAGAGAACTTACTTGGTCAATAAGATCCATATTTGTCATAGCCCACCCTTTTTTCCTGTATGCTTCACGAACTTCTTCGCATGAGTTGCAACAATGATCATCTGACTGCAGAGTAGAGATTGATTAATAATCTACAGAAAAATAAAATAATGAGAAAACCTTCAGAATGTAACAAGTTGTGGAAGTGGGAAGGGATTATTAACTTGCTACTTCATATTGCTGCATGCTCTGAAGCACTTGCTTAGGTTGCTTAACAATTTTTTAAGAAGAAGAAATTTCCTACACCCCTTGGCTGTAGGAATTCCAGCTTCCCACAATATGTGGCAATTTATCAGGCCACCACATGTACACATTGAGTCAGTAAAAATCTTTTGCCACCATACACCTTTGCTCCTCGTTAACTTATCATTTTTGCTATACAGCAATGATTTCCCTGACTATTTGTGAAACAAAAAAATGCTGCCCAAAGCATAGTTCTCTGTGAGATTGCCTCATATGGGGCAATATGAATTCCTACAGCTACGGATTGCAGGAAATGTTTGTTCAGATTTCCCTATTAAGATGCCGCAAGCCATTTAAATCCATAAGCAGATATGAATTAACCCCTTTCTATTAATTAAGAGGAGCATCATCCCATTTAATTTCTACGGTGGAATACTAATTAACATCTGTAAATGAGAAAAAATAAAATTAGCTATCCATGTTTTCTATGTTTTTCTCTAAACAATGTGCCATGACCATCATTAGCACAAGATCCTTGCTCAACTAGACCAACCTAATGCACCACATAAATTATGGCCCAATTCCAACTAGTAAACCAAAGAGAGCCTAATTCACCTAACTAATAAAGTAAAATGCAAACCCAACCTATCCCAGTGATCAACAAGGCAGACCCAGTCAGAGCTAGCAAGCAAAGCAGCCCTGCCTAAACCCTTCGAATGCTTCCCTTTTATTCCATCAGCAACACCTTTCACTAAGCATACCACCCATACAAAAGTGGGGTCATCTCCTCCTTTATAATTTCTTCTACTTGATTTCCCTGTCTTTCATTTCACAATCACTAGAAAATGCTGTCAATCACTTGCTGAATTTGATCCTTAGGTCTAGAATGAAAAAAAAAATTGAGTCCAGCAAGTGAGTGCATCCTCAACAACTGCTTTATGGAGAATGGATTGATAGCTTTGGTGATAAAGATTGCAATATTTGAAAAGCACCCTGCTATGTAACTCCCATGAACCAGCAAGATTGATTGCAAATTTAACCAGGAAAATTACAGCAGACCTTCTGGCTCTAGTTTAGATCAGAAGATCAATATTTATAACCAAGGAAATCCTTAACCTTTTTCATTTTCCTCATTATTCTACTCTATCCAATTCATTACTAACTATTTTTCCTAACGACACTAATAACCATTTCAAAGTACAAGATCATATAACAATGAGCTCTAGATGACTGGTTTCCTACACTGTCAAAACATTCAACCTAGAAACTCTTTCATTTCGTATCAATAAATGTACAGATACCTAGGCTATAATTTTAAGATTTTCCATGTGACATGACAAAATAAGTACAATACATCAATATACCATTTCAGCACCAAAACATGAACCGCAATATTCCTCGTTGTGTTCAAGCCTGCCACCATGCTTCTGTAAAGGCTTGTCAATCTGCATGAAAGGAAGGCACGCAATAAAATGGGAGACAGCCAACGTATAAGCAAAGAGCAAGATAGAAATATGTCAGAAAAATGGATGAAAAAAAAGGAAAGAAACTTGAGGGGGAATACCATGCATTTAAATGGAAAAAAGAAGCCTAAAACAACACAAGAATCTACATTGTTCTGAATCAAAACTCATCTTTGTATAAGTAAATCAACTTTATGAGTTAGACTTCAGAGCCTTCGTTCATGATTTCAAGTAAAAAACAAGCAAAGCACAGAAATCACTTTATTTCTTTTAGCATAGAATGCTTCAATTCTTCTTCTTTTTGGTTACTGACCTTTGGGCCACCAATCCCATCCTTGCGGACTTCAATTACATCGCCATGAGCGTTAATTCTTTTCTTGGTTATATCATGCCTCTGCAATTGCAATTGGAACCAAATCGATCAATGGGAGATAAAACAAAATTAATTCAAATTATAAAAACAAGAACAACAAACCCAATTTCAATCTATTTATTTATTTCAGGGTACTTACAATATCATGATGCTGCTCTCCACTGATATCAATGGCATCAACACTCAGTAACGAGCATCGAATGGAGGGAAAATCGATATCAAACTGCACATAAACATAACCATGACAGTATTATTGACGAACTATTTTTTTTTCCTTAAAAAAAATCAAACTATGAAAGGATTACATTGATGCGTAGGGTTTGTCCCCTTGTAGTGTCCACTACAAGCGTTGTCTCAGTAACCGCGTGAAGATACAAGCCTTTCAAAATAATTAAAAAATAAAAATGTCAAGATAAGATAATTAGGAGATATAAAAAGAAAGAAGAGAATGGGACAGAATACGTACTGAATTCAGAGAAGAAGAGGAAAAGCATGAGAGTAGAAGAGATGAGAGTGATAAGACCACCGGAGAGAGTACGGCTGTAGAAATCCTCGTTTATTTTTGGATACGCATCCAGATTCCTCAGTTTCTGGTATACACCCTCCATTTTCTTTCCTTAGGTTTCTCTGCCTGGGGCGGGTTTTACGGCGAGAAGAGGAGGAGCGCCGGCCGGTGATTAGAAGAAGATACGAGTTCTCCTGAGCCCGTCTCCTGCTAAAGAAAGAAAAAAGAGACATCATACGAAGACTTGTATAGTTGCATCTACTTTGGGTCAATGGGGTCCACTCTCCGTGTTTTTCTTTTTAATCTTTTTTTTCAATTTTTTTCAACTCATGAATCATCCAACCGAAAAAAACCACGCCATGATAGTTAATTAATTATATATATTTTATGTTACGGATTTTTCACGAAGGACATAACTTAAGTTGTTAGACGACTCATTGGCCGTGCGTTTTGCTGTAAAAAGAATTGATTTTAAAAAAATATAAAAAATAAATTGTAAGAGTGTTTTTTATATATAATGCTATATATTTGAGAAAAATGATTAGTCTGGATAGAATTTTTGATAAGTAATATTAAGAAATTATTTATTTGATAATTTTTTGTGTTTAATAATAATATGAAGTAAAATAATTTTATAAAATAAAAAAAAAATTAACGACAACTACTGATTTATGAGTAGATAATTGATAAAATCTATTAAAAATAAGTCATTTGTTTTCTGCAGCAAACTGATTGATTGTAAGGTCTGTTTTAATTGTTTGGCTAAATATTTAATTAGTAAATAATACAATTGTAGTTGATAAAATCCTCTAAAGATAAATTATATGTTTTTTTACAACAAACTAATTCATTGTTGTTAATTTCTAAATCCAAATTTCTTATTGTTATTATTATAATTAAATTCAAAATTTTAAAAAAAAATAGTAGCAGCCTAAAAAAAATATTATTTGATTTGAAGAGTAAATGAAAATAATTAAAGAATAAAATAAAATTAATAAATTGTCCTCAAACATAACAAAAAAAACTTGTAACAGAAGATTAAGTAAAAAAAACATTTATATAAAAAAATAATTATTAAGATTATTATTTTTTCGCTTTAATATTTAATTTGTGTTAAAATAAATTAAAATATTTTATTATGAATCAACGATTTCCCACTGTTAGTTGGCTCATTGCTTTGGACTTATATCAAAATAATATTAAAAATATATCATGAAAAGATATTGTCTTTAATATATAGTTTCTTTTTAAATAACTCAATTTTTATATAAAAACTATGTATAAAAAAATAATCTTAAATATGACTCAAACGTGTTCAAAATGAAATTCGGGTCAACGAACGTGCTGTTTGACTGCATAAGACTATAATTAAGATTGTTTTTTAAAGTATTTTTTATTTAAAAATATATTAAAATAATATTTTTTTATTTTTTAAAAATTATTTTTGATATCAAAAATAATCTAAAAAAATTATTTTTTTAATTTAAAATAAAAAAAAATCAAGTTTTTTTAAAAACACTTCCCAGACACTCTTGGAATGTGTGCAGAAATGTGGTTGATGTTGATTTTGAAAGTTTTTTTAATTTAGAAATATATTAAAATAATATTTTTTTATTTTTATAAAATTATTTTTGAAATCACCACATAAAAATAATTTAAAAAATTTTAATTTAAATAAAAATTAAAAATAATAGTTTTAAAATTTTTCCAAAAACGTTTTTAAAACGGGGCCAGAAAGAAATTCAACCGGACCAGGTTTCAGTCGACCCGGGAAGGAAGCCGGGTTTTTGGTTTTCTGCTAACAAAACACCAACCAATAACAAGAAAGCACACAGGAGAAGGAAGCAAAGACCTACTCTGCTCTCTGGGTGGTGACGAGAAGACGAAGGAAATTAAAAGAAAAAGAAATGAGTTTGTCATTGATCCAAGGTTATTCTTCCGCGGAAGAAGAAGCGGAGGAGGCGGCGGCGACTGATGAAGAAGAAGAAGATTACCAAAAGTTGTCAGAAGAAGAAGGGCATTCCAGCAGCCGTGTGAAGATTTCATACAAAGCACCCTCCAATGGATCCTCCTCCTCCCTCCTTCCCTCAGCTGTGGATGCTTTCTCCCAAGTAGTTTATCTTCTCCTCTCAAGTTTCTTTTTTGGATAGTATTCAAGACAGAGATATTTAGGGTTTTTTTCTTTCTTTCTTTTTTGGAGATTTCAGGGCCACCCCAGTTTCTTAGTCACTTTGTGGAAGAGTATGGTGTTGGAGCTGATTATAATCCGCCAAAGCAAAGGAGACACCAAAAGATATGGAGAAATAACAACAATCCACGGAAGGACAAGAAGAAAGACTTACCTTCTAGTAAATTATTGATATTCCCATTTCAAATGCTTGTCATTTACTACATGTATTTCTCATTAGATCACAAGTAGCAAACTGAATGCCTTCTCCACAGTATTGAAAAAAAAAGAGGGATAGAGGGTTGATTATCTTTTTTGGTACCGTACTCATCTAGATCTAGAGAACAATGGGTTTTTATTTTTATGAAACTCGGACAATTTATTGTCATCATAAAAGCTGCATTTTGGTTCTGTCAAGGATTTGGTTTATCACCTATGGAGTTCTTGTAAGCTAGTTCTGTTACAAACGTTTAAGCTTGAAACTTGGTTTTAATCAACCTAGCTCTTTATCTCAATGCTATAAAGTGTTCAAGAGTCAAGCTTTCAATAAAGGAAATCTCACACTGATCGTCAGAAACCAAGCCTGCCTTCTTTAACCATCTATGTCGTCCATGTAACTCTGTAGGGATACCATCAAGAGGCTCAAAGCACAATGACTATCTCAATTACCAAATCCCACTATGATGGAATCATATATAGCTGAAATCATATTACTTTGAAATTATCCCAATAGTTAAAATGGCAGTTTAAGAGTGAGCTCTCCATTACTTCATTATGTCTGTCATGATTAAGTTCCCCTCCTGTCTTCTTAATCCATGACATAATTGATTCATGCTTTTACCATTTACCAACAGCTTGATGATTGTTTATTTTGATTAACCATTTATTTGATTAGAGTTAATGTTGTTCTATAGGGAAGTCATGATTTTCTTGTGTGTTGTGCACATTGTAGGAGCTGTAGTGGAGGCCAAACCTCTACTTGTTGGAATTCAGGAGCGAGTGAGGAGTGATATTGGGGCCCATGAACCTCCATCATCAGTTCCAAGCACTATAGAGGAGGGAATAAAGCGTGTGCCAACTGCTACCAATCCTAGTGCAGAGGATGCTGCAGAGCTATTGAGGTATATCCTCTCATCTCTTGCAACATGAATTTAAGCTACGGCATTATTTTATAGTTTGTTCTCTCTGTTGCACCACCTCAAGCTGAGGATATAAATTGATGGTTTAAATATGTATGATGAATGGGGATATCTGTTGTTGGCAATCAACTGCTATCTTGAAAGTAAAACTACTTCGCTTTGGTTAATTATCATCTGGTGTTTGCACTACAATTTGAAACATAACCTGACCTTCATTTGCCTTCCCTTCTGTGTTTTTCCTGATAAGGTAGTCAACCACCTCCTTTTCTTTGTCTGGTCAGAACCCTTTACATTTCTCTGAACTAAATCCGCAGCATGTGTTTTTGTTTCACATTCAATATCCGCCTTTCTAAGGTGGAGGCTTGGAGTTCTGGGTGTAGACTGTTGACAGGAGGACGAGTGGATCTTTGGCTGTTGTTAGGTCAGGGGAAAAGAAAAGGATTTCGAACTTTGGCTAGGACAGACTGCAGAATAAACAAAATCAGAAGCCTCTACAGAACAAGCTTAAGCATATGGCATGCACTTCTTTCTTCTTGATCTCTGTTTGCCTATGGCCTTGTGATGATTGTTTCAAAGTGTCCTTGTTTGCCAATTAAGTTTCTTTTTGTTAACATTCTCTTACCTGGTTATAGGATGTGCCTGCAATGTGGAGTACCCAAGACATTCTCCGGTGCACGTGGAATGGTCTGTCCTATTTGCGGCGATCGCCCACCCAACGACACTAGCAACGAATCCAAGAAGAAGGGGTCTACCATCAAAGACAAGGAAAAAAGTAAGAGGATGAAGGGCCAGTCATCTCATGCTGCTTGGAAAAGTGAGACAGAGATGCAACTTAGGCAGCAGTTTGATTAGCCTAGTTTACAGGATGACTCCTTGGAAACCAATATTGACAGTCGTGTTAGGATCAAGGATCATCAAGGAAAACGCGTAATCATTGTAGTTTATTCTGCAACGAGTGGTTATTGATGAAGTAGTTGACTCAATTATATCAGTAGGGCCTTTCCATTGTATGATATACTTCCAAGAAGTTTTGGTGCTTGCCAATTTATAACGAAAGATGTGCCATGCGAGTATGCCTGTGACCCTAGATAGTTGAGAATGTTGTGTGCATTACAGATGGGAGTGGAGCTAGTCTTCATTGGCCAGAAAACACTCCACTCCCTTCATGCATTTTCCCTTTCACTGCCTTTAATTTTACAAGCTCGTTTTAGTTTAAAGCTTGAACTCTTCGGGTGTGTTTGGGAGTAGGTTTTAAAAGTGTTTTTGAAAAAATGTGAAAATTTTTTATTTTATTTTTTAATTCAAATTAAAAAATTGTTATTTTTAGATTGATATGTTAATATTAAAAATGATTATTTTTTAAAAAAATATATTATTTTGATACATTTCTAAATAAAAAGAATTTTAAAAAAACTCTCAAACATGCACATGAATGATCGCATATGTTTAAATGAAAATGCGTTTTTCGCTGGCATTCTTCAGTTTCTGCTTTTCATTTGCCATATCATCACAATGATTTGATTTTCAACATCATCGGCACTCCCATAGCAACGTTTGGTTACTGAGGATAAAAATGTGTTTAGTAAAATATGTTTAGTTGAAAAGATAAAAATAAATTTGTTTTTAGAAAATCTTAAAATGATTTTTTTTTATTTTTTATCTTTAAATACTTTTGTAAAAAAAAAAAATTAATTTCAAAATTATATAACCAATACATATTATAATCATAGTTTTAAAATCTATGAGATCAATTCGGGCAAGATTCAAGTCACAGGTGGGAGATTTGAGTTGACCCTAGTTTTTTCTATAAGGATATAAATAATATTACTTTGATAAAGGAAAATAAATAAATAATTTCAATGGGTGTTTTTTTACCTTGATTTTGGCTAGTTTTTACCCTGGGTATTGGAGCTGTTTGGCATTGCAATCGGAAAGTACTTATTAAAAAATTTGAAAATTTTTTATTTTTATTTTTTACTTTAAATTAAAAAAATTTAGTGTTTTTAGATTATTTTGATGTGCTGATGTCAAAAATAAATTTTTAAAAAAAAACATTATTTTAATGCATTTCTAAACAAAAAATATTTTCAAAAACAGGCACGTGTATCAAGCTGGACCAATCATCTTTTATCTTATTTTTAAGCTCAAGTCCGTCTAGATCTAAGGTCATTAGGTCTTGAGCCCACCTGTCTAGTCAATTCATATTTTATAACTAAAGTTATTATATTGTTTATTTAACTCACCACTCAATATAATATAAAATAATTTTTTTAATAATATCTAATCATTTTTAAAATGTTTAATTTTAACATATATCAAGAGTAAAATAAACTTTTTTTTATATTTGTTTTTCACCATCAACCAAATAGGATACATAGTAATCAATCTATTTTGTATACTATTATCAAACACAATTACTTTTTAAAAGACATTGAATAAAACAATGGAAAAATGTATTATCTTATCAATTATTTTGTAATTCATGTATTTATTTTTTTGATAAAAAATATATTTAATGATTTGAACTTGATTTTCACAAGTATTCATGACAAGAAACATAAAAAAGGCATGCATAGCAAGGTCGTATTTAATAATTAAAGAAATGGTAAATACAGCTAGTTTTATTTAAAAATAAATTTCAAATAAAATAATATATTAAATATAACTTTAATTACTTCATTATAATCAACTAAGAATTTTTTAAAAAAATCATGAAGCGGAATACAAAAGAGTACTCGCTAATATTATATAAAAAAATATAATATAATTTTATTTGAAAATAAAATTTATTTTTGAATGGTATTTAATGAAATAATATCCTAAATATAATTTTAATTATTATTTTTAATTAAAATTTGAGAAAAAAAACTAAAAACTAAAACCTAGAAAAAAACCCAAATACCCACGCCAAGATGGTCAAGTCAACAGAATAAACCAAGTGTGAATAGGCTTACAAGGCCAAACCTGCATGCTCTACCTCAATTATTTTGTAGTTAAATTGAGTGAATGGTGTGGGGCATCCATTTTTTTATTTAAAAAGAAAACCAATTATTATCTATTATTATTGGTTACAAAAAGTTGAGGTTTGACTTTTAGGATTAAAAAAATCTGTCATTTTTTTTTTGTTTAACTGAAAAATATTTTAAAAACTGATAATTATCTCATTTCTTCATTTTCCAATGATACTCTCTATATGTTAGATTTAGGGACTAAAAAATAAATTAAATATGATTTTGAAATAAAACTAGAAGTTTATTAGGAAAAAAAGAAAAAAAAAACATCAAGATTAATCATATCGAATATTCTTTCCAAAATAACATATTCCACGAATGAATTTTATAAATTCAGTGAATGGATTTAAAAAAAAAAAAACTGCTTGGGGAAACACATCCAAAAAAAAATGTGCTTTATGCAATAAGATATCTTCTAACTTATTTGCATTGCCTTTCAAGAACACTTAAATTATTTAATTTAAAAATAAAAATAATTTTTTTCTAATTTTCTTTTGTATTTTTAAATTATTTTCATGTGCTGATATTAAAAATAATTTCTAAAAAAAAAACATTATTTTAATATATTTCTAAACTAAAAACACTTTTAAAAGCAGCTTCCACCACACTTTTAAACAGTTATTATGATATGTAAAAGTCATAACTAATTAAATCCAAAACTGTTAAATTTATTTGTCAGTCTATTCCTTCAACCAAACACATTTATATTCATTATACATCTACCCATTCTAGAACACTAACCAAACACAATCTGAAAACCACATTCCAATCTACCAAATAAAAAGTGAGTAAATTAGGATTATTTATATTTATATATATATATATATATATAGATAGATAGATAGATAGATAGATAGATAGATAGATAGATAATTGAAAGCCAATCTAAAGATAAGTTACAATCACAACCCTCTAGGAAGTTACAATCACAAATCCTAAACATTAGATTGCTGAGTATATATGTATAAATATATTTAACTCCCAGTATTTGAATGCTAACCAACCCTCTAGGCAGTGACCCCTTTCCTTCCTTTTCCAAGTTTCACAGTAGATTCTGAAAGCAATTATTTACCCGAATGCCTACAGAATTCAATGGTTGAGGAAAAACTCGTACAAAATCATGTAGGAATTTGAAAAAGATTCCATGAACAAGATGATTGGTGATATGATGGAACCAGTAAGCAAAAAAATCTCAGCAAATATTTAACTTATCATGATGGCTGCTACAGTGATAAACATCAACAAAAATTACATTATACATCAGAGGAATTATCAGATCTAATGGAACCAAACCTCAAGAAGTATGTCCGGCAGTGCCTCAACCAATGTTATCACACATGAAGAATGGTGGTGATTTGAAAATAGAACACCTTTTACTATGAATGCACTTGTGTTAATGCTAACTTACTGTTTGTCATTACTCATCAACAAACTTCCATCCACACCAGTGGCAGTTTCCTCCTTGCAATGTTCCTTGGTCATCACTGGCAGGCCGCTAATAGATCCATGAATCTGTCGATTTACCACCAGTGTATAGTTACAATTTACACAGCAATATAAAATGAAATGGTAAATGTTACGTAGATTTGTGAAAACTTACCATGGTGTGAGATTTGAGAGACGAGGCATCAGTAGCAGGCATCAACGATGGGTCTGATGGCCTGTGAAACAGCAAATGCGCTATCGATCGATCTATAGGATTGGTATCGGTTTCTATATCCATAAATCCGGTCCTGGACAAGGAAAATCATAAAAATACATAAAAATAATAACCACTATAGGAGCAAGAATTTGAGCTCTATCCAATATCATAAAAGCCTTTTACGAGTGAAACTAGCAAATTGCTCAAGTAACATTTCCCCTTTGTTCTCCAACGGTGTTATCAAATTCTTCCAAAATTTTAGCCCACTGGACCAATGTTTGAGAAAGTACCAAGCAAGAGGGTTTGGGATTAACTGCAACATTTAAAGAACTCTAAAAAATCCCAGCGACCTTATAATGAAATAAATATTAGTTGCTTCACTAATACTTAGCCCAGGTTATATCAACAAACATGAGATGATAATATAGGTTGTTTCCACTTCAAAGAATGAATGAAAGGCATGAAAATTATGCAATTCATATTCAAACCAGCACATGTAAACACACAGAATCTAGGTTGGGCTATTCAGACTAGATAGTAACATGCATCTTAACAAGTACCACAAAATAAGAAAAAGAAAGAAAGTAAACATCAGGGAAAATAAAAGAGAGAAAAGTGTGACCATACTTGTCAGCTTCTTCGGTCATCAATGCTCCGTTTCTGTCTCCACCATCTCTCTTGCCACCACTTGCATTCCCATGATTATGCCTTTGCTCAGCACTTCTAGCTAAGCGATACAGGCTATCCCTTATGCACAGTTTTGTCCTAATATCCAACTGCATTCAGGCAGGTTCAGATCACTAAATCCACAATATTGACTTTATAATAATAATGGCAGGATACTGCTTGTGCAGTGTTTTTATGTGCGGGAAATGATCATCACCAAGAGAAATATCTAGAAGCCTTTTTTTTATCATGTCAAATGTTCCGATCCCATGCATACGTACACATTTGCAGATATTTAAACATCATAATTTGACCATAAGAACAGCACAAACTAGAAAATTCCATATCATTAATTGAAGTATGTTACTAACCATTCTCTTATATTATCTAAAGGTCGACTCTTCCTTTATATTAATAACAGATCAACAGTTTCCCATTGGCTTCCCATATAGCTAGCTATACATAAGAGCTGAAGACTATGCAATGCTTTTTATTGGTATTTTGTCACTGTAATAGTTGTTGCAGAATCACTACCCTTTTTTCACTCAATATAAACTTTTGGAGAATTTGAATGAAACCAATTTACACCATGGGCGGACAAGAGAGAGAACATGTCGGAAATTGACATTAATAGCTTATGCTGTTTTTTTGTTAACCAAGTTTTCATATTTCATAATACTTTAAACATGATCAAGCGAAATCATTCAGGGTACTCACAGAAAAATGCACGCACATACATAGGTTCTTCCAATGCTATGAAGATTCAGTTTTTCTTATATGAATCACATAATGCAAATAACCAAAGTTTTATAAACCACCACACCTGTTCCATGACTTGTTGAAGTTGGCAGAAACTAGTTGCTTCTAGTGAAATTCCATCCAACACAGAACTCATGCAAGAGCTCCCCTGTGCATTTGAAGAGTCTAGTTCTGCTGGAATCCCTGTGCCAATTCCTTCAATATCATATTCAGACTGACAGGCTACCTTCTTAACTGAAACTGGACCATAAAATGCTGCTGGAACTAACATGTTTGCAGGTTTTAAATTCCTACCAGATGATGGTTCCTGGCAATGATACAGATTTCCCCCATTCTCATTTGTTGTTACAGCAGTAGCCTCAGAGTCAGGACCATTAGCTCTCTCAATGGACTGTACATGATTTGATGCATGGGAGGACTTCTTTGGAGAAGGAGATGGGTAGCCAGTGTTTTCAGATTTAACACTAGATTGAGTTGGACAGGTCAAAATTTGATCTGAAGAATGACTATAGTCGATGTGTATGAATGGAGTATGTGCCGGTACGTAATTTAAGGAGTTGGATCCTATTATTTGTTTATGTTGCTGGATGCCTGGATGAGGTAAAACTTGACGGGATGAGTCTCCAGATGAATGCTTTAGATCTGCAAAATGCTTCATGTTAGCGTTGAGAGGAAAAGAACCATTTCCAATATCACTGTCTTTTCTCCTTCCTTCACATCGGTTGGTGTGCCTTGCTTGCCTTTTGTTCCAATTCATCTGTCATGCAACCACACAATCAACAGAGCAATGAATTCACATGTACATATAAATATGCAACCAGGAAACCAACTAAAATGCGCTCCCCCATTACTCCTCTCACCTGGGAACAATGGGGGAATCTGAATACCAACTCTAAATCAACAGGAATAACTAATTTTCCCTACAGTGTAGAAGTTATTTTAATTGATGCGAAAAGAGAGGATACCTAATGAGTTTCCCTTTAAATATATTATCCCCCAAACACTTTTGCAATGGTGATGGGAAGTGAAATGTTGAAATTGAATTCTTACTCAACTAAAGGCTCCATCAAAACTAACAATTCTAAACATGCAAGTCAAACACCCCAACTCAATCTTAAGTAAGCCTCCATCCCAAACAGGTTCAGATCAGGTGATATCAGCTAATCTAAACAAAATTGAAAAGAAGATATTGTTCGAAAACATAAAAACTTCACCAACCTTTTCCTTGAGTACCAAGTCATCCATACTTGAAGATTTTGTCTCTGACCCATTCAGAAATGTTAAGTAACCAAGAGAAGAATGGTCAACAGCACTGGAAGTCCTGGAGCTTATTTTGTCATCTGTGAAAATGCTTTTCTTGTTGGAATCGAAGACTGAAGGGTCATCGCTGCTTAGTTGTGAAGCCTCAGGATGTTCTGATACACTATCCAATGCACTTGCCTCAGAATTTAAGAACTCGGAACCCAGATTCAATGCATCATCAGATCTTTCAGTGAAATGAGAAGATGGAAACCAGTACAAGTCATCTTCATTGCTAAGACTCCCCAACCCATATGTTGAATCACAAGCTCTGCAAGATAAACCTATAGATATCATGCAAGAGCACATGTTTCTTTGTGTGCAAATATGTACAGATGTATATATCAACTCTTATTCATATTTACATGCGCACGTGCATGTGTATACTCAAATAGATCATGCAAAACTTTATCACCCATAAAATGAATATATTTAATTATAGAGATTGCAAATAATTCCACCAGTAGTGTGAGTTTTCAAAAGTATAGAAGATGAAGATAAAGAAGGGGAAGGGTTAGACTACCTAAACATCCCATCAACATCCTCAAAATTTGCCATATCATCAGGCCACCCATAATATAAGGGATCATTGCTTTCTTTGTCTTCACGATCATTATCAAAGAAGCTGAGATCATTGTCTGTCTGTGAAACGTGACTGAGTGGGTAGTTATACAGGTTATTATCAATTGAAGAACACTTTTCATCTGATGTACGATCACTGGCACAGAAATCACTGCCAACTGAATCAATATTCATGTTTTTTAAACAATGACTGGACATGCTTGTTTCTTTGACTGCACCCCTATCTCGCGAGTTAGACCACAAATCCTTTTCTAACATTGTATCCTTCTTTACCAGAGTAGGTAAGCTAGCTTCCTCCTCTTTCTGAGTGCTATAGGTAAGTGAATCGTCTTCATTATTCGATACATTAACTATCTTACTTTCAGGTTTCTTATGCTTGATGCCCTGAGCTGCAAAGCGATCTCCATATTCATGACCAGGATGGGGTACTATGTGATCATCACTCACACTGAATTCATCCCACGCGTTATCTTCAAGCTGCCATGGATTATTAGGAACACACTGTAGCTGTCAGTACTTCATGAGAAACACGATAAACACATAGAAAATGGAAGTTAAGGACAAGACAAGAACAAAATCTGAAGATTGCGCTGCATATAATTATTTATTGGCCAGAGAAGTTGTGCAGCTTATCAGGCGTATTGACCCAATAAAAAGTGGGTAAGATGATTGGTCTTGAGCCCAATAAGCAAAATTAATGAAATTGAAAAACTTTACGGTAAGGATAATATGATTGCTGCAAATAAATTTCAAACCGCCAAAATAATCGAATAGCTGTCGGTGGTTGCAAGGGTATGTTTTCGCTCAATATTTCAGGCCAAAAAAAAGGTCCCAAGAAAGTCAGAAAGGCTGTGATTCTGAGCACGTTAATGGATTACTAAATGTAGACAAATCCATCCTGACCAATTGTTGTTCTAAAACTGAATAGTTGAATATTTTTCCTTTTTTTGCATAATGGGCTTAATTTGAAACAACATACAAGAATGATCAAATACCACAAACACACATAAAGGCATCACAACATTATACTATTTGCAAAACAATTTATCCTCCAGAGAATCCCTACCTCATACATGCATAAATCTGACATTCCTCCACGATCACGTACCCATCATTGAAGCCACACACAATTTTTTTATATGGTGTCGTGTTCTTCGTTGAAAGTCTATTCGCCTTCCAATAAAAATGAAAAAGAAAATAAACCACCAGTCAATTTCTGTGTATTCGGGTCAGAAGAGAACTAATAACAGCAAATATCTTATCTTCTATTACCTCTAAAGTGCAATAAAAAAAAACCTCCACAATTATTTTGTACTACAACCTATTAAAACCATAAAAATTTGAATAACTAGATTCTTCACGCATCTGTTTCAAACCAGAACTCAACAAATTAGAGTAAAATACTTCAGAAATAGCATTAACCAAAGCCAGTTTGTGGCAGAAAATTAATTAGGATTAGTCTTGCTTTACTGGTTACTCAACTAAACGCAAATCTTTTCTTTCTGAATCCAATATGTAAACATACCAGCAGGAGTTTCTCAACTCTTTTGTATTTACTATAATAAAAAAAAATTCAAAACAAATAAGAAAAACCCTAAATCTAAAACAAGCATAATAATTGAGCTGTTATCTTCGTTTCTCTCAAATTCTCAGCAACCAAACAAGCCATAAACCACAGACCCAGCGAATCTCCCAAAGTAAAACTCACTTAAAAGAATCCAAGTAAACGAAATCGTCCTCCTCCTTTACTACAACACTTTAACCCTAATCGAATCGCAACCACTGATTTCCAGAAGTTTCGACACACTTTTTCTTCTTCTTTTCTAGTATTCTACACCAGACCGCACTCTCTCTCTCTCTCTCTCTCTCTCTCTCTCTCTCTTCTTTTGGTACAAAAACAATTTTTTGAAAAAAAAAATAGTGGTTAATATTTTTTTAATTTTGGTGGGTAATGCACGTTCTGACACGCGGAAAGCAGATCAAAACAAGAGCAGGTATCAAAACAGAAAGGAGGAATTCGTGGACGAGAGCAAGGGATGAGATCCGATCACTTTGTACCATCTCATTGGTCCACGTAGCTCTCACCATCGAATCCCTCGACACGTGTCTGGGACCAATCCTTTGGCCCGAATATTTATGCCCTGCACGTGCTCATGCCCACTGACATCACTTTGTCGCTATATTACAAAACCATCCACACGGGAATTTTTAATTACAATAGCTAACCAAAATAGGTTTTGTCATGTCGTCCATGCCCTCCAAAATGCTATTCATTCTAGCTCCATGGACGGTGCATGCTAGCACTGTTTAACTTGTTAGAATGGTTACGAGATACCAGGAAAAAAAAAATGAGTTGGGTACAGAAAGAGGGGAAAAAATTGTGGGATTCTTCGTCTTTGATTTCATTTGGAAGGGTGGTTGCGGTTGTTTTTAAAAATATTTTTTATTTAAAAATATATTAAAATGATTTATTTTTTTATTTTTTTTAAATCATTTTTGATATTAACACATCAAAATGATTTAAAAACACTAAAAAAAATCATTTAAAATGAAGAAAAAAAAGAAAAGAGGAAATGGCATTTCAAACGCCCTCCCAAACAGCTTCTTCAAATCGTTGTTTTTTTCATTTTCAATTTCAAATACTTTTTTTTCTCTTTTTTTCATGATTAATAACCCTCGTCCTTGTTATAAAATTATACATTGTATATACAAATGTTTAGATACATTTCTACATCTCTTTTATTTTCAAGCTCACTTGAATATATATCCTCTTATGTCCTCTGAGCCTACAAGTATTTATGTACATGTGCTTTTAAATTGATGTATTGTTGAGAGAAGAAAGAACACACATGTATTATTACAAAGTCATATGAAATTATAGTGTTTTCACTATCCCTTTAATCTCTTGTTCTTATTTATTATATTAACTCTTTATTAAGTGTATTGTATGTTTCTAAATATATAGTACGATACCAACATAAATTGCTCTTCACTTTCATCTTGAAATAGATAATTATATTTGGTTTGTTCATAAAAAATAAAAATTGCATTGTCAAACCTTGCCAAACTTGAGTTCGGGACACTTAATATTACAGGAAAGAATTATTTTTTTCATGGATTCTTGATGTTGAAATTCATTTGGATGTTATAGGTCTGGAGACAATATAATAATAATAATAATAATAATAATAATAATAATAAT
This sequence comes from Salix purpurea, assembly GCA_027405865.1. Lineage (NCBI taxonomy): Eukaryota > Viridiplantae > Streptophyta > Magnoliopsida > Malpighiales > Salicaceae > Salix > Salix purpurea. The sequence goes on along the minus strand of CM050328.1, from coordinate 2,255,641 downwards.
AATAATAATAATAATAATAAAGCATCTGGTCAAAATAAGGCAAATACCAAGATTTTTTGATGTCATCATCTCAATAAGAAGTTAAAAATAGAGTATCTCACAATCAAAGATCCTCTTATTCTTTAGCAAAACTTGAAAGAAAAATATTACCAATAAAAAAAACAATTATTCTCCCAAAAACTTGTTATGATTGAATACATTTACGATTGCAAGATTTTAAATTAGTAATATGAGGAATTTTTTGTAATGTTTAATGTCAATTTTAAATTGAAATTATATGGAGATAATGTCACCGACAAAGATATGTTTGGAAAAGAAATATTTTATACTTTTCATGCCTTGAATGTGCTCCTGCGGCAACAATATAGAGAACGAGTTTTAAAGAAACATCTTGAACTGATTTCATATCTACTTGTAGCTTAACAAAATAATGAACTTTTAATGGAAAATCATGAATCATGACTAACTGGTTTAGCTTCATCCCTTTATGTAAATGCTACGAGATATGATAATAATTATGGTTGTAATAAAGGTTGTGGACAAAATCAATTTAATTATCATAACTATAATGATTGTCATTTGTCAAATTCTAACAAACCTTCACAGAATAAGGGGAAACAAGAAAAAGGAAAGAATATAAATAACAAGAATATCAATAAAGTAGAAAATATTTGTTATTGATGTGGAATGAAAATGCATTAATCTTGTATTTGTCGTACAACCCAACATTTTGTTGATTTATATCAGACCTCATTGAAAGGAAATGAGAAAAACATAGAAATAAATTTTTCTCACCCAAATCAAGATAATGACGATAGTTATTTTGACCCTTTGGATATGACATTCCTTAACGTTAATGATTGTTAATTTGTTGATTATTGTTATCTTTTCTTATACATTTTTTTTCTCAATTTGTCTATGTTTTAAGTTACTATTTTTTTATTTCTTTAAAATTTGTTTTCATCATTTGAACATTTTTTTTATCGATAAAAAAATATTATGGCCTACGAAATAACGTGAGCTAAAAATCTAGTAAGAAGACTAAAAGATAGTGGATTTTATCCATTTATCATCTATTGTAGATATTGTTGGTGGTTTTTTATAATGTTTTACAATGTATTTTATGGTGTTTTATAATTTTTTTGCAATATTATTACAACCTGTTTTTAGATATATGGTTGCTTAGGTGCCATAAATTTATTTGTTTTGCTTGACACTTTGTAACGAGTAATTCATTGAAGGCTTAAAGTGTTCATTAATTTCTATTCTTATACCACTAAATTTCTTATTGCAGATACCATTTAATAGTGATTTTGCAATTTTTTAAGATAAGAAGTGTGGCCAAACAATCTGTTAGATGTTTAAGAATGTGCATTGATCTTTTTAAGGTTGACTCTCTCTCTCTCTCTGTCTCACACACACACACTGGAATGCTTTTGTCACTGTTAACACTCTTATTGAGGCTCTTGTTGAGTTGTAGTCTTGCAATTTAATGGATCAGCTTCTTGGCCCTCTCTTCAACAGTTTACCATCTATGGAGAGAGCGTAACCGGAGGACATTTACAAACTGTGGTCAGTCGGCCAACGCCCGCAACAATGGCATCCTAACGCAAATCAGAACCCATCTTATGGAATATCCTCGCAGATTAGATATCCCGGAGATCCATTAGAGAATTTGGAATCTCAGGGACTGAGGTTTAACGACCGTTTTCTCCAGGCCCTAGTCCTTTTGAAGGCCCCCCCTGAGCCCATCCCCTTAGGCCTTCGGTCTTTCCCCTGCCTGGCGGCTTAGCCGAGGCCTTTGGCCTCTTGGCCCGCCTCAGATGCCATAGGCTGAGCGACCTCTTCCTTTTTGCTTCCTAAGGCTTTGGCCTCTGTTTGTTTTGGCTGTGGTTCTAGTAGCACTATGCCCCAGTTTGTTGTAAAGGAAAGCCTGTTTTCCTTTTTTTAGGGCTGTTCCGTTTTCGTTTAGCCTTCCTGTATTTTCCATCTTCTTCTATATATCTTTTGAAAATTTTCAAAAAAAAATTATTGGTTTTGGGAGCATGCATCAATCAATTTGTTGGAGGCTTGAGAGTGTGGATTCATCTCAGTATGGTCGACTCGACTTCTCACTATGAAAATAATATTCTTGGCATTTCTTTCAAGTTTGGTTTTTATGCATCACTATGGTTAGAGTGGGTTTATTGTGAAAAACATCATTTTATTGTTGTATGAGGACTCTACCTTACTATTTAATATTTTCATTAATTATTCATATTAGAACATTATTATTTTTTGTTTTAAGAGCAAAATTTACATATAAAAGGGAGACAAGGAGATCATGTTCAAGATACACCTTTCCTTACTCTCTCTTCTCTATTTCTCTCCTTCGAGTTTTCATCATGGTCATGTGTAGCTAAATTGTTAATTGGTCTAAGGAAACAGAAGCCTCAAAATCAATAAAATTATGAAATATGATTTATTTTCATTGTTCAATTTATACTCTAAGTATTGAATTTTTTTGCTGTCTATTTTCATGATTGTCTCGTTTAATTTCTAGGAAGTCTACTAGTTTATTATTCATTACAATCTATTGCTAGGTTATATATCAAGTTTGTAAATATTTGATCATACTAATTTGTGAAACAACTAAGATTTAATGTTTTGTTACATCAGAAACCATTAGATCACGGGAAGAACGCTCAACTAAATTAAATACAACTGTTTGTGCTGATGTTGTTTAGTCCCATCAATCTGTCTAATTTTTAGGGTTGCTACTATCTTAAACTTTTAGTGTTTGTCTTATATTGTTTAATAGTTATAATTAATTTTTAATTAATTGTGACTAGGGAGAGATAGAAAAATAATCTCAAATGTGAATATTCAGAGTATGAACTGATATATACTTGTATTGATGATCAATTGTAAAATTCTGATGGTAAATGTTGACTTAGACTAAAATTTGTTCTTTTGATTGATTTCAATACTTTAATTTATGTTGTTTCTTAGTTATTTTTGAAAATATTTTTTTTTATCATAATCAAACTCAATCTTTGTTCATGTAAAATAAAAATAAGCTAGAAACTCTCTGTGAAAACGATCTTTACTTACATAACTACATGTATTCTTAAGAGTTTAGATTCTATACTTAGATGTGTGCTATAACACACTATCAAACTTCACATGATTTACTTTATTTTTAGTATAAAACATATTAATGACATTTAAGCATGTTTTTTATATTTAATAAAAAATTAATTTGAATTGTAACATAGAAAAAATAGTTACATATTCTATTTTAAAAAACCTATTATTGTGACCACTAGAAAGCTATCAACAAATAAAAAAAAACATGTTGTTTTTAATATTTTAAAAAAAATTAAAGTCATGTTTGTATTATGATGAAACTATATTTTTATAAAGTTTTCAATTTTATTTTATTTTTAATTTTACATTAATTATATATATATATATATATATACATATATATATATATAATTTTATTATACTAATATTAAATAATAATAAAATATTATTATTTTAATATATTTTCAAATAATTGTTTTTTAAAAAACAATTTACGTCAAACTTACAGAATCGACTCCGAGCACGAGCAAGCCAGTGCCCCGTCGGTTGCCGTCAGTCGAAGTCTATTTCCCTTTAATCCCCCCCACTCTGTCGATTTTCGAGAGCAACTCTTAAAATTGAGCAAAAATGGAGAGCAAGCGGAAGCGCTCTTTCCTGGAAGAAATCGAAGACGATGAATCTGACAAATCCAAGTGAGCTGAAGTTATTATTTGGTTCTTCATACACACACGATTTTTTTATTTATTTATAATTTGCAGGCAGAAGAAGGTTAGATTTCCTAAAGGTAAGAAGGTGAAGACTGGAGATGAAACAGTGGACAGAAGCAAAGCTGAAGAAGAAGGTCCAAGTGAGAGGAAGGATCCTCGTCTCGCTGCCAAGGAACGTGCTTTGCTTCGCAATGAAATCACTGCTCAAATCTTTTGCGAAGATACCAATGATGCATCTGCTGCTGAAGTCGCTTATGAGGTATGGTTAGGGTTAGGGTTCCTAGTTGTTTCTTTCTCAATTTATCTACGACGAGGGATTTTCTATTCGCAGGAGAATGAGAACTTTGTTGAAGATGGCATTCTGATAGAACCATTTAATCTCGAGAAAGAGAAAGAAGAAGGTTATTTTGATGCAGAGGGCAATTTTGTTGAATATATCATTCAAAATGAAATCAAGGTTAAGCGAACTCGTCTGCATTCTTTTTTAAGACTACAAAAGCATTGCTTTCAATCTTTGTGTGTGGATGGATTCTTTGCAGGATGCGTGGTTGGATAGTATTCAAGTTGATCCAAGATATACTGGAAAAAACTCTATGGTTAGAATTAATGAACATGATGACAAAGATGATGTGCCTGAACTTTCTTCCAAAGAAATTGGAGCAATGAAAAAGCGCATTGCCAACTTGCTTGAGCCAGGAGAAACAGTAAAATTGATTCTTTGATATTTTTTTAGTCTTTTTGAAGTAGTTTATTCTTTCATAATCTAAACTGTATTAAAGTTGTTCCACTTGATATGTCATGGATAAGTGTACTGCTGTCATTGATTACTACCTTGCAAGGACATGGTATTATTAAAAGCATTGGTATATCGAACCTGAAGTCCAGGCGTAGAGTTGCATATGGTTAATTATCTATCTGTGAGTAATGCAAGATGGTTATGTAGGTGTTTTAGTAATAAATTTCATGCAGGATAACTTTGAATGTGTATCCCATAAAGGTTTTTGCTTCTTGTGAACCAGAGGTGCGGAGAGTTAGGGATTTCTGTTAGGGGTTTGAGTTTACAGGAGTAAGCGTTGATAAAGGGCTTGATTTAGAACAAATTGGAGTTGTTCGTTGGGAGTAGTAACCCAAGATACTGTAACAAGAAGTTTTTGGAAGAAAAAAGAAAGGGAATAATATTTAGAGAAAAGAGAGGGACACAATCTTTGCAAGACATGATCCTTAATTACTCAGAATCCATTATCAAGCCCTAAATATTATATAGAATCTGTTTTATTTTATATAGGCACCCAAATCCCCAATGATTCTAAGTAGAATAGGAAATAGATATCCAAATGGTCATAGGTTTTGTGTGATAAAAATTACTAGATAAATTGGCATGTTGAGAATTTAAAGTTGAATTAAATTAAATAATTTATTAACTTCCTAATATTACTACTGGATTTTTGAATGATGCAGTTAAGGAGAGATAAATTGAGAATTGGGGCACATTTTATTTCTTGTAAAGCATTTTGTCTTTGGAAATATTTTAGATGAATAGGTTTTTTCAAATGTTTGGTTATGTTAATGAAAGCTACTTGAAAATACTTATTTGGATTTTGGTGTGTGGAAAAATAAGTGCTAAGAATGAAAAGAAAAAGAATTGATTAGTGGAGGGGTCCCTTTGTTGACAGGTCTTACAAGCTTTGAGAAGGTTGAAAGGAAGATCAAAGAAGAGCAAGGAAAAGATGTCAACTGAGACGCAGCTTCTGTTTGACCAACTAACCGAAGATGCCAACAAGCTGTTGAATCATGGCGAGTACAGTTAAGTGTTTTTCCCCTCTCTTAAGGTTTCATTGAAAGGAAAAGTATACCTGAGTATTTATGATGTCCATTCAGTCTTTATTTTTGTTTGTTGTGGCCCCCATGCTCTCCATTGTTTTGTCTACTCTTACCTGTTTAATCATCCACCATGCAGATGTATATTATGACAAGCAAGAGGTTTTCAGGCGTGAGGCAGGTTGGTAGTTTTCCTTGTACCTTATACAAGTTACCAGTGATACTTTATTCCAGTTCAACTTTTGAATAGAAGAATTGGGATATGGTTATGTAGACTGTTATAGTATTCTAATTTGAGCTGTACTGTTGGATTGTCACTGAAGATGGTTAATTGAATTGACATCCACAAAAATGTGTTATCCATACATGTCATGGAGAACGATGATGGGTTTTAGAAAAGCTTATGTTAGCAAAAAGTTTGCTTTCATCACCTCTTCATGGGCTTTTGCAAATGTGTGGAAATTATTTCTATGTGTTTATTGAATTTTTTTTGTTTGCAATGTTCTTTAGAAGGATATGAAAGGTTAGCTTTAGCTAGGGGGGAAGGCATGTCCATTAGTGAAGCCCGGGGGGATTATGATTTTAGCATGGAGAAGGACTTGTCATTTGGTGTGACTGATCGTGGTGCAACCTCGTCAATGCTCCCTGAAATGGATGTGGGTACTTCAATCCCAAATGCATCTACTGCAGAAATCTCAGGCAATGTCGGTGATGCATATGATATGTTTGGGGATGATGAGGATAATGCTATAGCTGTTGCATCATCTGACATTGGTAATTTGGTCCCTGGCACCGAGTCTAATGTAGCCTATCAACCATCATCAGATGGTCTTAATGCCATTTCTGGAAGTAAGCTTTTATAATTATCTACGAGTACTGTAGAAGTTTTGAGATGAAAAAATAATAGCTTAGTCTATTGTACAAATGAAATAGTAATGCATCCCATGCTTGGCCTTGTGTTTCTTATGCTTTTTATTGCTTGTTCTGCAGCTGGACCCTTGCAAAATGATTATGTCTATGATGAGACTTCTGGGTACTCTCCCTCCCTTTCTCCAGGCTTCTAAGTAAATTGCAATAAAATTTATTGTAGTATTTCATGTATCATTGATCCGTTTGCAACATGTTTTCTTGTTCTTGCTTTCTAATGTTCCATAGTTATTGTAGTATAACAGAATGGTTTGAATTGCCTGCCTCTCATTGAGATTAACCTTTCATTTATAGGGAAAATTGTCTTGTACACAGTAATTACAAAGAGTAATTCTAGGCTGCTATATATGTTAAGCTAGATCTAGGGAGCTATTTATGGCAAGATAAATTTCCTATTTTTATCTTAGTATTTACAGCCTGCTTGAATTCAGCATTTCTATTAACCTGCATGCTATTAACCTATTAACCTGCATGCTGCTTGATTTTAGCTTTCTATTGACATAGTATAGATAACCTGACTTGAGGGTGTTTTATTGGTTCAAAATTAATTGTCAAGCTTTTGAAGCACACTGTTGTTGTTTGTCTCAAATATCAAAGTTGAAGAAAAGAATTTATGCAATCAGCTTCAATAATTATTTTTCTTCCATTATTATTGTGGTTAGAGAGACAATCTGACAAATGTTGTGGTGTTAGTTTGAAATTCATGACCCAACTTTCTAGGAAATCCTGTTGTACCTGTCCAAAATATTCAAGTTAACCTGTTTGTTAATTTCTGCTTAAGTCTTCTGAAGTAGGGTCTTCTATGTATTGACATTTTTTCATGATCAATATTGAAAATGAATGACAAGATTTGAGTTTGATATGATACAGAATAACAGAAACAAGGTTTTTTCAAAATGCATGTTTCAATGGAGCGAGAACTTAGTAATATTATATTGTAGAACTGTCAAAAGAATTCCTATTTCGATAGACTAGGTATAGCTGTCAAATTACTTCTTACAACTGGTTCCTTTATCTTTTGATTCCCTTCTTATTTTGAAAGATGATCTCCTTTAGGCCTTCTTCTTCTTGTTGATGATACTCCCATACACATTTTAATTGTGATCGATACATTTTAAGAGTATTGTGGATAAACATTTCGATTGTTTTATGGATGTTTGTAAGTAGTAAAGAACTTCTTTAGTAATCCATATTTTAATTGACTTGTTTTGCATTTTTTGATTTCTCTCTCTTTCTGTTCTCATTGTTTTTGACTATTGATATATCCAAATTCATCGCATTATAGATTTTAATAATCTGGGCTAACAAATTTTGTTTTTGAATAAATCATACAGTTGTGGTTAAATTATCTGGAATTTAAATCTGTGAACACTTCTTATCTTTCATTTTTTTTTCCAAGGACATGGGGTAGTAGAAACCACGATAACAATTTTGTTATATACATTTAGGTTTTTCATAGAATAGAAACTAACATTAAATTTCCTATGTCAGATACTACTACAACAGCAGTTTGGGATATTATTATGACCCATCTACGAGACTGTTCTGCCAAGCAACATCAGGGCAATGGTAATTGAATTTCTTTTTTAATTTCATTTTACTCTGGCTTCCTTTGCGAAATAACTTTCCAAGTAATCAGTTACGATATAAGAAAATTCCAGCTTAATGAGCTGTTTGGTTTATGATTTGGTTGTTGCTTTTTGCATGCCTTGTTTTGATATCCACACGCAGGAAAGAAAAAGAAATAGATGCCTAGTTTGAAATTCAAGTGATCATTGTGTAAAAATATGCATAGGTGGTAGCATAGGAACATGATGATGCCTTCAAGATTTGTGTGTAATGTCGCATGTGTGATCTCTAACTAGTTTTACCCTAAGGTGTACTTCTGTGATGCTCTAAAAGAAAAACAAAGTTGTACATCTCACAATTGCTTTGTCTAGAGTTTTTTATACCCCATAAGTGAAGATATTGCAATATAAAGAAGTTAGGCTATGCTTTAAAGTTTGGTCATTACTTCATATGACATTGAGGCAAATGTCTCGAGTCATGTCAAGTTATGGATAACTTTTTTGTTGGGTGTTTAATGGGTCTTTGAATGTCAATAGAAAGGTTGTATATACTAGATATAAATAGGAAACTTACCTTATCATATATAGCTCCCTATAATTTCTCTTTGTAATTACGGTGTACAAGACAACTTTTCCTATATAATGAAAGACTAGTCTCAGATGATAGGCGATAAAACCATTCTGATATGGTATCAGAGTTTTTCTTACAGAATTCCTAAGGCTTAGTTTTCTAAGTCATAACCTAATGGAGAAGTCAGATAATGTTTGTGTTAGATTTACTAGGAAAAATATTGCTTGGACATTTCAGTTGGAGATCTTTCTCAAAGAAAATGAGTTATGAGGCCATATAGATGATAATGACAAAGGAGACTCGGCTTTTTAAGGATCTGATGTTGCTAAGGCAGCATGGGCTGCCAAAGATGCACAAATCATGTCCTAGATTCTTAGTTCTATGGAGCCACATCCTATTCTTTGCGTCATAGATTTGCAAAGGCTATGTGGGGGATCACCTCACACAAGTCTTTGAATGCCCTGTATTTCTTTGTGGGTATAAAATAAATTGCTAATATAATATATTTTCTTTGTTAAAAAGGCCTATATAAAAATCTGGCAAGGTGGGAGTAATGCTGAGGGACATCAAATGGGTCCGTCCCGCACTTGATATGTGCCTAGAAAAGCTGGTCCATGGTACCAACACACCAGGTGTGGTGTTAGCATGTCCAAGCACGTGAGAATGAAATTCAGGCTGAATTTTGGTTAAACATCTCGCAATCACTTTCCTGCACTTTCCTTTTATAGTGCAACTTAGATCACTGTCTCACTTCCTGATTTCAGAGTTTTTATACTAGGCCATGCGAATTGTTTAAGAGGGTTTTCCATATGATTTGCAATAAAAATAGGAAGGTGTTTCACCATTGCTATTTTTGTTATCTTGTTATTACTGTGTAGGATCTACTGATGTGAAATGTCCATGGGGAATAAAGAACCCAATGGATCTCCTCTCCCAAGCATGGGAGATGAGAATGCACTTGGTTTAGTGTCCTACTTCTGAAAAATTATAAAAGACTCCCCTTTTGAGTGTTGATGAATGGAATTTAGTAAAGTTGGCGGTAGTCATTAAATGAGATATCCACTGGCATCTGGTTGCAATAAAACATGGCCCACAAGCTAATTGTTTTTTTTTTTTTTTTTTCTATATGATAGGTACTTATTTAACGAGGAAACTGGCACGTACAATGAAATTCATGAGGTTGCATCCAATGCAAACTAAAGGAGGTGGTTTTCTTTCTTGTTTGAAGAGTCTGTACAGGTTTACTGAGGAAAAGTTGTGAAATGGAATTTTGATAGATCTGATATAACAGCCCTTCTTTATGCCAATGAGCTGAACCATGGACTGTTATCATTCTTAAAGATGAGCTAAATTTTCTCGATTGTGAATGCTAATGAGGACGTGTAGGTATGTGGTGTTTTACCATTTTGCGTTTAGAATATAATGGATTGCTACTGTGTAATTAATATTTTTCCATTTGGTTGATAAAAATAAACCTTTGATTTTGGGTTTTTTTTGTTGGCTCATTTGTTATTAAAAAATTATTTGGGTGTGTATTTTTATTTTATTTTATTTTTAACATAATAAAAATGTTCTTGTGCATCGAGGTCAATAAAATTTGACCAAAAACTTTCTTGACTCTTAAAATTTTTGTAACAATAAAAGTATTTTTTTGTCTCTAGGATCATAAAAATATAGAATTATTGAAAAAAGGTGTCACGAGTTAAATAACATTACTAACACTGTTTTTGTATTTTATTAGTTATAGAGAAATAAATTTCATATGAAAGTATTTAGAGTTTGTGGAAATAGCTTTGTTACTGAAAATTTTAGATTGTTGAATGAATAATTAAATCAATAATTATTGTTATTCTTTTAGTCTACTTTGAAAGATGAAAACACATTTGAACTTACTGAAACTAATAATAGTATTTTCATCCAGTATTTTTTATTTATTTTTCAATCACTCTATAATTTCTAGCTTTGATATGCTCCTTGACAAGTGCTCCAAAACCAATTTTTAAAAAGTTATTTTAGTAGCTCCTCCGATCACAACAAATGTCGAAAAAGTCCCCTCGTACTCCACTTCATACATCGATTTGCATGGACTTCTGGTTGGAGGTTAGAAAACTTTATCTTTTAGAAAATATATTTTATAAATTTAAATGAATAAAATTTTTATAAGAGTTGAATGTCTTTATTTGAATTTGAGATTTATTGTGCAGATCGTAAACTCTTTACCGTCATGTCATGCCCATAAGAGACTCTCTATGCCGTGGTGTTGAATTATTTTTCTTCTTCTAAAAACAATTTTGATATTCAAGTGCTTGTGTTCTAAAAAAGAAAAAAAAAATTGAGATTCTTACGAGAAGTGCATGTCCTGATTTAAACTCGAGATTTATTGTGCAGATCGCAAGCTCTCTACCGTTATATTATGCCCATTAAAGACTCTCTATGCTGAGGTGTTGAATTATTTTTCTTCTTCTAAAAACAATTTTGATATTCAAGTGCTTGTGCTCTAAAAAAGAAAAGAAAAAAACTCTTACTTGATCAAGTTAAATAAATTGATTTTGTTTTAATGAAAAAATAATAGATACTAAATAAAAAAATAATCATGATAATTTGAAAAACAATTAATAGAATAGAGAAACTATTGGAGGAAATAAAGGGACAACAGAAGGAAAGGACCCCAAGGGCCAATAATCCCAATATGATCGATCTGTTGCTAATGAAACCCTAGAACAATTCCAATTGTAATGGAAGAGGAGAATGGCATTGGCAGATCCGAGATAAACGGAAGATTAGCTTCGATGGAGTCGATGGAGTTACGGTGGGTGTTCCAAGATGACGACGACGACGAGGATGATGATTCAGTGATGGACGACGACAATAGTAGACAGCGGCTCCGTGGTGGATTAGAATCTGACGAGGAAGATGAAGAGGACACAGCAGAGCAAAGGCTGTTCCGAACAGGCCCCCGCATCGACTCTTTCGATGTGGAAGCCTTGGAGATCCCGAGCGCCCACCGCAACGATTATTACTACGAGGTGGAAACCATTATTATTATTGCTGCTGTTTTTATTGAATTTGGTTTGCAGAAAAAGAAAAGGTTTGATTTGGAAATAGAAATGTTTGGCAGGAGTTGGGCGTGGGAAGGAGAATATTGCTTGCATTTCAAACACTGGGAGTTGTATTTGGTGATGTTGGAATCAGTCCTTTGTATACTTTTGGTGTTATGTTTTCAAAGGCACCTATTAATGGAGAAGAAGATGTTATCGGTGCATTGTCTTTGGTTTTGTATACTTTAATCTTGATTCCACTTCTCAAGTATGTTCTTGTTGTTCTCTGGGCTAATGACGACGGCGAAGGTACTACTTAGTAGTTACTACTGGTCACTTAATTACTAATTATGCCTAGTTATCATCTTGCTATACATTTTATTCTATTCACTATATCGCAGGTGGTACTTTTGCTTTGTACTCTTTGATTTGTCGACATGCTAAGGCCAATCTTCTCCCTAATCAGCTTCCTTCCGATGCTCGTATATCTAGCTTCAGGCTTAAGGTTCCCTCACCAGAACTTGAGAGATCCTTGAAAATCAAGGAGAGACTTGAGACTTCTGTTACTCTCAAAAGATTGCTTCTCGTGTTAGTGCTTGCTGGTACCTCTATGTTGATTGCTGATGGGGTTGTTACTCCTGTTATGTCAGGTCTGTTTTTGTTTCTTTGGTGTTTATCAGAATTCTGTGATTGTTCGTATGTATGAAAAAGCTATTCTAGATTTTTTTTTATTGACGTGCCCTTTTTTTTTTTTTGTGCCGACCATGTTTGCCATATTTTTCTTCGGTTCATAGTAGCCGGTACCTTATGATTTACTTGGGTATCTTTGTCTTTCTTAATGCAGTAATGTCAGCTGTTGGTGGTCTGAAGGTTGGAGTACCTGCAATTGAGCAAGGTGGTCTAATATTCTGTTAGTCATACTTATATATATATATATATATATAAATTAACTTATCAGTCTGGCATTATTCCTTTGAGGATTGGACATTTGGAGCAATTAATTTCCTTTCTTTCTCCTTTTTTGTTTTTGTTTGGGAAATTGGGCTTTGGATCTCGATAGGGGGCTATTGTAACCTGGACCACTGTCAAATAAATTAATAAAGAAAGAAAGAGGAAAGTAATTGTAACTTTAATAACATGAAACTTTGTTTGTTGTGTGATTTACTAGCGACCTAAGATAGTGTAAGCATAGGTTGGGTTTGTAATCTGATTTTCCATTGAATGGTAGGATCAACAAAATATGATGCAGGAAGAAGCTGTTTCTGCATAAATAGTTTATATTACAAAACTTTTGTAGCAAAAGCTGTAATAGACAGATCAATTACTGGTTATATAGTTCAGAAAGTGCTCAAGACTATCAGGGCTGATTTATACACCCACTTTAGTACTCTTCTAAGCCCCCAGCGTTAACTAGGGAGATGGGTTCTTTCCACAGACCAATGCCCTCTGTAACTTAATGATTGTAGTGCTTGGCTTTGGCTTGGATCAAGAGTCTAATTCATTGTGAACATGTCTAAACTTTTCAGACAGACCCATCAATTTAAATTTATGACGTGGATGAATTTTGTCTCCAGTTCTCATGCTTTTGATTGACATGTTGGGCTATAGTTTTTGCCTAGCCTTCCTCTCCCCCTTATTGCTAAAAAAAAGGCAAAAGAAATGTCTGGCAAGTTTTAGGCTGTGTTTGTTTCGTGGAAAATGAGTTAAATAGTTCCTGTTTGAAATTAATTTGACTGCAGCCAAATTAGCAAGCCTTGCATGCATTCTATTACATAGGCAAGTTTAAATGTTCTTGCCCTTTTGTTTTGATTTAGCGAAAAAGTAGCTATAATATTGAGTTAATTATTTTTGTTATTTGATTTGTGCAGAGCAAGTGGTGATGATTTCAGTTGCCTTCCTTGTAATTTTGTTTAGTGTACAGAAGTTTGGGACCAGTAAAGTCGGACTTGTTGTAGGCCCTGCTTTATTCTTATGGTTTTGCTCTCTTGCAGCCATTGGGATTTATAACCTTGTTAAATTTGATAGCCGTGTCTTAAGGGCATTTAATCCTGTTCATATTTATCACTTCTTCAAGCGGAATTCAACTAAGGCCTGGCGTGCCCTTGGAGGTTGCTTGCTATGTGCAACAGGTAATACACTAATGTAGGATTATTTAGTGCTTGAATGCAGTGATGCTTGCTGTTTTTGTTCAGTGGTAGAGCTCGCTGATTGATTCCCATTTGTAAATTTGGCTGGCTTTCTAAGTAGTTCACAAAACCATTTTCTTGTTTAGTGCATGGATAATATTCACATAGCTTCTAGTCCAAGCTGTTATGAAGTTTTTATAACCTTAAGATTGTTGGATAATTGGTGTTTGAAGCTCATGAAAGAATTTAGGATATTGTAGCAGAAATTTTGAAGTTCATCGATAAATGGTGGCTGGTAGAGAGGATAACTGGATTTGATTGGCCTAAAAAGATTGATCTTTTTGGAATTAGTGGCAACAAAGATGGTTTAATTTTCATCAACTTATGAGAGTGTTCGATAACCTTGTCATTTTTCTTATTAAATGGAGATTACAGTTGAGGTAATCTTGAAGGCATGATGGAGTTATGATGTCAAAAAGTGTGAAGTCAGTTAAACTACCAAGTGATGAACGTAATTAGGAGTTCTACTTCCTCTTAACTCTCTTGTATTGACTATAGATCTAATCTCACAGTTTAGTCTTTGGAAGGTCTCTTTTTTTGTATGTATTTACTTTTCTGCTTCAGGCTCCTATCTCATTACCCTCTTCTTTGTCCCATCCTTTGTAGAAAGCCAAGGCACCCTCTAATAAGGCCTCACAAGTCTTTATATCTAAATATTTGATTAATGTCAATAAATTGACAGGTCTCATAGCAACTTATTTTTGAATTGCCCACATGTGAGGGGATGTGGTGCAGATTTTTGTTTATGTTGGGGATTCTTGGGCATTACGTATTGAATGTCGGGTTTCATGCCAATCTCTTTTGTGGGTTACGGGAGGAGGAAAGATTGTATGACATTATGGTGTGTCATTTGTTTTGTTCTATGGTGCACTCCGTTGGATTAGAATGCTATAATTTTTTTAAACCATTCTTGAGGGATAGGGTAGTTTGCCTCTCTTCTTTACAGTGTCATGCTTCAGGTGCTTTTAGGGTAGTTTCTTGGCTTCTTTTTTATGATATTCCTTTTGCTTTCTTCTTGGGAGGAAGGTTAATTCTCCATTAAGCTTTTTTAATTCACTTTTATATGTCTAATAATAGCATGGGAGGTATGGGCCATACCTCCAATTCCAATTATGAGAATAAAGAAAGGAAGTGTAACTCTTACTGAATTGTCCATTATGGATGGAAAATTAGTATCTGAAGTACCCTCCATGAGAATTAAGGTGGCCCTTACATGATTATCTGGAGTTGGAAGGGACTGAGAGAAATTGACTTTTGTTGTTTTAGCAAGGGCAGAACACATGTTTATGCATGTTGTTTGTATACGAGTGTTTTGTATTTTGCTTAGGTCTCTTGAAGCAATTGCTCTCAAGTAAAGGCAAAAATTCTTTAGTGTAGCATGGAACTCGTAGAAAATTCACATCAATTTAAAGAATGCCCAAGTCTTGATGATGATATGAACTTGGAAGGTGATATTTACAGCTATCATAACTGAATCTTACACTTTTTTTATAGTTGCTGCTGATGGATTCTTCCATCTCTCTCTGTTTTTTTTAGGATCGGAGGCAATGTTTGCAGATCTGTGCTACTTTTCTGTGAGATCAGTGCAGGTAAAGAAGCAAGAAAATACCTGTTTAATGTATCAGATATAGAATTGACATCTTTCTTTGATTATGTCAAGTGTCATGGAATTATATATTCGTTGTTATGTTCTGTTGCTGCAATTCTGATTTATGTAATAGTGATCAATTGCAGCTTACCTTTGTATTTCTCGTTTTGCCATGCCTTTTGTTGGGTTATTTGGGCCAAGCTGCATACCTTGTGGAACATCATGATGAAGATATGGCTGAGCTAGCTTTCTTTTCTTCGGTTCCAAGTAAGGCTCATTCTTTATCTGTATCAATACGGTCTATGCCAATTTAATTAAGTAGAATCTAATTGCTACTTGCATAGCCTTCTTGTGAAATAAATTATTTACTGCGGTTTGAAGTTGAATTCAATCCTCTTTTATGTTTGGAACCTATTACTTGCGGTTCTGTTGCAATAATTTCTATTCCGTGTCTTGCAGGTGGTGTTTTCTGGCCTGTCTTCCTCATTGCTAACTTAGCTGCATTAATTGCTAGTCGGACTATGACTACAGCTACGTTTTCATGTATAAAACAATCAACAGCACTTGGTTGCTTCCCCCGTCTTAAAATCATTCATACCTCTCGGAAGTTCATGGGTCAGATTTATATTCCTGTCATAAACTGGTTTTTGCTGGTAGTTTGCGTGGTGTTCGTCTGCTCAATCTCAAGCATCACTGAGATGGGAAATGCATATGGTAATATACTTGTTTCCTAGTTTTAATTGAGTTTTTCTTGGCATTCTGATTGGTACTGTTCATCATTTATTGAGTTTGCTTTTTCTTTCCCATTCTTTTTAATAATACAATGAATTTGTTGATAAAAGGCCAAGTGAAGGATACATAGGAGTATACAATAAAGCACATCCAAAGAAAGAAATAGGAAATTTGCATATCTTACATTCTAGCAAATAGAGATCAAAGAGGACCAATCACACAACATCCCAGTTTTAATTTCACCAGTAGCATGCCCCATGCCTTCAAACACTCTGGACTTCAAAGACTTGAGTGGAACCTTCTGCCATGCAATTATGCTACTGCATTTCTTTGACAGTTCCCACCAGGTATCTACTAAGTACTGTCATAGATTTAACCCAGTGAATACCAATTAAGGACAAGATTATTGTACTTCAGCAGCCAAGAGAAAAAACAGAATCATTTTGATGAAATTATCAACCATGAAGATGTGTGATGATGCTGCCACCAACACTAAATGGAAATGCTGGTGCAAACTTGCAGCTTAAACTGACATAGATATAATGTAACTGGTAAATTACACAACATTTCAAAATAATTATATCTTGTAGCGCCTACTTATATGCATGCACCATTGGACAAAGTTTCTCACTACTGTAATTGCCCATCCTGAATGGTGAATAAATAGCTTATAATGCAGCATTTCTATATCTCTCTTATTAGTGCAAGTTTCAAATAAGTTTGGTTTGGTTTTGTTTCTTCCCCCTTTGTTTTACTGTTTGCCATTATTTGAAAGTAATTTTTGTAGCCTGATGCACAAGTTTTTAATGAATGTGCTAAATAGTGTACTTTGCTGGGTATTTGAGAATACTTTTCTTTTTCCCACTGAGGCTCAAGTAGTTTCCCTTCGAACTAAACCAAAAAAAAGAAAAGAAGTAATGTTAAGCTCACAACCCTGTAACCGATCAACAGATGAAAGAATTTCCTTGGATAAATTCATGTGCATCATTTTGGTCAAGGAGAAATTAAAACTTCAGGAGACAGGTTTGTAGGCTTCACAAGGAAATGAACCATATTTTAATAGTATTGCTGTTGTTGATTATTTGCTGAAGTTTCAGAGGTTGGATGTTTCTTGTGCTATGTTATGTGGCACCTACAATGTTGTAACTGTTGTTACTATCAATGTTTTGGTGATTAGTTTATTTCTTCCATACCATAATGTGAATATCTGAGAAATGAATTGACTATTGTGCTTCTTCGGCTCTTCCTATTATCTTTGGCATGTCTTTCATCCTATTTGAAAAGCAGTTACACTACTGCTATTCTTGAGGTGCACATTTCATTTATAAACAGTTGCAGTGAACATTGTGCAGATAGTGAAGCCATGTTTTTCTTCAATTATTTTGGTCTGTGTTCTATGTGTTTATGGTAGTAACCTGCTCCGTGTCGAAGAGTCTAGTCACTTCAAAGTTATGCATTGAACAAGCATGCTTTTCCATTGCATTGATTTATATAAACAATTTATTTGCTCTGATGGTAATTTGTTATTACAGGAATTGCTGAGCTGGGGGTGATGATGATGACAACAATATTAGTAACTGTTGTTATGCTTCTTATATGGCAGATAAACATCACTATTGTCCTGAGTTTTTTGGTTATTTTCCTAGGAATAGAATTGGCCTTTTTCTCATCAGTTCTAGGGAGCATGGGAGATGGAAGTTGGATAATACTGGTTTTTTCTGTAGTCATGTTTCTTGTAATGTTAGTCTGGAACTATGGGAGCAAGCTCAGGTATGAAACTGAAGTTAAGCAAAAGCTGTCCATGGATTTGATGCGTGAATTGGGACCCAATCTTGGAACAATCAGAGCCCCAGGCATTGGTTTGCTTTATAATGAACTGGTGAAAGGAATACCGGCAATTTTTGGCCATTTTCTTACCACTCTCCCGGCTATCCATTCAATGATTATATTTGTGTGTATCAAGTATGTTCCAGTTCCAGTAGTGCCTCAGGGTGAAAGATTCCTTTTCCGTCGAGTCTGCCCAAAAGGCTACCACATATTCCGTTGTATTGCGAGGTAATGGGTTCAATTCTTGCAAGTAGTTGTCAACTTGTCATTTGATGCAATGAAATGTCATTTTAGTTAAATAAATTGGAAACCTAATTTCATGATGGTAATTTTATTGCTAATTGTCATTTTTTTTTTCTTGACTATTTAGTTTACACATGTACCAACAGGGGCACCTCACAGTGTTTGGGGGTGTTAATGGGCATTAATCTTCTTATAATTATCTATGTTCTGTTTTCCCTTTTACCTTAGCCTTACCCTACTGCCTCACAAAGTCCAATTTTTATCACTTAAACAGGTATGGCTACAAGGATTCACGGAAAGAGAATCAGCAGGCATTTGAGCAGCTGTTAATTGAGAGCCTTGAGAAGTTTATTCGACGCGAAGCCCAGGAACGTTCGTTAGAGAGTGATGGTGATGGTGATGGTGATGGTGATACTGACTATGAGGACGATTCCTCTAGTACAAGAGTTTTAATAGCACCCAATGGAAGTGTCTACTCACTTGGTGTGCCTCTACTAGCTGAGTACATAGACACAAGCAAGCACATTTCTGAAGCAAGCACATCTGAGGAGGCAAAGCCAGGGACGCCCGGAGACCCTACAAGTTCTGATGCAGAACAGAGTCTTGAAAGGGAACTGTCTTTTGTTCGCATGGCTAAAGAATCTGGGGTTGTATATCTTCTTGGGCATGGAAACATTCGGGCAAGGAAGGATTCCTGGTTTATTAAGAAGCTGGTCATAAACTACTTCTATGCTTTTCTGAGAAAGAACTGTAGAAGAGGGACTGCGAATTTGAGTGTACCCCACTCACATCTCATGCAGGTAGGCATGACTTACATGGTCTGACAATTGATCTTTGATACACGGGTTGGCCAAGCCATGGGAATTTCGATGATACCAGGTAACCGCTGTTGATAGGAAGTTGAATATACTGGTTCACACATTGTTAGGACAATTTATCAACATGAGATACATCCATGCGATACACATGCTTGCACATCTTCCTAGCTTTTTGGATTGTCAGCCCATGGAAGTCTTTAATTTGGAAATTTTGTAGTGTTCATAGTCTCGGTTGTGTTTAATGCGATTGATTTTGACTGTAATGAGAGATGAATATGGGATTAACTCGTGTAATTAACATTTCAAAGTGATTTGAATCTGATATGTTGCAGAAATTACCATTTCAAAGTGATAACCCAATCAAGTTAGTTTGGTGAAGGTGGTGATGGTTTTCATCCGAATGGTAAATGACTTGAGATTTGTCTTGTAGATCTCGAGTTTGAGTCAGAACGTGTTTACCTTATAAAAACTTGAAACAATCAGAGTTTTATTCATCTAACTACATCTAACTAAGGCTGTAAAGAGTGACTAAAGAGAAATGGGGTTTTCTCATGTATAAAAAAATAGCAGCAAAGGAACAGTTACAACCCTTTCAGAATACAGTAGTGGAAGAGATGGTGCAAGAGATTATTTACACTTGGCAAAGTTAGCCATTTAGCTAGTTCGTTGCTAGACTTGGTTGATGGTTCAAAAAAGAATTGCTTGTATAAATACGAATTGTACACAAACGTGGAAAAGCAGTCTGCCATTCAAATCTTCCAATGGAAAATACTGCTTCATAAATAAACTATATTTGCACGTGAAGGAAGTTCCCAGATACACAACTATATATATATATATATATATATATATATATATATATTGCTTTAACGAAAATATTTTATTTTACACAACTATATTTGCAAAATACAAGAACTGTATCAAACTTTGCAAAGTAACAGAAAGACAAGGCAGTGACTTTCCCTCTAATTCTATAAATAAGGTAATACACCATGTTCCCAGAATAGCACATGTGATCACTGCAATGTCACTTTCTCTTGCACATGAATACAATCAACCTTTATAAATGAATATCCTAGTCTCTCAATGTTAGTTAAAGCAATTACAAATTCAGATTGTGCAATAACAAATCCTCCAAGACAAATGGCTCCCAAGCATCAGATTTTTTTTTCTCTTCAACCAATCCACCACAATCTGTTGAGACTTACCTCTTGAAGGGCGAAGATTTCTGTAAGATTCTTCTGAAGCAAGTCACCATGAAATTGAAACTCGGTGAATTAGGGACATACCAAAAAGAATTATGGTCGATCCTCACAAGAAATCTTTTGCGTTTCTACATTGAAATATCTCCTTCGGTAGCGCCCTGACCTGCCACTAGCCCACCAAACATCACATAAATCATACTGAAACTCTGGAAACATGGGAGTGTCACTCTGGATTAAGATTTCAGGGTCTTCCTGCATTATTTAGGCATCCTCTGGCTGACATGGTTTGTTCAGTCCTATATCAGTTTGGGAAGCTACTCTATAGTGCTTGGTCTGGGTTTTATCGATGATATGGACAATTGGCTGTTTCAAAGAGTGGAATATTCAGCGTTCACTTCTTTGCACGTTTTCCAAATGTAGGAAAGAGTAATTTAATATTATTTCTAGCTTGATCGCTTGATTTTTTTTATTTTTTTGCACTCTTGTTTTTCCTGCCACAGGCAATCAATTTCTCATTTGTTATCTTAAGCACTCGGGTGATACCAAAGTATTAGAATCTCAAACGCCATATGCAAGCATGTGAGAAATACGGCAAAATTAAAGTAGCATCAATAATCTAATAGTGACAGCGCTGATTAATTTGTAAAAATCACGGAATGCACAAATGGGGCAAAGTAAATATATTCAATAGCTCATTACACATATCAACTAGAGGGAGGAGTCTAATCACAACTACAATGATGGTGATGTGATGGTTTACCTCGAAGGTTAGACATGAAACCACAACTGGTCAGATGCTTTGCAAGTGCCTCACCGAGCTGTTTCTGCCAGTTGGGAACATTTTTTGCTTCAGATACTGGCCACACTATTGCAGTCTCTGTAGCGAGATTAACACTAGCAGAAGATACTTGCGGCTGTTCATCAAAAGAACATTGGTGATGATTTCAGAAAACAATTCTTTTTGTGCTTCCCGTCTCAAATATTTCATTAATTGAGGTTAATTTTGCCAAACTTCTTAAGAACCATCACTAAAAGGACTACTCCAAGTGAGCTTTCTACACATTCCTAGGCTTTGTTTTGCAGGACAAGCAAATGAAGCAACAAAAATTTAATTTCATTGTTCCAAAAAAACAGAACGGAAAGAAATTGGAATCTTACTTGACTTTCAAGTATTCTTTTGACACTAGCTGCACATCCCCCACACGTCATTCCCTAGCAGCACAGCAATGGTGTTTTAGCTTCTCTTTTCTTTTCCTTTTATTTCTCCAAAAATCGTCTAATAGTAATTATTATTTACTATAAAAACAAAAGCCAGAGTTTGTTTTAGACTTCTTACTCCAACATCAAGTATGATAACATCCGGCGAAAGCAACGAAACCTCCTCCGCGTCCACAGCTCCCGCAACCGAATTCGACTCCGCGTCACCACCATCCGATCCGCCGCCTCCGCCGCCGCTTCCGAACTCGCCGCCACCTCCACCGCCGCCGGAAGAGGTCCCGAAAGACGCCGCGGAGCTGGAAACGCATTCCAAACGGCGGCGTAACAGCGGGACTGCCGTGCCCAAAGAAGGAGAAGAAGCAAGGGCATCGTTTTTGTGCGAGTAGACGGAAATGAGTCGGAGAGTGCCGAGTTGAGATGAGGAGTGGCGGAGAAACGAACGAGTATCGTGAGTGATGAAGTGACGGTTGACTTTGGTTATGGTGACGAGAGGCAATGTCGCCGCCGTGAAAGCCAATGCAGAGTCCATTTTTGAGAAAATTCTCTCTTCCGTCGTCTCTATCCCTCTCACTATATGAATTACAGCTAGCGCTATCTGCACGTTTCTGGGTAAGGCTACAGCAGCCAACACATTTTGACTGAAGCGGGAGGCTTGTCAAAATAAGATTGGTCGGTTGTTGACTGTATTTTTTTTATTTTTAAAATCTTTATTTAAAATTATTTTAATATATCAATATCCAAAATAAATTGTATAAAATAAAAAAATTACATTTTAATATTTTCAAAATATTATTTCTCAACACTTTATTAGCATGACATACACTTCTTAGCATATTACCGTTAGCATTTATTAAAAGAATTGATATTTAATTTTTATTATGTTATTAAAAGAATTAACCGTCCCTCATTTTATTAAAGCGTTATATTTAAAATATTTAATTTTTCAATTTGATTCGAAATTGATATTTAAAATCTATTATGTTATTCCAGCAATGTTTATCATAAGCACGCTCATACTGGATTTTAACTTCATTATAGTTAGGCTAATGCGTGATGGGCTGATGGGAATAATGCTTAAGGCCCGCCTAACCTGAAATTAAACTTAACTTCAGGCGCACGATAACACCTGCCCCATAATAAGCGATCAAAAAATATTCCCCTCCTCCTCTAAAACCCTCCAAAACCCCCCCTTCTTCTTTAAAAAAAGACAGTTAATCATTTTCTTGTATCCGCCTTCAAGCATGAATACAGTAAAAGCAAACATGACGAACACGAAGATGTGGGTGTTGGTGATCGGAGTGACAGTTGCAGTTGGGATAGTGGCGGCAGCTGAGACGCGGAGACGGAGGAGACGGAAAGCCATATTTAAAGAGGACTTTGGAGCATTCGTTCAAAGATTCCAGATTCTTCCATTCCCTCAGCCTCCTCCTCCGGCTGCCAAGCAGACCCTCGCTGGACTCACTTTTGCCATCAACGACATGTAGTCTCTCTGTCTGCTTTAATTTATTATTAACTTATTTTTTAAATTAACTAAATGATTTGTGGCAGATTCGAGTTGGAGGAGCATGTGACGGGTTTTGGGAATCCAGACTGGGCAAGAACGCATGAAGCCGCTGAGAAGACGGCAGTGACAGTGACTGCCCTGTTGAAGAATGGGGCTCTCTGTGTTGGCAAGACTGTTATAGACGAATTAGCATTCGGGTAATGGAATATCAGTTCTTTGTTTTGTTTCCTTCCACCGACACACAAATACGTATTTATGATTTGTTGAGTTACGTTTTCCTTGTTACATTAGGGTGAGTGGCGAAAATATGCATTATGGAGCTCCTATCAATCCGGAAATGCCCGCCCATGTCCCTGGAGGTTCTTCTAGTGGTTCAGCTGTGGCCGTTGCCGCGGAGCTCGTTGATTTTGCTCTAGGTGATAAAAGTTCCTTTGTTTTAATGGTGTATGCTCAATCAATACTATTCAATGTAGATTGACGGTCGTATATCAGTTGGAATCATGACTAATTGTTCTCTGAGAGAACTTGTGTTCAAATGACTTGCTTCAGTCTTTCTTTTGCATCTACTTGCTTCTGGAAATAGTTGAACATCTCCGCTATGGTATCAAAATCATTATTTGGAAATCTCAATGGCAGCTTCAAGTACTAGTTATATGTGTTTTTTGTTTCTGGCAGAATGGAGGAAATATTAAAAAAAGACATATTGATCTTAATGAGATTAACTCACACATTTGTTGTACCTCCATAGCACATTGGAGGTGGGCTATCTGACATTTTCTTTTCTCATGGCTTGTAGAAAAGCTTTTCTAGCCTGTATGTTAACTCATGTAGATATAGAATTCAACACAATTTTGCTTGTTAATTGCGTGCTTGATTATATGAGGCCCTTCTTATCTTACAGGTACTGATACAACCGGGTGCATTAGAATCCCAGCAGCATTTTGTGGTCTCCTCAGCTACAGACCATCCCATGGGGCTGTATCCATGATTGGAGTCTTGCCAAATTCTCAAAGTTTAGACACTGTTGGTAGGGCATATTTATGTAGTGCTATTGCAGTAGACACAGATAGAAATGAGCAAAACCACATCTAGACTATTTTTTATTTGTTAATCTTTGATGATTTTGTTCATGCTGGAGCAAAAATTGTGAGGACTTATTTCTCTTGCAGCTCTAGATCACAGCCAGTTCTAGCACATTAAAGAGAAGTGGACGAGAGTTACTTTTAATTATATGTGATATGATATCAGTGCGAATGCATGTGCTCCCAATCAGCTCTGCTTGTAGGAAATGTGACCATTTTGAATTACCATCAGATTTTGAGTTGGTACCTGCGTACTAATTCACTACTATTCAAGATTTTTCTAGACTTGATTATTTTCTCCTTGTTTCAGCTATGTTGTTGCCTTTACTGGTTTTCTGTTTCTTTACTTGGTTACATGGGGAATTTCAGGATGGCTGGCACGTGATCCCTCGATATTACTTCGTGTTGGGAATGCTTTACTTAAACTAAATACTGTGGAACCCAGAAGGGCGAGATGTCTTATTTTTGCTGATGATCTTTTTCAGCTTTCTAAGGTTCCCAAACAGAAGGCTGAAGGTGTTATTAGCAAAGCAATTGAAAATCTATCTGGATGTAAGTTGCAAGACCATGATGTATTTCTTGTTATGTTCCCGTTTCATTTTATTTTCTTATTGTCTCATTATCAACATTATAGCGCATCATCTTATAGCTCTGTTTGACTTACTTAAATTGTGTTCATGTTGGAGTTTCTGATTGTTTTGTTGAATGCACAGACCAGCCTCAACGACATATTAATTTTGGCCAGCATGTTGCTTCAAATGTACCGAGTCTAAAAGGGCTCCTTGATCAATCAACAAACCTGCAAAATGGAACCTCTATATTGAAAGCTCTCTCCTCTGCAATGGTTTCATTACAAAGGTACTTGAATTTTTTTTGCTTTTATTGTTCTTTCTATTAGGGCATGTGGGCGCTGTATAAGCTAGGAATTATTAGAACGGATAATTTTGAGTTTCAGATTGTATCGAATAAAAAAATTGTATTTATTAATAGCAGTTATGAATATATGATGGTCTCATTTAAGGTTCTATTGACATGTCTTCTTTACCATGTGGAGCATTGTTTGAAATCCAGCCAACACTCTGAGGTAATTTCTGCCTATGACAGCAAGGTCCTATGGTGCTGGGGATGTGAGATGGTGACTTTTAGAAATCTTCAACCGTCATGGCATTTATATGCCTGAAAGATATTGTGGATGTATAAAACTAATTGTTAGTGATAAAAGCAGTAAATTCTAGAAAAATATTGCTTCTGATATTAGGAATATAATGAATTTGATTAAATGACTTGCTATCTTCCAAAAACAGGTTTCACATTTTACTGAGCCTGCAAATATAATTCCATGATTGTTGTGGCTTGTGAATTGGCAAAAACAAATTACCTTGTGGCTTATGATTTACTGGCCATGTAATTACCTGTGCATGCCATTGGTTGTAGAAATGCATCTCCTTTTTCTTTTTGTGGAGTAGTTGATCACACATGTCATAGGTTGTAGAAAAACATTTCCTTTCCTTTCCTTTCTTATCTTTTTGGTCAAGTGGTAATGAAGCATATCGATGATAACTATGATGACAAACCATGCTCTGTAATAACACAATTTTCATCATCATGAAGCTAATCAAGATGTAAGGCTCATGGAATAGTATGATCAATTCGTTAAAATGCATTGTTTGAGGTCCCTTTTTTAGATTCTTTCCTGTTTCGGTAAACTTTGCTTGATTTTTTTATCTACATACATTGTTATGAAAAACAGAACTCAGCAAAAGGCAGCCAAGATTTGTGTTGGACATGTCCCAAAGCAAAACTTTAAGCTCCTTGGTTGCTTGGGTCTTTATTCTGCAAAATCTAATGCAATGTGGAAACCCATCACTGTATTGTTTCTGAAAAAATCATGTTAGATATCCTATTATGAAGATTTGTCCCAAAGCAATTTTCCCCCTCTAAAAATCCTTCAAGGGGCTTGTGATTTTGCCTTATGTAAATTTCAAAACAAAAGGTGTAGAGACTCTAATATCCCATTTGTAATCTCTAACAAACACATTCAGTCTTTTCTTGGCCCAGTGAACCAAGGTAGCATAATTGAACCTTTTTGGTTTCCTAGATCTGAGGGTCATGTAGTACATAAAATATCATTAAACATTTTATGGAGATCACCTAAGCTCCCCATAGCTTGGAAAAGCTTAAGCCTTTCAGTCTAATGAGACAGATGTTGACCATGCTTGTTATTGACAACGAGATGAATGATATTGCTGCTTACCTTTACATAAATAAGCTTGTGATTTTCAAGCATGCTTCTGGGCCTGGTTAAGGTTTCATAAATAAGCTTTTGATTTTCAGAATCTAGATCTCTTAAATGATATGTTATCCAAACGGTTTGGAGCTACCATTGACAGTAGGGAATTTAAACATTTGAAAAGGTCGAAGTATAACATTTATTGAAGTATGAATGTTCTATGCAAAGCTGAGTTCCCAAAAATTATATTCATTTTTTTTTCAGATTAGAGCTCCCAAATGTTAACAGAGGCAATCTTCACAGTGCTCTTGCAATGTTCACTTTGAAATATCTCATTACCCACTTATTTATGATAGTTATTCAAGGTTCATATTTACCGGTTGGCAAAACTTCATTTCCAAAACAACCAATAAATGTTTCTTATAGAGTAATGCTAAACATTAAGTACAAACAAGAAGTAAAAAACTTCTAGAATACACATGAGCACATGGATTGATGGGACCCACGATTGCGTCTCACATCAAGATCATGATCCAGTGGCTCATAATCTTTTTGAAATGCTTAGCATTTTTGTTTCTAATATTCTCCTAAATGTTATATGCTTAAGTTGTATTTTTCTTGTGCTGTTCAAGTGACATTTGACACAATCCTCCCTGGATTGCTGGTCTTGAATTTTGAAGGTGCCGTGCTTCTATTGCTTATGACATGGAACCCCATTTCCATTTTCACTGACATTTCTATGGATAATATTGCCTTTCAGACATGAATTCAAAACAAATCATGAAGAATGGGTTAAATCAGTGGAACCCAAGTTAGCACCTGATGTCTCTGATAATGTTCTTGCAGCCATTAACACTACACATGAGAACTTAAAAGCACTATATGATATCAGGAGAGAGTTGCGAGCTTGCATTAAAATTCTCTTAAAGGTACCCTACCTTCTTGCTAGAATATTTCTCTTAGAATATCAGCTAGATGGTTTTTAATTCTAGCTGTCACACTTGTTTGCTTTCTGGTATGAAGTGTCTGGGTAACCTTCAGGTTCCTGATGTAGGACAACTTAGGTTTTCTGGTTCACAAAAGATTTATGGTAAGCTAGGGTTTGTTGTGTGTGGAATTAGGATAAAACAGTTGTTTTAGAAGAAAATATAGGGTCTGAAGCCTGTTGTCAATTTCTATTTCATTTTCCAAAGAATTGGGCTTAAACCAAATTTTGTCAACTTTTACCACCTGCCTAACTACCCACCTGTTGTTTTCTAGATGCCTGTACTGCTTGCTAACTTAAACTTGTCATTTTGTGTGTTTTGGTTGACATGTTTTATACAAAGTTTATTCAGTGACAAACTCAAATTGGTTGGCAAAAATGACCCTAAACCAACCTCACCTCTGCATTGAGTTTAAATGCCATGATGATGGAATGTTTCATAGTCTCATCCTTTTTGTTGCCAGGATAATGGAATATTAGTAATTCCAACAGTTGCTGATCCACCATGGAAACTTAATTCAAAGAAACGGGGTACTGTTGAGTCTCACAATCGAGCACTAATACTTTCAAGCATTGCAAGCATGTCTGGATGTTGTCAGGTGACTTGATGATTTAAGTTTCAGCTTTCAACTGTGTTTTTTTAACTTTCTATGATCTTATTAACTTTGTTATGGTCTTAACATTTGTCTTTACTTTTGCATCTTGCTGTCAGGTTACCATTCCATTGGGAAAGAATGATGGTTGTCCTATCTCTGTTTCATTTATCACATTTCATGGAGGGGACAAGTTTCTTCTTGATACACTGTTGGATATGTACTCATCTCTTAAAGAGCAAATCAACTTTGTTTCCAGTCCAGCACCATTGCAAGACACCAACAAAAACATTGATGATTCAGAGCTCTTGAAAGAAAAGGTAGGTTCAAAAACAATTTCTTGTGATTTTGAATGTTAGTTCAACTTATAAAATATCCTTGCATAAAGTTCCTCTTTCCCCCATTCACTCCCTGTGCCTTTTCTGGTGAATGAATTTACTTGATATTGTGTGCTCCCTCCTGATATTTAACTAATTGCTTTGTAACTTGACAGAAGCTTAACACTCAATGCATATAATTATGGTTTGAAACCGTTACATGGTCCATAAATGAAACTTATACTGAAAATGTGGCATTCGTTTCTACTAATCTAAAATAAAGGTTTCAGTTTGTTGCTTTACCTTTTCTTGATCAACTTGTGCTTTTGACATGTGATTCCGCATGGTAGTCTTTCACCATAGTTTTCATAAAAAAGTTTTACTCTATTCCTCATAGTCTTACTCGTTTTACCTGTCTCCTTGGACATATATGTTATACTTGACCTGTCATAATTTACAACGGAGGTACATAAACAATCTTGTCACTGGTGTCTTTGTTTATGCTTGCGAGAAGGGCCCTGTGAATCTTCAGTTCATTATGATCCTGTTTGCCAACATTTACTGTGAAATGCTATATAATACCAGAGAAAAGGTGTTTTGATATGTTTTTTGGCTCTTAACCAATGACATAAAAATTTATGGCAGGGCAATGCTGCATATAAGGGGAACCAGTGGAATAAGGCTGTTAATTACTACAGTGAAGCTATTAAATTGAATGGGGAAAATGCAACTTACTATTCCAACCGGGCAGCAGCTTACTTACAATTGGGATGGTATGATAGTGTACTTGATCTATGTTTCACTCTTATTTTGTTATACTGAGAGCTTTGATTTACCTCTTGATTTCAATGCATGCAGCTTTCAGAAAGCCGAAGAAGATTGCAATAAGGCAATATCACTGGATAAAAAGGTGACTGGACAAATTTTTGCAATGATCTTTATATTTGATTGTATTATTGTGGCCATTTATCATATCAGGACAAACCAGCTCCTATGGTGCTCCTCGTATATCTTAGTCTAAATCTTAAATTTTGTTTGTTTTGTTGGCTAAAAATCCAAGGCAATCATTGAAGGATCTCACTGCAATGGGAGGATATGGAAATATATGGTCCACTCTTTTTTGCTTTCCCTTCCTATATTAGTAGGCTGTTTGCATTAAGATTGATGAATACATGCATCTAACAAAGGTCTCTGGATTGGGAAGCTACCATATACGGAAACAATGAGTCCGGTTCCATTCTTTGTCTATTTATTTCTTGACATGTCATTTAGCATTAGCTGAAAATGGGCAATGGATTTGTAAAACCAACTATCTGAGAGTGTATAACTTCTGTGTTGCTTTGTAGCTTTCTCCTCAGGCTTTTGCTATATGCATAATCCTCAGAATTTATAAACATCCCTCCATCTCACCTTAGATCAGTGCCCTTTCTAACCAATAGCAGAATTTCACTCTAGCAAACCTTTGCCTAAAGAGTTCCATGTTTATTTATAGTCTCTCTTTCTCCCTCAATATGTCTAGGTAAATTAGAGAAATGGGGGACTAGAAGAATAATAGAAAATGGCATATATTTGATAATGCATCTGGCTAGTAA
Organism: Salix purpurea; assembly: GCA_027405865.1. Classification (NCBI taxonomy): domain Eukaryota; kingdom Viridiplantae; phylum Streptophyta; class Magnoliopsida; order Malpighiales; family Salicaceae; genus Salix; species Salix purpurea. The sequence goes on along the minus strand of CM050328.1, from coordinate 2,225,823 downwards.
TAAATTTATACTGGCTGTTGTGATAATCGTCTGTTGTTTCATTGACATCAATTAATTGAATAGTGCCTTTTTGTATCCACAACTAGCATTTATGGATTTTGGAAATCATGAATGAATGCTAATTCCTGCTTTAATATTTCTTGCAATTTTCTATGCAGTTTGATTTATGGTTGTATGGCTATTGGAACTCAAAACATGAAGATGTTTCAATCTTAACTTAAAGGGTTTTGTTGAATGAGATTGCCTTTGCTTGCAGAGGAACATACTGTTCTCTTGGATGGAAGTATTAAGATGCTCAACAATTTTTTATTTTTTTTTTGCAGAATGTAAAGGCGTATATGAGGCGTGGAACTGCTAGAGAATCACTCCTCTTCTATAAAGACGCAGCTCAAGGTGAGTTTTGAACTCCTGATTTTCTATTGTTCAAGTGAGTGGTCTGTGAAATGAGCAGCATGTTCTCCCATATTTAAGATTTTTTTCTAAGTTGACATGTATACAACAGATTTCTATGATGCAGCAGGGGTTTAGAATGTTTTTTTTTAAAAAAAAAAAAAATTGATCATATGTAGATATGCATACAAGATTGATTTGTTTGAGAATATTCACGCAGAATTAATATATTCGGAACATGTTGATTTTCTCATAAAATTCACAGATTTCAAGCATGCTCTTGTCCTTGAACCGCAAAATAAGGTAGCCAGTGATGCTGAAAAAAGACTCAGAAAACTGATGGGCTGACATTTCGCCAATCACTCCCCAGCTCTACAAAAAAAGGTCTCTGGGCTGCTATATTACCCCCTTTATCCATTTTATTTTTCTTGTTTTAATTCATATAGAGGATCTTAAATATTATATTTTACAGTTTAAAGAAAGATTTTGCTTCCAATAATAGCAAGAAAAAAAAATGCTAAGTGAAAGGATACTATAGAGAGTAGAGTGAAATATATATATATATATATATATATATATATATATATATATATATATATGAAAAAAACCAAACATATTGTTGTGATTAGGGACTAAAAAATAATAACGGAATAGTATACAAAAGAGAAATAAAAAATAAATAGGAGATTAAATAAAATTGAAAAAACAAATGGAAGAGATTCTAATGTGTATTGACGTGAATCTTCATGTGAAGTAATTGCATGTGATTTTATGTGTTTATATAAATAATAATTTTTAAACAAAAATAACTTTTAAAAACAGCTTTAAAACTACACTACAGGCACGAAGGGTGAAAACAGCTGCAGCAGACCTGCAAAATAGTGAAACCAACGAACTGTAATAAAATGAAGAAAAATAAATAATTATTAATATATCCGAATTAAATTAGTTAGGCGTGGCCATTTGCTTTGCTTTGATTTGGCCACGTGCATATCCACATGCGGGCTCCATAACCCATGTCGGACACCTGTGTTCTGCAGTCTGTGATTTTCTCCGACGAGTAGCAAAGCGATGGAAGGTATGATGAGGTCAGAAAAGGGCTAAGAACTATGTAAAGAATTTACAATAATATTTCGTTGTTCATATAAATAATAAAACACCATAAAAAACCTCAATTGTTTTTTAAAAATGATTTTCCAAATCACACTATACTTACCTTACAATCTGACCACTTTGATAAAGAATAAAAATCACAGAGTTATCTATACTATTTTTTTTTTTTTTTGATAACCGGGGTATCCGGGCCAGCTTACGCGCACCACAACTAATTCCCGGACTCACTGAACATCCTGCAAACCCAGTGAGCATGTAAGGCACCACGGGGATGACAGACGTGCATGGTGGGACTTGAACCCTGGTGCAGAGGAAGGAAACAAGTCCCTTCAACCGCTAGGCCAAGACCCCACTTGCATTATCTATACTATCTTGTTCTTACTGCAATTGTTGCTGCTTCAAATTCTATGCTCTATCAATTATTACATGTGTGTATAAATCACACGAAATGTGTCGAAATGCCATGAATTCTATAAAACAAACGTATTTGTTTTTTAGTTGGTGTTTATTTTTTATTGGAACAATAATTTCCATATATTATTTCAATAAATTAACTTTCTTTATCATTTCTTGCATTTCTCTCTTCTATTTTTAACAATTCTTCCCCTCCCCTCCCTCTCCTTGCGCTAATAATAATAATAATAATAAATTAAAATCATGAGGGATGTCTATGATGATATTTGTCGTTGCATTTAAAAATATTTTTGAAAAAAATTGATTTTTTTTCATTTTTTACTTTAAATTAAAAAAAAATAATGCTTTTAAATTATTTTCATACTGATATCAAAAATAATTATTAAGAAATAAAAAATATATTATTTTAATAAATTTTTAAATAAATAATATTTTTTTTTAAAAATCAATCATCCTTCGAAATCATGACATCATCTTCAATATCGGTTACAAATTTTAATTTGTTTACAGTTTTAATGCTGACACATTTTTCAATAGCATAACTACATACAGACAGCCGTACGTTGAATTAATTAAATTCTTGACTAATTTGCTACACTCAGGTTTTGTCGCAAAGTTAAATTTCAAAGCTCATAAAAGGAAAGAAGGAACGGTTGAATTAGAAATCATTTTTGGTTATTTCTGGACAATTAACGAAGTATTTTTTTTTTTTAGTCTTGATTATGAGTGATTATTGCTAATAAATAAATAAATAAATAAATAAAAAGGTAACAAAATGGGTACTAAGGAGATAGTCAATCGCTAGAAGACGCCCGACCTATATTACCAAAAGAAGATGGTCAATTATCTAATGTGTTTAGGTAGGGTTTGATATTATGATAGATTTATTTTTTATTAAAACAATATACTTTTTATATTTTAAATTTTATTTTTAACATTAAACACTAAGCTCAATCATACATGGGTATGACAATGTTACCAAACCTAGCATCCCTAAGCTTAGCCAATTGCTGAGCCCATTCATACACGAGTTTAACAATGTTACTAAACTCAGTTTCCTCGAGTTTAACCAGTAAGTAAGTTTAATCATATATGAGTAACAATGTTACTAGACTTAGTTTTCTTGAGCTCATAAAAGTACCAAGCTCAATTATACATGGGATTGATAAGCCTATTAAAATCAACAATCTTGGGTAGGGTTACCAGATCCAATATCTTTAGGCACCGTCAAGTGTCGCTTTTCTTTTGATAAAATTAAAGAAGTTTTTTTTATGATAAAATCATAAATATTTTTTCTCATTAAATTTATGAAGGAGATTTTACATTTCCTCTCTCTCTCTCTCTCTCTCTCTCTATAAAAAGACTCATGAGTTATAAATACACAAGAAATCTTTCAAACAAAAAGGTTAGAATCTTCATTCTCCATTGCATATTTATTTTTAGAAGTCTCATTCTAAGACATCATGACATTTCATCTAAAAAATATATTTACTTAAGCATTAGAAAATTCACAAACTCACTAAAAAGGATATTTTGCGGGTATTAGAGCATCAACCACGAGCAAATATTGTTATAACCGAGAGATTAACCGAGAATCCAAGATACAAGTCTCGCCACTAAACTAGTATTTTTTAAGACATCAATAAGTATCACCTCCAACATTGAGATATAAAAGACTAACCAATCAAAGAAAGTTATCTAGGATGAATTCTACAAGTCAAGAAAAGCATAAGCAAATGCCCATAGTATTTCTTTATTCTTGTTGATAAGGTTCTCGTCATGTTGGTTAAATCAAAATCTTTGAATTCATTTTGAATGAATATAGTTTATAACCTTATGCTAAAAATAATAATTGTAATATTTTCTTTATTACTAAATACATTCCAACACAATCCACATGCGCTATGTTGCCAAATCAAGACAAAAACAATCAACTTTCCTTTCCCCTATATTTACCCCCTTCTCCTCTCACTCAATTATTAGCGTATTTCACACTATGTTTTAAAAATATTGTTTTATTTTTATTTTCTATTTTAAAATATAAAAAATAAAAAATAATGTTTTTATATCATTTTCATGTGCTGATGTCAAAAGTGATTTTTAAAAAATAAAAAATATCATTTTAATGTATTTCTAAATAAAAATTATTTTTAAAAGCAACCTCAACAACACTAACACTCTCAAACGGACACTATATATGAAATAACGATCTCATTTGTTTTGGTAAGTAGAAAGAAAATCAAAACAGCTTTACCTTATACGCAAACATATTTTCCATTTTCCAAAAAAAAAAGATCGAGAAATCCGACAGCACATGATGCTATACAATTTTCTTTGTAATCCCTGATCATCAAGTGTTTTCTTGTTACCCATGATTTCCGGCAAGGAGATTTACCAGGTTGTTTCGGCACTGGTTCCTCTCTATGCTGCGATGATCTTAGCCTATGGTTCAGTGAGATGGCTGAAAATTTTTACACCAGAACAGTGCGCAGGCATCAATCGTTTTGTTGCAGTTTTTGCCACTCCTTTTCTCATTTTTGAGTTTATATGTTCTAATAACCCTTATAAGATGAACTTGCCCTTCATCGCTGCTGATTCTCTCCAAAAAATGGTGGTTCTGGTGGTTCTGTTCATCTGGAAAGCCATCGCCAGACGGGATGAGCTTGACTGGACAATCACTCTTTTTTCTCTCTCTACTCTTCCCAACACTCTTATCATGGGCGTCCCACTTTTGAAATCCATGTATGGAGAGGTCACTTCATCTCTTATGATCCAGATTTGTTTCTTGCAGAGCGCGCTCTGGTACACTCTGCTGCTGTCCATGTTTGAATATAGAGGCGCGAAGAGGCTCATTTCTGGGCAGTTTCCTGAAACTGCCGCCTCGATTTCCTCTTTCAAGGTTGATTCCGATGTTGTTTCTCTCGGCGGTCACGAACCATTAGAGACGGATGCTGAGATTGACGACGATGGCAGGATCCGAGTGGTGATAAGAAGATCAAGCGCAACATCCTCAAATTATTCATCGTGCGACAGGCTCGACGGACGGAACTCGGTCTTCAGCGTTCATGCTCCACCAAGAACTTCAAATTTCTCCGGCGTAGAGGTTTTCTCCGTTCAGTCCTCGCCAAGAGCTTCAAATTACAGGCGGACAGATTTTTCTAACTTGACAAATGCTACCAATAGTTTTGGGGACATTTATTCATTGCAATCTTCAAGAAATCCCGTTCCAAGGATTTCTTCAAATTCTGAGGAAGAAATGAGATGGAAAAATGGAGTTGCTTTTCCAGGCTCTTCAAGAAATCCCGTTCCAAGGATTTCTTCAAATTCTGAGGAAGAAATGAGATGGAAAAATGGAGTCGCTTTTCCAGGTTCTTCAAGTGGCGCAGCGCCTCACAAAGATCTTCACATGTTTGTTTGGAGTTCAAGTATTTCCTCTAATAGTACTACTGATAGATTTTTGATGAGATCTGATCAAATAAATGGTAGACACACCCACCATGATTCCTTCAATGGAGCAGCTCTTCAACGGGACAACACCATTGCTGCTGCTGCTGCTGCTTCAGCAGGTACCGTAAATTTTCTCTTTTTTTCTTAACTACTCGCACATATACATCAAGAATATATTATACAATTACTACTAACTGTTAGAATTATAGCCCTAATTAGTTTGTATAGTAATTTATTCTTGTTTATAGTGATCAAATGTACGGCCAAGCTAGATCATTTTTCTGCTTCCATTCAGGGAAGAAACAGCAGATGCCTCCGGCAGCTGTCGTGACTCGACTCATCGCTGTGATGGTGGGGAGGAAGCTCATCAGAAACCCTAACACTTACGCAAGTTTCTTGGGCTTGATATGGTCTTTGGTATCATTTAGGTATCCAAAATCTTCTCATATTCTTCTTCTTATTATTATTATCATTCGATAAAGTAATCAATGTCCTTCCAAGAACGATGACAGGATCTGCACAACATATCTCAAGTTCGGATCAGAACGTGTATCTTTTTATAAGAGATTAGAACAACCAGAATTTTACTCGTTTATTTGGACCCACAAAATGATCACGAATACTGATCACGAAAGAACACATGCAGGTGGAACATCAAGCTGCCGTTGATTGTGGATGGATCTGTAAGAATATTATCCAACGCTGGTCTGGGAATGGCCATGTTCAGTCTTGGTGCGTGCGTTATTATTTAATAAAAATATAGTAATTTTATCATAATAAATTGAATGATTAATTAATTAGTGGCTATTTGAAATCATGCACAGGTTTATTTTCAGCGTTACAGCCCAGAATCATAGCATCTGGAAAAGTCTTAGCATTAATTTCTATGGCAATTAAATTTCTGATAGGACCAGCAGTTATTGCCGCAACATCTCTTGCTGTTGGTCTTCGCGGTGATCTCCTACGTATAGCTATCGTTCAGGTAATAAACCCTTCCCATGGTTGCTTCATTGCTCCTATTTTTAGGCTAAATAAGAGGTAAAGAAAATAAAAAAAGTTAATTCTAAGTTAAAGTAAACTTAATTCTTGACTTTATTATTATTATTATTATTATTATTATTAGTGAATGCGTGACTTTTAATTTAAGATCTGTTTAGAAAAATTATGGTTAATATCTGTATCTATTATTATTAATAAGAAGCGTCCTCAAAAAACGAGACGTGATGACAGAGAGCTTGCGATTTACATAACAGGTCTCGAGTTCGAGTCAGGACGTGTATCTCTTATAAAAACCTGGAATAACCGAGATTTTACTCGTTTATCTAAATCTATAAAGTGCATTTTCCGGGAATGGAGTTTCCTCGTATAGAAAAAGCTTAATTAGAAGCTCAAAAGTTTTATTTCAAAGTTTGTATTTTTGTGCCTTGAATTTTCACTGGTGTTGGCAGGCTGCACTTCCATCAGGCATTCTTCCTTTCATATTTGCCAAGGAGTACAATCTCCATGCGAACATACAGAGCACTTCGTAAGTTTTCGATACTCTATTGTTATACAGAAAATCTATGCACGATATTAGCAAATACTATAATAGGTTTATATTTAGAACTCACCATCTTCTCTACCATTATTATTATTAAGAAATATTCTACATTTATAAATTATTTCTCATTTGTAAAATATAATCAAATAATGGGTTCCCAGTTTGCATTCCTATTTACACATAAACATTAGAAAGACAAATCATCATCTAGTAGGTGGTCTGGTGGTAAAAACTTGGGACTAAAGGGTTTGTTTGCTCCCATTATGATCTCAAATTTGAGTCATGTCTTTGCTAATATGATAACTATCGGAGACTTACATGGTCGTTAACTTCGGGGTCCGTGAGATTAGTCGAGGTATGCGCAAACTGACTTGGATACCCACGTCAATAAAAAGAAATTAGAAAGACAAGATTTGTATTAATTTATTTGACTAGCTAATGTATAGCAACTTAGCCAAGTGATTTTTTTTTATAATTTAATTCACCAGTCATCACAATTTCTTTTGCTTTCTATAGGGTAATTTTTGGAATGGTGGTTGCCTTGCCGGTTACACTAATATATTATGTGATTTTGGACCTTTAACTCCCCGATGAAGAAGGAAGCAAACAGGAGTAAAGTGATGTAAAAGTCAACGATGGCTTGGTCAGCTAAGGCTGGGGTCAAAGACAAATTTGCTACGGGGTTCGGTTGTGAATTACAAATTAATGTAGTGTATTGCATACACCTACCGTAAATCTTGCTCAAGTTTTAGCAAGCACTAAATTATTTACTAGTAGTGGGTTAGATTATTTATTTTTAATATAAAAAACTTCACGTGTTGCTCATGTTTTTTATAAAAAAAAAATAGATAGATTATATTGAGATTGATTTGATATGATGTAGTTGACTTTGTAAGTCCAAAAGTAACTTATATGATTGATAAAAAAAATATATTTTAATTAAACCAAGATGATATTTTTTTAAAAAAACAAATATGATGTAAGTATATTGAATTAATTAGATTAATTCTAGTTAACCTATGAACTTGTCGCAAGTGGACGCGCGACGTCAGTGGTAGATGAAGTTGCCACCTATTTGTTGGGTTTAGGGTCGCTAAATAAACTCGGATGTACTAGTTTTATCAAAGATCATAGGGTAAGAGACTGATAGTGTAAAGGCAAGGCATTGACATTCCTATAATGTTTTACCTGCGATATATTGTTGTGTAATAATCAATGTAAGTTAATGGTTTTGATTGGTAGGATTTATTGGTGTGAATAAACATGACCTTTTCAATTTTATTGTGGGTCGTGTGTCTAAATAAATTCTTTTGAAAAATATCTTTATAAGTGCCCTGACATGGTTCACCTATCCTGGAAGGTGAATGAGTTTTTTGCATCTCGTGTTTTGCGGTGAATAATATTATTCCATTGCCCTCTCCCTTGTTGATTCACTCTTCTCTTTATAGGCTAAAACATAGGTTCTATATGAGTTGTTAATTGTATCAATAAGATATATGAGAACATGTATTGGTTTTTTGGTTAGTATCTAATTGTATCAATTACTTCAAGGACTAGATTTGAGTGTCTTTTCCATTTCTGTCATTGGCTTTTGATTTATTTAATCAAATCCTTGATTGGTCAATATACTCTTAATTTTCTTCAATTGGGTCTTGATATTCATTGATTTTAGCCCTTGAATCACATTTCTCTTACAAATTGATTCTTGTTCTGGAATTTGTTCAATTAAGTTCTTAATTGCTCATCAAACTTTGAATTTAATGCAATTAAATCCTTAATTTCACCAATTTATCTCTCCAAAGTCTAATTTTGGTCTCCAAACTTTGATTTCTTTCAACTAACACCTAAAATCTTCAAAAACCATCTTCTTTTGCATTTATATCTTCAATGATGCTTCAGAGATTGATTCAAGTCTTTGAATTCAATAAAACAATAATGTTATTAAAATGGATAGTGTTTTATGAGCCGTGAATAATAAAAACACCACCTCTTTTATTATCTTGTTAAGTTATTTATCTGGACTAGCATGGAAGATTTGAAGTTGAAAAAATTGCAACCAATATGAGTTTCATATATAGTGCGGTTAATTAGAATATCAGTACAGAGGAAAACGATTCAATAATTAGAATCATCAACATTTATTTCATGTGATGTTACATTGATACTTACAAAAATAAATAAATGAAACAATTAATTAACTTGGACACAAAATGTACAGCAAACATGCATGGATCATCGGCTAGCCAGTCAGCCCTAGTCGTCGCCGCTTATAATATCAAAGTGAAAGAGGCGATAGCATTGAAAAACCGTGCAGAACGATTCTATCGCCATTAAAAGCAGGAGCAAAATCGCAGCGAGCAACGTGAGATACTGCCATGAAGAGAGCACAGATCGCTTCATGAACTTTCTCATCTTGACCATCCATAGACTTTCATAATACTCGTTCACATCTCCAATCACCTTATCTAAAAGTGGAGCTTTTGTCAGTCTGATAGCCTTGAAATCGTTCATTTCATTCAACATGTTGGCCACCTCCTCGTCGCTCTTCAAACGGTTGAAAATAATGGATCTTTCTCTTAGCAATCTCACATCCTCTTCAGTGTCAATGATCCCATTCAACAATTCTATGTATCGAGTGAAAATCAAGGGTCCTGACGCGTTTGATATCTCATATGCTATCAGGTTTCTGAACACAACCTCGGTGTTTATGTCTAGACTAATCATGGGCAGGTAAAGTGAAGCTTTCTCTCTGTCGAAATTAATGGTGGAGATGTTCCCCCTGGTAGGGATGAAAGAAACACCGGAATTTGATAGCTGGGTGACTGAAGGGATCGTGATCTCTTCCACCAGTGGTGGCTTGTTTTTGCTGGTACTGGAGCCCTCAGTTTCTGGTTTGACGGGATCATCATCATCTGATGAAATATGCAGGAGTTTAGATAGGATTGTCCAAGAAAACTTCAGCGGGATTGTCACAGATGATACAATGTTCTTGAGGAGAACTGCTGGGCCTGTCGTTAGCTGTGAAAACATTTTCCAAATCTCTTTCAGGAGTTGTTTTACGAAGCTCGAATCAAACCCAAACCCTCGATCACTTCCTTGCCGATCTGAAACCTCTTCAAATTCTATCTCGATCGGTTCTTCCACTTTCGGCACGATAATGGCATACAAGAAATCTAGCAGGTGGGAATGCTCCAAGATTTTCATAGAACTTGGCAGCTCGATCGTCTTGAAAGGAGAGACCTCTTTAGCTAATCCCAGTATCATTGAAAGCATCATTTCGTCAGCCGATTCAACTGAAAGGTGCTGAAATTCCAGCACTTTTCTCACTATAAACATCGGAATTTGATTCTCCAGCATCACCATATCTCTTAGAATTACATGGTGGGCCGATTTCCTCTTTGAATAATCAATCAGATGAGACATTCGCGACGTGATCACCCTCGACAAACTCTTAGTTTCTCTGACGGAGTAAATCTGAAGAAACTCGAGCAGGAACGAAACATCCAGAGCCATCATCCATGCTAGTGTTTCAGCATTGAAATTCAAGTATCTGTGGTAGCACGCCCTGATCTTTGGTTCCAGCTTTATCAACTGCTCGACGAGATTCTCAAAGTTGTGGCAGAGAAGCTGAGTTTGCAGTTTCTTGGCCGCCGATATCTTGTACCACTCCATCTCTTGAAGATCTGCACTCAAATAATGGTACGGACCCAGTGAAAGTTGCTGTGGTGTATAAGAGTCAGGACGGGAAGACATTAGGGTTCTGGGGACAGTGAAAATGGACACAGGATCTTGATCATCGCCATCTTCGAGCTCTTTTTCGAGTGCTCGGCCGATGTTGATCACCCATTGATACTCGTCGAAACTCGAACTCGAAGAACAGGACATGGTGGGATTGTGGGAAGACATGTTCGGTCGTTTGAGGCAGTTTAGTTTTTCTTTTTTATTCGCTTTTCAATTCTGTGGCTAGGGTTCTTATATGGGTTTCTGATCTTGACTTTCATCGATGGTTTTTTTCTTTGAATTTCATTGATCTTTGACTTTAAAATAGATTGCATGCCTGGCTCTTTGACTACGCATGCATGGGAGCAAGATGAGTGTCAAAAGGAAATTCTCATGTTGAAAGTCAAGTTTGTCTGTCGTGCATTTGGGCATGCGCTACAACTATAACGGCACCACGCAAGCCGTTATTTTTTTATTCCATTCTCATACTTTTGGTCCATAAATAATATAGTCCCTCAATTTTATATTATTTTTAATTCGAGGAAACAAAGATATTTTTTACGGGTCCAGGACTCCAGGTTAAACGGGTAAAATTCTGGTTGTTCTAGATTCTTACAAGATAAACACGTCATGATTCGAACTTGAGATCTGCAATGCAGATCTCAAGCTTTTTATCATAACATAATAATCCTGTTGTTTTAATTTCTTTGATTAAGAGAGATTTAATAGCAAGAAAATCCCAAAATAAAAAAAAAATGTATGATTTCAAAATAGTATAATTTTAGTGACATAGGGGCTGGATTTTTAACATGACAAGAGTATATGGATGAAAATAACATTAAGAAAAGTGAGGGGATGCGATTGTTTTTTTTTTTTTATGGGATGACACGTGCAACCAGCCCCATGTGAATGGGACGAAAGTTCCATGTGACAACAATGTAAATGACTTCAATTTATATTTTTCATCATTTTGGGGTCAAATCGTAATTTCTTCGACTTCTTCTTCTTGATATTTCCTGATTTCGAAGATAAGATTTCTTGACTTTTAACAACAGTAACTAATTTGAATCAGTCTTCACATTTCTTCTTCTTCTTATCTAAAAACTTGTTTGGAAGATGGGTGGATTTTTTTTTTAAATTATTTAAAAATATATTAAAATAATATATATTTTTTAAATTTATAAAAAAATATTTTTGATATTAATATATAAAAATGATATAAAATCACTAAAAAAATATTTTTTAAAAAATATATATTTTTGAAATATAGTGTAAGAAATACATTTAATTTATAGGACAAGATCTCTCTTCACATCTAACCAAACAAACTTGATTGACACGGATAACATTCTAGTTTTACCCTCTCTTTTTTTGTAAGTATATATAATTACTAACTAATTTTGTCTCATCTTTACCTTGGAAAATTATTTCATTTTAAGTGTCTGTTTAGAAATGTAATTAAGGTAATTTTTGAAAATGTTTTACGTCATAAATACAAAACTATTTAAAATTATTTTTGATACCAGCACATAAAAATGATCTAAAAACACTAAAAAAATTAATTTAAAATAAAAATAAAAAACTTAAATTTTTTCAAATCTTTTTTTTTTAAATGAAATGCCAAAAATTACCTCTTTCCATCTTCCTTCCATCTTCATTATGAAGAAAATTGAATGCCGGCGGCGTTCAAAAAAGGTTTCGAAAATTACCATGTAGTTTCATGCGTGGTTTCAAGGTTCAAAAGTCCTAGTATTGAAGTTGTTTTTTTTCTTACAAAACACTTCTAGAATTTGGATAAGCTAAAAGAGGATAACTGCGCATGTCAAATTAGTTTTAAAGACTCAAAAGAGAAGGAAAAAAATAATTAATTATTGACTTAATTCTTGTTTTTACAATATATTTTACCATTTATTTATTTATTTTGTGCTCAGGCCACAGGTATATAACATTCAGCTGTCAAACTTGAATTTCATACTTAATCAATACGATCACATACAAATTCAGTCTTCTTTTTTTCTTTTTTCTTTTTTCTTTTTTAATCTTAAATCAAAGAAAATATTTTAAGACTGCACCTTGATATATAAAGATCAATTGCTTTGGCCACTCATTGCTAAAATGTAATTTAGTGTCTATTTAAAAGTGTGGTTGAGATTGTTTTTGAAAGTGTTTTTCGTTCAGAAATACATCAAAGTGATATTTTTATTTATTTTTCAAAATTTATTTTTGACATGAGTACATGAAAATAATCTAAAAACACAATAAAAATTTATTTAAAATAAAAAAAATATTTTTTCAAAATTATTTTTAAAACAGAGTGTCAAACAATGCTTAATTAGAAAGTTAGTAAAACGGTATTGATTGTCAGCAGGTGAGAAACAAATTTTAATATATGAGTTACAACTAATTAAATTAAATGTATAAAAAGGCACCATATATAATATTATTCGATGATACAAAATTTAAAAATTTGAGACCTAAATCATCCAACGTAAATTGATTGGTTTAAATTATAAACTCTAGATATATATACATTAAATCTATCAGAGGATATTTTATAGGTTTAAATTGAATAAATCTTCCATAAACATATTTGAGAATTGATTTTAATCTTCCATAAACCTTGATTGTTAATGTATACACAAATCATCATAAATAGTACAATATATTCTAACAAATTTATTTGAATTTTATAGTCTTATTTCAAATCATTTGACTTCTAATTAAAGGTTAGTTTCTTTTGAATTTTTAGTCGATGGTAAAATTAAAAATATGAGAGATTGATATGGAAAAGACATCAAACATGAGTGACGTGACCTAATTTTCATGCAAAATATATTTATATCCTTAACTTTTAATACGACGCAATTTGTATAATCTAGGTCCTTTCAATTCTTAAAAATTAATTTTTCATATACAAGTTATTCGAGTTATTTTTCCAATCTTTAGTTACCCTATTTATTTTTTAAGAAAATAACAAACCTGCATATAATTTAAAAAAAAAAAAACGAATAGGATTGCAATGTAATTTTATTAAAAAAACAAAAAAAACAAAGACCGAAATAAAAAATAGTATAGAATATCAATTTCAATTCAAGAATAAAATTAAAATCTGCATAGCAAAAAAATTAAAGAAACAAAAAATAAATCAAAAATTAAAAGAATAAGAACTGAAAATAAAAATTAATATATATAATCAATTTTAATTGGAAAAATAAAACAATAAAAATTTTCATTAAGAAAATCATAAATAAAATCGAAATAAAATAAACAAAAACTTAAATAAAACAATCACATAAGTTAAGAACTACCGTATCTTTTCTAACGTCAGGACTCAGGAGAGAGAGAGAGAAAGAAAAAACTAAAAGACATGACAGGCGCCGGTCAGGAGAGAGTAAAACATGAATGATTGTTATTTGTTTTTTTAATATTAATTGCGAGCTGAGAAGTGCTAACAGTTGAAAAGGATAAGATAATATAATTAGCAAAAATTGTAGTGTGGTGGGCACTGATTTCATTGATGAGATCAGAGGAAGTAGGCGTATGTTCATATCAGACCCTCGTCTCTGCCAAACTAAGATCGGATCAGATCACAGAACAGTTGTAAATAAACAGTGAAAATGCCAAATAGAGCTCTAAAAGAAGGTAGTAGACCACCTTGGGTGGGTTTGGCAGCAGCAGTATGGGTTTTGATAGCAGCTGGGAATGGCTCCAACTTCGCTCTCTACTCTCCTTCACTTAAATCGGTGTTGGGTTTGAACCAGCAGCAAATAACAATCTTGGGTGTGGCTAATGATATTGGAGAGAATGTAAGTTTGCTCCCTGGCATTGCCTGCAACAAATTCCCTCCCTGGGCTCTGCTTTCTGTTGGTTGTGTTTTTTGTTTCTTGGGCTATGGTGTTCTCTGGCTTGCTGTTACCCAGACTGTTATTGGCCTGCCCTATTGGCTGGTAAGCGATCAACTTTTCCCCCCTTTCTAGTTGCTAAATTGCATTGAAATCTATCAAATATTCTTCACTGTCTTGGGTTTAGTTCTTTATAGGTTTTCCAAATTTGATCACTGAAATTGCAGGGTGATGACTGATAGTTTTAATTTCTGTCTCTTTTTTAAGGTTCTTTATTACTCCAGATTTATATTTTTGATTGTTTGTTTTTTTTTCTTTGCTGGCTGCCCATTTAAAACTGATTATCATGGCCAGTTTTCTAGACAAGTTTTGGGTACAGAATTATGATGTTTGAAATCCATTATATTTTGGGAACTACATATCTAACTTATAGAAGAATTTACTTTGAGGTATAATTTTTTTAATTAGGAAACAATAATATTTCCTGCATATTTTCATGGTGGATTTTCGATTATCTGGTCGTAATAAGAGGCCAATGGCAGCGGAGAAAACATTTGTTTCATGTTTGAGTCTTGAAAGGAGCCTCTTCAACTGAAAATGCTGAAGCACAGGACCACATCGTATTCTCCTTTTCAGGATCCCATTAGGCCATGGCCTTAGTTTTTAGCTTTTCTGTGAATGTGTGATTCTGTTGTTTCTTTTTCTCATGAAATTGTCTGACCTTCCAAGGAGAGTACGAGGTGTGGGAATTAATGAATGTTTTCCACAATTGGAAATTATGTTGCAGTTCCTTAAAAATCTTTGTAGAACTAGAAAATTACCAAAACAAGCTGCCACATCCTTGTAAGAAAAGGATTCTTACAAAATAGAAAGTTCAAGTAAAAAAGAAATAAATAACAAAATTTATTCTTACCTTATATCACAAGACCTTTCTGAACTTTAATTGACCTAAGATTTTACCTCAACATAGAATAATATGCGAGGATAAATTTTCAACCCAGTCCAACAGCTAGATTGAGAATTATGATTGCACTGGATAGTAGACACAATTATGCTAGAATCCAGATTTCGTTGTATAACCTTTTCTTGGATCAAATCACATTTTTTCCATTCTTTCAAATATTAAATGTATAGAAATGTAGGTGCAGATTTTCATCCTCACAAAATTCACAGAGAATGCTAATGGGTCAATGAAGGAAAAGTGTATCAGTTTCAGCTACCTTTTCTTCTTCTTGGTTTCTAGCTCCCAATTGCATTGACAATTGCACAACTTTCCACCACTATAGTAAGTAATGGTTTGCAGTCACTGATCTGAAATGGGTAGATTTTTGCTATGATAGATTAATTTTGGAAAATTGGGAAGGTTTAGCCTAGTTCTTATACTTGTTTTCCTTTGCAAAGGAATACTTTAGAAAGCAATATGAGAAACATGCATGATTGAGATTACAATTTGAATTAGGACAACCATTCCTTAAGGAACATATTTGTGTAAGCTATTTAAAAATCAATCTTTATCACACTCAAATTTGTTGTCATTAGGACTAAGTCCATCATGTAGGAAATTCACAAATTTAAAAAGTAGACAATAATTTTTAACCAATGATTTTTATATGTGACCCATTAGGTTTATAATATGTTGGTCCGAATATAAACCTCAATCCCTAATAAACTAGGATTAAATAAATTAAACAATTTAATTTATTATCAATTCAACAATTAATTGATCTATATTCTAAGATTAAATGCATTTTCTAGCAATGTATCATGATCCCCAAATATTAGAAAAGTCATCAATGGTTTGATTTAACTTTGCGGTAAGTAGTTTCTCAATGTAATTATTATACTTTCATCAAGATTATCTTAATTTAGACTTGTAGCATGAAGTGTGTCTACTTGGTCAAATCATATTGTTCTCAACACCATAATTATTAATTCTTTAAATAAGATTTGAAACTCTTTTTCAATTTCTTTTCACTTTACACAAGGATTTCATAATCAATATTATTGGAGAATATATAAACCATTTTTTCTAATTTATCTATAGTGATGAATCCT
Organism: Salix purpurea; assembly: GCA_027405865.1. Classification (NCBI taxonomy): domain Eukaryota; kingdom Viridiplantae; phylum Streptophyta; class Magnoliopsida; order Malpighiales; family Salicaceae; genus Salix; species Salix purpurea. The sequence continues at coordinate 2,209,302 of CM050328.1, read as the reverse complement.
CTCTTGATCAATTAAATAACTTATAGTTTAAACTATGCTCAAAGATTGTTATTTCTGTTCTTGTTGGCATTTTTTCTAAATGGAACAATAAATTTAAGTCAATGTTCCATCTCGGAGTCACACACGACACACAACACATGATTCCATTTTAAATCTAAAAATAAATTAACTTTAAATTATGAAATACAAACACAATGTCAAATATCTAAACATAATTTTAAAATTTAAAATATTCCTAAATACTTTAGAGTAGGATTTTAAATGAAAATAATTCAACACAAACAAAATACCAAAATATTGAGAAAGCAAAAGGTTTAAATACAAAAAGAAATAACACAAATTAAACATTATCTCTATCATTTGAAAAAAAAAGAAGAAAACAAGTATCTTGATCTTGTAGTGTTATGTAGTGAAAGTCATCAACTAGACACTTTAATGGATTGTTATTTCCATCAAGCTTATCATCGCCATCAAAATTAATCTTTTCATACTCTAAAGTCAAAGTAAAGATGTCTCAAAAATCTCATGACATAAATCCTCTCCATCAAGAAAACTTACTAAAAGTCTTACAATTCGTTGGCATGTAGAGGTATGAAATTATCGAAGAAATTTTGAAGTCCATCTGGAAGTGGCGGAGCTGTCAAGACAAGCTTTTTCTAGAAATTATGTGTTCTTCCCTATGAATTTCCATCTTTTTCCTTGAAACTTTTACAATAGTTTTTTCTGTTAAATTATTGGGTCATACTTGCACATTAAGTTTTGCTCTTAGTATATAATGTTACATGAATTATAATCTTTACAGGCTTCACTCCTCATTGCTGTTGCAGATATGGGCTGCCCTTGTTGTAGCCACTAATAGCACTACATGGTTTGGCACAGCTGTGCTTGTGACCAACATGAGAAACTTCCCTTTCAGTAGAGGCACTGTTTCAGGGATTCTCAAAGGTTATGCTGGGATCGCAGCTGCAGTATATACAGTAATATACATCCTGGTGCTTAAAGATTCAGATTCAAAGCTTCTCCTACTTCTTACACTTGGCATTCCCATTTTATGTTTAGCAATGATGTACTTTATTCGGCCCTGTGCTCCAGCTTCTGGAGAAGAGTCTTCAGATCATGTCCATTTTATTTTCAGTCAAGTGGCAAGTGTTTTGCTTGCCCTTTATCTTCTCATAACCACAATAATAAGTGATGTGGTTTCTCTAAATGATACTGTCTCATGCATTTTAGTTTTGATATTGGTTATTGTTCTGATGTCTCCTCTCGCAATTCCAGTCAAAATGACCCTTTTCCCTGCAGCAAAGAAGAGAAATGTCCCACCTAGTGGCTCTTCGGATCATTTGGTTCCAAAGGAAGGTGAATCAACCCCAGCGGATTCTTTATTGACACCATCTTCTTCGGCGACAACTCTCGGTAGTTCGTATGAGAGTGAGGATGCTTTGGATGCGGACATGCTTCTTGCTGTGGGCGAGGGAGCAGTGAAGAAGAGAAGGAGGCCCAGGAGAGGTGAGGATTTTAAAATTCGTGAGGCTATTATCAAGGCTGATTTCTGGCTTCTTTGGGCTGTAAGCTTTCTTGGGATTGGTGCTGGAGTTACTGTTCTCAATAATTTGGCTCAAATTGGTGTTGCATTTGGACTGGAAAACACAACGCTTTTGCTTACTCTCTTCAGCTTTTGCAATTTTGTTGGCCGTATTGGCTCAGGCGCCATTTCAGAACACTTCGTAAGGTCATTATTCGTTGACTTAACATGAAGTACTAGGCTGAAATGTGAAAATCCAAGTAGCACATGCTGGATATTATCATTAGGCATTCCTAGCACGAGTTTCTGAACAATTTAGTAATGCAAATTTCCTTAAAAACACTTGACTTTTGCAATATTTGGAATTGATTATGTTCCTAACTTGGCCTCCTTAACTTTTTTCTTAAAATTCCTTGTCTATGCCCTATATTTCCTACAGCTTAAAATCTCACCGTCTTTTTGGATGTGATTTTCTTTCTAACAAGAAATGACAGTGAAAGTGATAAAATCTCAATGCAGGTTGAAAATGATCCCGCGAACCTTGTGGATGACATTTGCACTCTTGGTGATGCTCATGACCTTCATTCTTTTCGCGTTCGCCCTTAACGGAGTCCTTTACGCTGCTATTCCTCTGCTTGGCATCTGCTATGGGGTCCTGTACGCTATAATGGTGCCGACTGTTTCCGAGCTTTTCGGCCTGAGACATTTCGGTTTGATTTACAGCTTCATGGGGCTCGGCAATCCTGTCGGCGCACTTCTTTTCTCAGGTACGCTTGCTGGTCATATATATGATGCTGAAGCAGCTAAGCAAAGTAGCTCTACTTGTGTTGGCCCCGATTGTTTCAAGGTCACGTTCCTGGTTCTAGCTGGAGTCTGTGGACTGGGTGCTATCTTGAGCATAATTTTGACAGTTCGGATTAGGCCAGTTTACCAGCTGCTTTATTCAGGGGGTTCTTTTCGCCTGCCTCAAGCATCCGGCCACTGACCGGTGGAGATCATTAGTATCATCTAACAAAGCTGAGACGTGCTGTTTTGTAGAGGCTTGCTTCATTGTTGTAGCACCCTAGACAGTGGCTAGTTTTTGTTGGATGCTCCAAATTACTAAGATGCTTGATGAAGCTTGTTGTAATGACTTCAAATTAATCAAATTGTGGGAGGTAGGCGGGGTGCATCCAAGTTGTATGAAAAGCTATTGCTACCTCCGATAGTCAATCCATATCAGGATTCCTTCTGAAAGCTAAATAAGATGATGGATCAATGACTAGATTGTCAATTTTGTTTCAGTTGTTTTTTTTTTTCAATTGAAACGAGATATTTCAGTTTTGAAGCATTTAGGCGCTCTATTTAGGGGTTATTTTAAAAAAAAATATTTTTAAAATGGAGTGTGAAATAACTCCAAATACTAAAGCAGGGCAGGGGAGACATGAACAAGACTGAAGACTCTATGGTGGAAGAACACACACACAAAAAACCCATCTCTCCATTCAAACTGGTATCAAGAAAGAGAGAAAAAAAAAAAAGAAGGAAAAATTATAACAATTCATGTTGGTTTCAGATTCTGGAACATGGCATCCCACCTGATCTCTTCAACGTCAGTTGTCCAATCACCATCGCCATCAAACTTGTTTTTGCTGATATCATAAATCACAGGACTTGAAAAACAATCCATGGTTGGGCCAGCAGAAATCGCAGGGATGCTTGAAAACCCACCATTTGTAAGCAGCAACCTCCCTCGATTAGACTCCATCAATTTCTTGTTCCTCTTCAACAGAGCTCCTCTCCATCCATAACCAGGCCTTCGAGAAAAAACTCGAGCTGGCTCCTCGCTGCGAGTCCATGCCCTTATGTACCTGGCCAGACACCTCTTTGTCCTCTTGATTGCAACAAGAACCCTTGCCATGGCGGGTGGGCTCTCTCCTCTCTCCTTTCTTGCGAGCTTGAGGATCTCGAGCCTGTGTTTGGCTATTGAAATCCCCATGCTTTGAAGAAACTCGTGATTAAAGTAAGCTGTATCTTCTTCTTCAAGCTCATTGTGAGCCAGAGCAAGGCCATATTCATATACAAGAGAAGGCTCGAGGCCAGTTTTTGATAGCCATGAGAACCAATCCATGGTTTTCAGGCTGTGTTCGAGTGAATGTGTGTGCTTCAAAGTCTGAGAGGGTGGATGTATATAATGGAGGTGGTGAAGCAATTGTAAGACCAAAAAAAAAAAAAATAGAAAAAAAAGGGTAGAATTGCTAGTTTGCTACTAGTAGACTTGACTTTTCTTGAGAATCTTAGCAAATTTAAAAATAAAATAAAAGGGTGGATGTTTAAAATGTATTATATATATATATATATATATATAAACATTATTTTAACGATACATTATCACATGATGTGGGTTTTTCAAGTCATTTATATTGGTGGGAGTATGATTGAGATTGTTTTTGAAAAGATTGTTTTTAAAAATACTTTTCGTTCAAAAATACATCAAAATAATGTTTTTTTTTAATTTTTCAAAATGATTTTAGACATCAGCACATCAAAAATGATTTGAAAACACTAATTTTTTAATTTAAAGTAAAAGATAAAAATAAAAATAAAAATAAAATCATTTAAAAAAAAATACATTCCAAACGTATTCTGAAACACCCCTAAGTTAGCATGTCAAAACTAAGGTGAAAAAATAGACAATCAATTTATTATCATGTTCATTTACTTGTTACTATTGTTCTATCAAATATTTTAAAATAAATTTCCTTTTTATCCTAAAAAAGGTCTTTGGATTAAAACTCTCTAGACCTTAATGATTGAACTTTCAGACTGGTCATATCTTCTTAAAGCAATAAGCAATGCATAAAACATGTACTCTCAAACTTGAATATATTAACTAAAGGTAAAAAAAAAAAACTTAAGCATGCTAGTTAATTTAATACCATCGAAAGTCTAGATTGATTAAAAGTAAACAAGCAAGTTTTAGTAATTGTTTGGGAATGTTGTTTTTGAAAATATTTTCTGTTTATAAACGCATTAAAATGATGTTTTTTTTATTTTTTAAAAATCATTTCACATCAGCATATTAAAATGATATAAAAACACTATTTTTTTATTTAAAGTAAAAAATAAAAAATATTTTTTTTTAATTTTTTTCAAAAATATTTCCAAATATATTCTCAATCACCCCATAACCTTACATATATGCTTTGAGTCCTCAACGAACATAAGCTTTAGAGGCACAAATTGCAAGTTTTCTCTTTCAATAATTGATGGTGCAACATAGTCCAATAAATTAGTTTTTTTTTAAAGGAAAACAAAGGACATGGATTTGATAAAAATGGGACCTCACAACATCCCCCCATCACATGCAACACTTTGCTAGTGATTCAATCACTATGTTTTGTCTCCGAATGCTCCATGAAAACTTGTTTTTTTTCTTTCTATTCCGCGGTGTTTATCACTGCATTTCAAAAATATTTTTGAAAAAAAATAATTTTTTTTACTTTTATTTTTTACTTTAAATTAAATAAAAAACACTCCATCTAGATTGCATTTTGAAAAAAACATTATTATATATATTTTTTAACAAAAAATACTTTTAAAAACAACCATAATCATACTATCAAACAGACACTCCATCTTCTGCCTACATTCACATGCCCTAACAATTTGCATTTTGAAATCGGATAGGTTCACGGGGATGCATTGTCTCGTGATGAAATCCTGACTACTCAAGGATTATTGTCGATCTCCCTAACAAATCTAATATATCATGATGTCCCACTTCTTGGATTTTTGTGTCACAATCCACGTTCAAGATCATGGTGTGCCTTGCTAATTTCAACGATAAATAATGTGGATGAATACAAAAACATTTAGGACCGGCTAGGAAAAAGGAAAATTTGTAGGTGCATAGATCAATGAATGCTTGAATTGGTTAGTCACGTACCTAATAGAGAATACTACTAACTGTTTGTTTGGATGGGCGGTGCAACTAATGTTTTGCCAAATTTTAATTATTATTTTTTTGCATTTTAAATGAATTTTTTTAGTGTGTTTAGATCATTTTGATGTGCTGATGTCAAAAATAATTTTTTTTTTTAAAAAAAAAAACATCATTTTGATGTATTTCGGCACGAAAAGCACTTTGAAAAGCTACCGCAACCGCACTCCCAAACAGGCCATAAGTTGGCCTGCGGATTAATTTATTAAAAACCTCATATTTTATCTTTTTAATAGAAAATTAAATTGATTAAGTTCATGGGTCGAATACAATCTTGATAATTAGTAAAAACACAATTTACTCTTACAAAACTAAAATCAATATTAAATGATAAAATCAACAAAAATTATTAAAAAATAATTCAAGGACCAACAAAAAAAAAATCCAGTCAATAGGTAAATAGTAAAACCTGTGAAACCAGTAACTCGAGTTACCATGTCAAACTTGTGAACAAGGTTATTGACTACAGTGAGATCATAATTTGTTTTTTCAGCAATTATTTTTTATTTGACTATATGACAAAAAAAAAGATCAAATAACAATCTAATACTGAGATGCTAAAAATAGTAGTTAATAAAGGGAAAAAAAAACCCATCATAACTTCTCTACCAAACTATGTTTTTTAGAATGTGAGAGATGAATAGACAAAATAAAAGTGAAGTTCAATAAAAAAAACAAAAAAAAAAACACCTCAACAAACCCTTTTGGGTTCGTAATTAAAAAAAAAGAATTGGAAAAATCTTATAAACAAATGTAGATTAATATATTTAATATCATAATATGAGTATTTTACTTGGTTATGTGTAATGAATTTGTTAATTCAAATAAAATAAAAATAGAAATAGAAATTCATACACACATAAGATTTATTGGATAAAATAAAAAGAAAAAAAATATATTATGCAAGACTATGCATATTCAAATATCATAATAAATAAAAAATTATAACTTCTTAAAATAAATTTAATATAAAAAACAAAACAAAAAACTACAAATGAATAATATGGATCTCTTAACAAAACTAAACAAATTTAATATAATTAAAAATAATTTACTATTTAAAAAATGATAAATAATCCAAACAAATCACAAATAAGTAAAATACAAATTAAAAAAATATTTTAAACAAATATAAAAATATTTTAAAAGAATAAGGCCATACCCAAGAGAGAAAAAAAACTATTTCATTCATTCTGATTCACTTTGAAAATCAAAAGATGATGTGTTGTGTGGGATACCTAAATTTTAATCACTATGGTGGTCGAGAAAATTGGGGTGCCTGATTTTTGTCTTCTAAAAACCAATTTTCAAATTATTTTCAACCCAAAACACCTAGAAATTATCCTCATCAACTTGTTCAACCCATCTCTAACCTCCAAAAGAGCATAAAAATCAGTACAAATCCAAAAATTAACCTCAAAATATTATTTTCTCTAGCTTAGATTTGTTTTTTTAAGGCATTACAAAGCTCAGGGTTTAATAATTTAATATCAAAGGATAAATTTGGATAAAAAAAATAATTTCATAAAAAAAATTGAGAGAAAAAAATTCAAGTCAACTCGGGTTAACTTGATTAACCCATTACCTATCATATGAGATCAGGATAAATTCACATAAAATGCAGCTAAAATAAATAATAAGTCTCAAGACCTAATAACTCAATCTCAAATGATAAAATTTAAAAGATAAATTAATATTTAAGAAAGCACATAAATAATATGGAGCTTAAACTAGGCTAATTTTTTAAAACAATGACCTAGGTCGAGATATTGGAATTACCATGTAGAAAGGAAGACATATAAAAATCATGAAGGAAATTTTTAATCATAAAGAAATTTTTAAAATAACAATTAAAACAACAAAAACTAAATGAAAAATAATAATTAGGGACTAAAAAAACAAGAAAATAACAATAAAAGGACCAAAATTGGATAAAAACAAATTAAATGAAATAAAATGTTATGAAAAAAAGAAATTAATATAGTTATAAGATGATGATAATAATAATAATAATAATAATAATAATAATAATAATAATAATAATATAATTTAGACTTGGGTTCTTCATGTTGAACATTCGGTTATGTGTTTGAGCTTGGATGAATGACCATTGAATCAACATTGTTTCTTACTTTGATTTTCTAATTGGAGTGCAATTAACCATGAAGGTTTCTAGCTTAAAAACCATGAAAGAATTTTAAAATGGAATGAGTTCAGTCAGCCTTAGGTTATATGTGATGAGGGGTTCAATTCAATTATTCAGGGCTATTAATATTTCATTTGGCTGTATTTATGCAATCCATGTATGAGTTTATAATTATTTTTTGATTTGTTTTTTGTGGGTTTATCATAATCACATTATATAGCTCGTGAGTTTTATAAGTATATGTTGACTTGGGTATTTGTTTTTAATTGAATTATTTTTTTATTAATTTAACATTTTGTTGAATGGAAATTGAACTTTATATTTTATTTTATTTTATTTTATGGAGTTAAGTGGTTTATTGACCATGTTTTGATAGGTTAACTCAAATTGACTTGAGTTTTTTTTTCTTTTTTTTTTTAAAATAATCGTTTGGGTTGATTGAAATTTCGTATTGTAGTTTTTTCTATTGTTTTCTATAAGGTTATCACGATCTGATGACTGAAGTTTATTTTATCCTTTTTCTAATTGATTGTTTTTAATTTTATCCTTTCATATTAGGTTGATTAAAAATTAATCTTCATAATTGTTTTTAGTTTGTGTTTTTTATAAGGTTATTTCGTTCTCATGACCCGATTCATTAGTTTTTGGTCGGCTAACCCCGTTTTTTTTTGCTATTGTTTTTTTGTAAAACATTATCCTTAAACAATGATTTGATTGGAAATTGAGCTTCATATTTTGTTTTCCTTTTCTTTTTATGTGGTTGTCTTAGTCTCATGAATCGTGTTTGGTAGATTAACCAGAGTTGACTCAACTCATTTTTTCATTGATTTTTGTTTCAATTTCATCATTCCAAATTGAATTAATTGAGATTTGAGAATTAAGTTTAATAAATTTTTTTTATTGGATTATCAAGGTCTCATGACTTGGTAGATTTGACAAGTTAACTCGAGTTGATCTAAGTCGATTTAATATGTTGTTATTTCAATATTTTTAAAATGATGTCATATTTTTTTTTAATCAAATTATATTTATCGATTATCTTTGAATTTGTCAAATCAACCAGATCATATCAAGTCAATCCTTCTAGAATTATTTATAAAAAAACAGATTAATAACACCCGAATATTATTTTTATGTTAAAAAAACTTTAATCCAACCCGAAGTATAAATAATACCTGAATATAATGCCATCAATTCTATAGATTTTTATATAAATCTTAAATGAATTATTTCTCAATAATTAAGTTTCATTAAACAAGTCTATACTCTATCAACATCATTAGATGTATTAAAGTATCTCATGACCTAGCTTGTCTTCATCTTCTAGATAGATAAAATAAGCTGAATACAACTCATATTATAACTCATAATATCATAAATGTGAAATCTATCTATATATTTATTTATTTATTTTCACAATAAATAAGATTCCTTGCATTATTACCTTTTCTTATAATTATGTGGGTTGATTTTGATGGTTTAGTTGATAAATGAGTTTGCTTCTCTTGTTACCCTGTGAGGTTTGGATCCTAAGAAAAAAAAATCATGAATTAATCTAGATATACACTAGCTAATTGCCCCGCGCGCTGCCGCGGGTATTCTTGTGTATATAATTTAATTAATCTAGATATACACTAGCTAATTGCCCCGCGCGCTGCCGCGGGTATTCTTGTGTATATAATTTAACATAATTAAATCTATAACGATAAATTTATATGATATAAGTAAATAAAAGTTATAGATCAGGAGATAAAATGTATGAAATTTTGAGTTGAGTTTGTAACGCAAGCATAGATTAATTTTAATAAAAAACTCACTCTTTATATTTTTTTTATCAATTTTATTCTTTAATGTTAAATTAATTGGGTATTAAGCTTTCCAATTTATTTTTTGCAAGATTCTCCTTATTGATCTTACAGGTCAACTCGGATTACCCGTGTAAATTTAATATATATCCATCTTAAAATTAGATAAAAATATCATCCAATATGCAACTATTTTTGAATTCATGATTAACATCTATTTATTTTAGCAAAAATGTTAGCAATGCTAAATATATTTTTATTTCTATCTATATCTTGATTTTTTTAAAAGTTTAATCTTTACTTATCATTAGTATTTTTTTATTAGCATGAATAATTTTTATTTAGTTAATTAAATGTATCCATATTGTTTTTATTTTTAATTGAGATTTTTATGATAAAAAAACAGAAAAAGCTAATGAAAAATTATAAACGAGAAAAATAAATTAATATTATAAGCTAAAAAAATAACTTTAGTTTTGTCCAAAAAAAGAAATTAAATGTCAGATTTAATCAAATTATAAATCAAATATATAATTAAAGGATAAATCTGAACAAATTAAAACCTATGGACCGAAATTCTTCATAATGTCAAACCAAACCGAAAAATTAAAAGACCAAGGACTGAAATTTAAACCAATTATATAACCAATGTTAATCAAAGGATAAAAGTGAACAAATTCAAACATCTGGACTGAAATTATTAACAGATTTCAAAGAAATCCGAAAAAGTTAAAGACCAAGGACTTAAATGTAAACGAATTATATAATTAATTTGACTTTAAGGAGACAATTGAAACAAAACAAAACTTATATCAAAGCAATAAGGACCAGAACGCACAATTTAAAGAGCAGGGGCTACTGTCAAATAATATAAAACAAAGGGGATTTACGTGTATTTAGCCATGCAGGAGAGAGAAATGCACAGATTCTATTTCAACCGGCCACCGCCACCTACCGAGTTACCGTCCGATGACACGCGCGGCACCGATCGACAGAACACATGGAGGCGCACCCGGCGATAGGCCGGAATAACATTTTCCATGCCCGATAACCACCGCACGCTCCGTCGAACAGGAGCGTGCGATGCAGAAGCTTCGGCGCGTCAGGGGACGCGCCGTATAGAAATCGGGATTTAATATTTAAAAACAATGGCGAATTACCTAAGCACCCCTGCCTCAATTTCTTCGATTTTGTCGTTACTGGGGCTATAAGCGTAGTTACACATTTTTTCAAAAATTGAACAACCGAAAATAGCCCTCCAGGCAAGGTCTCTATTTTGTCTTATCTGTGCCCATTGAGGTCATTACACTGTGAGCCGAAATTGTGCAATTACTGGAACAGCCCCGCCGGTTTTTCTTGCATTTTGTCTTATCTGTGCCCATTGAGGTCATTACACTGTGCATGGAAATTGAAAAAACAAAAATAGCCCTGTCTCCGGCGTTAAAAGGCAGGCGCACCGAGGGATAAAACCGTCATTACACTGTTGAATTCCACAGTGAACTGTGAGTAGGGGTACAGTGGAAACGCCACACCCTTTAGTTTCTTTTTAATGATTTTCAACGACATCAATTGTCTTGTGCCAAAAAGAATTTGGAATTACTATCTGCGTTGTTGCAGAGTAACATCTCTCTTTTTTTTTTTTTTTGAGCAAGAAAGTTGTCAGCTAGAGATTCCGCGCCGAGAAACTCGACAAAATGTAGCCGGCTAAAGTGGACTTATGCATAAGACAATTGTCAGATTCTATATACTTATCACATTCTGATAAGCACTCCTTGATAGGTTCATCTGCTTATCCTCCTCGTTATCTGTCCTCTTGCCTTTTAAATTCGCCATTTCTGCTAAGTTTATTTTATACATATATATATATATAAATTAAATTTATTGACCATGTAAAACTTTGTGTAGAGAGAAAGTTTAGACAGAAAAAAGATAAAAAAAATTGAGCTTCATCTCTAGCGAGCAAGAAAGGGTCTGATCTCTTCGGAGGTGAGTTTCTTAGAAATATCTCAGAATCTCTCTTTCTCGATATATTTTTTGATTCATAAAAAAGAAAAGAAAGTATGTTTCCCTTTTGATCCTTCATGAAATGCAAATCGTTAATCACGATCTGGTTCTAGGTTTTTCCTTTTTTTTTTTATTGCAGCTCGTTCGTTTGTGATTTTCCTGGAAACTTTTGGTCGCAGGCAGATCTAGAGTTACAGTCGGTGGTGTTTGTGCAACTGGTTTACAAAACGGCGCGTTTAAGATGTCTTCTCTCAGTCGAGAGCTGGTTTTCCTGATCTTGCAGTTCCTCGACGAGGAAAAGTTCAAAGAGACTGTTCATAAGTAATTTTTTTTTTTTTACAATTATTTCTATTTTTTTATTAGTGATTACTGATTAATTGCTAATTTTTGGTGAAATGTAATATGAAAATCAATAAAAATAGGCTGGAGCAGAATTCTGGATTTTACTTCAACATGAAGTATTTTGAGGATGAGGTGCATAATGGAAATTGGGATGAAGTGGAGAAATACCTTTCTGGTTTCACTAAAGTAGATGATAATCGATATTCGATGAAAATATTTTTCGAGATAAGGAAGCAAAAGTATCTCGAAGCTTTGGATAAGTAAGCTTGCAATTCTTTGGGCTCGTTAAGCTTATGAGGTATTGTTGGTGTAGTGATGGCTGTTTTGAAATTTTATAGGCATGATCGGTCCAAGGCAGTGGAAATATTGGTGAAGGATTTGAAAGTGTTTTCCACGTTCAACGAGGATCTTTTCAAGGAAATCACTCAACTACTGACATTGGAGAATTTTAGGTAGATGTGTACTAAAGTAATCGAATTCAAATTCTTTAGTGTCAAGTAAGCATAGCAAGCAAGCTCAATTTTGCTTTGCTGTAAACAGGGAGAATGAGCAACTCTCCAAATATGGAGATACCAAGTCAGCGAGAGCAATCATGTTGGTGGAACTGAAGAAGCTTATTGAAGCAAATCCCTTGTTTCGTGACAAATTGCAGTTTCCTAACCTTAAGAATTCAAGGCTACGGACTCTCATTAACCAAAGGTAATTCATATACTGATGCATGCATATACGATCCCATTCTATTACCATTGTCTTGTCTTGAAATAAATTGCGGCTTGGCAGAGGAGGTTAACTGGAAAAATATTCTTAAATGGTATTTATGTTTATTAAGTGTTATGGAGAACATTGGCCTCCTGTGAGGTTTAGAATAATGTCTGTTGAATGTCCAGCATGTAATCTGTGTTTGAGCTGTTCCATTATTGAGAGAATCACAATGAAACTTTCATCATTTGATGTGTCTGTCTCTAAACTATAGGCTTGAAAGTCTTGAAGTAGCATATGATCTAATTTGTTTATATATTTGTGGAATTTATCTTGACATTTCTCTTCTTTCTTAATTTATAGAAATATATGGCTTTAGTTGGCATGTATAACATCTATAAATTTTGGCATGGTTGCAAACAGAGAGTTTAGTTTGCTATGTAAATTACAGCTTGAATTGGCAGCACCAACTTTGTAAGAACCCAAGGCCAAACCCAGATATAAAGACTCTTTTTGTTGATCATTCATGTGGACAACCAAATGGTGCCCGGGCTCAATCACCTGCAAACAATCCACTGCTTGGTTCCCTACCAAAAGCTGGAGGGTTTCCTCCATTGGGTGCGCATGGGGTGGGTCATCAGCTTGGTTGGTTGTGTTTTCTCTCTCTTCTCCCTCCCTTCTCCCTCTCTCTCTTCTACTGATGCATGCTTATGCTTACGTGGTTGAACTTTTATATTCAGCCATTTCAACCTACACCAGCACCAGCCTCAGCACCTCTTGCAGGTTGGATGTCCAATCCTTCCACAGTAACTCATCCAGCAGTTTCTGGAGGAGGAGCAATTGGTCTTGGTGCCCCATCAATCCCAGGTAGTGCATTCCCTTAATTTGCTATAGATGCTTCTGCAAACCATCTTACTGTGTTTGCGAGCATCCATGGTTCCCTTTTTAATAACATATGCATTTTGGTGCCTTGTGTAGCTGCTCTGAAGCATCCACGAACTCCTCCACCTAATCCATCCGTAGACTACCCTTCAGGAGATTCTGACCATGTCGCTAAAAGAGCAAGGCCAATGGGGATTTCTGATGAGGTAGTCTGGTTTTCATGTCATTCTCATCATACTCTTTTCACAAATATGATTGCAGCCAGTAACTTCTAAACTCCTTTGATTATGGTTATGTCATTCCCTTCCAAACTGCTGTGTTGATTGTCATCTATGCAGGTGAATTTGCCGGGTAATTTGTTGCCAGTATCTTTTCCAGGGCATGGTCATGGTCATGGTCAGACTTTTAGTGCACCGGATGACTTGCCAAAGGCTGTTGTACGAACTCTGAATCAGGGATCATCTCCTACGAGCATGGATTTCCATCCTATTCAACTGACTCTTCTTCTAGGTCTGCTTGATTTTTCAGTCTGTCATTTGGTTGGTTCCATGTCTTTGGCTTATTTGCTTCCTTAAGCATTAACCTAGAATATACCCTGGTCTGGCCATTGAATATTTTTAATATGTTGCTACAGTTGGCACCAATGTTGGGGACATTGGGCTGTGGGAAGTTGGTTCCAGGGAGAGACTGGTTTTAAGAAACTTCAAAGTTTGGGATCTGAATGCTTGTTCGATGCCTCTTCAGGTTTGCTCTCTATTCTTTTTTATACCTATGGCGCTGAATATTATGTGTTCTATATGCTGGATATGATGTAGAACAACTGAGAAAAATAAAACAAGCCGTACAGATCTTCTATTGGTTTCTTGAATCCGAAAATAGAACCCCCAGAGATCCACTAGGAAGAACAAATAAATTTGAAAAGTTTTGATCTATCTATCTTAATGTTTAGGTGCTCTTAAATAGGCACCAAACCCTGATTGGATCCAATACAAATAAAGTAGGAAACTCCAATATTTTCCTAGATAACAATATAATAAGAATAAAATAATTAAAGAAAATTACTATCTAACTAAACTAAATAAATAATTTTCTATCATGACTGAAGTTGAGCTGTCTATTTTTTTGGTTGAAATTCAGAAAGATTTAGTCAAAGATCCTGGTGTCTTGGTTAACCGTGTAGTTTGGAGTCCAGATGGTTCCTTATTTGGTAAGCTAAAATCTATTACACTGCATGGCTGGATGAGGAATATACCTAAGATTTTAGGGGTAAAAAGACACGTCACTGATTTCTCAGCTCTGTTCAACAACAGGAGTTGCATACTCAAGGCATATTGTACAAATATGTTCTTATCATGGGAATGATGAAGTGCATCAGCATCTGGAGGTACATAACCTTAAGTTACACCAGTATCAAGCTTGGTGTTTGATTTTACTTGATATAAATCAGTCAAATTTTTCCCATGTAGATTGATGCTCATGTTGGTGGAGTAAATGATGTTGCATTCTCCACTCCGAATAAACAACTTTGTATAATAACCTGTGGTGATGACAAAACCATTAAGGTAAGGTTTAATGTTTCTTTTTGGTTTTTAGAATAAAAGGCATCAAGGGCTATTTCTTCAGACATGAAAAGTTGCCCATTGCTCTTTTCTTTTTCCTATTGTTAGGTGTGGGATGCTTCCACTGGTAAAAAACTGCATACATTTGAAGGTCATGAGGCTCCTGTTTATTCCATCTGCCCGCATTATAAGGAAAACATTCAGGTAACGTGTCCATTTTGTGAACATTTTTGTTTATCCTGCTGCATACTTTTGAGGTCATCATGCTCCTTTTCTCCTTCCACCAATTGAACATTTCTGGTCTTCTGTGCTGTTTGATTTTCCTTCTGTGCTCAGTTTATTTTTTCAACAGCACTGGATGGAAAGATAAAGGCATGGTTATATGACAATTTGGGATCTCGAATTGATTATGAGGCTCCTTGTCGTGGGTGCACAACCATGGCTTACAGTGCTGATGGTACAAGGTCAACATAATTGACTCATTGCTCAACAGTCTCCTCTTTCTCTGTATTTGTGCATGGTTGAAATAATAATAATCTTCTCAGTTGTTGTCTTTGGGTTTTTGGGTGGAAACTGCAGGCTATTTTCTTGCGGTACAAGTAAAGATGGGGAATCATTTATTGTTGAATGGAATGAAAGTGAAGGTGCTGTGAAAAGAACCTATCTTGGATCTAGAAAACGATCTCTGGGTGTTGTGCAAT
Source organism: Salix purpurea (assembly GCA_027405865.1). Classification (NCBI taxonomy): domain Eukaryota; kingdom Viridiplantae; phylum Streptophyta; class Magnoliopsida; order Malpighiales; family Salicaceae; genus Salix; species Salix purpurea. The sequence goes on along the minus strand of CM050328.1, from coordinate 2,193,660 downwards.
TTGATACCACAAAGAATCGCTTTTTGGCTGCTGGTGATGATTTCTCCATCAAGTTCTGGGATATGGACAGTGTTCAACTTTTGACAACAATTGATGCTGATGGAGGCCTCCCAGTGAGTTCATTATGTGCTAGTGAACTGTAAGATATTGTTTTGAGGATTGTAGTTGATTATTTTGGCTTTAACAATTCTTAGGGTAGCCCATGTATCCGCTTCAACAAGGATGGCACTCTTTTGGCTGTTTCTGCGAATGATAATGGGATTAAAATATTGGCAAATTCAGATGGCATTACGTTAATGCGTAAATTTGAAAATCTTTCTTTTGATGCCTCACGAGCATCTGAATCCAGTGCGAAGGTACCTTTGTCAATGATTAGTGTGTATGTTACATTGCCTGGTAGTGATTAACTAGTATCTAACAGTGGGCTTCTTGTGCAGCCCACCGTTAACACGACCTCAGCTGCAGCGGTGGCAGCAGTAGCAGCTGCTGCAACGAGCACTGGACTTGCAGACAGGAGTGCCTCTGTGGTTGCCATTGCTGGAATGGTTCGTTGGACATGCTTGTTCTTTTACAGTAGCAACTGAATTTTATGCTCAACCAGCTTGCATATTAATTACCCTTCAATCACACAACTCATTATTGTAACATGGTTTTTCTTACTGTAAGAGGACTGAACTAGAGACTTGGGGCATGCACGTAGTTTTCCATGATTTGTTTTGAACGATTTCGTTTTCCATGGTAGCACCAAAAGAATGTGTCATAATTTCTAGTAACAATCAAATTTCTTTTGGTAGAATGGAGATGCCAGGAACTTGGGAGACGTGAAGCCTCGATTAACTGAAGAATCCAATGATAAATCAAAGATATGGAAGCTCACTGAAATCAATGAACCATCTCAATGCCGGTCCTTGAGGCTCCCTGAAAATTCAAGAGTAACCAAGGTATGGAAATTGTCTCAGAGGGCAGAATTTTTCTGCTCTGAAATACTTTCCTGTCAATTATCAGTTTTGCCTTGCTTGTTCAATATCATTGCATTTCCTACAAACTAGGCTGCACTGTTTTCCTTTGGACAATATACTGATGTTTAAGGTCTTCTAAATGCTCCATGATTTAATTTATGCCAACTATTGAACATTTTAGTAAAGCTTTAAATTACTGAAGCTTCTGATGCATGATGATCTTGTTTGGATCATGTTCCTTTCCATACTCTGACCTTGTTATTCAACTTCACTTTGATTCCTTAATACTCAAATATTTAACTTTATAGGATTACCTCCTGTTAGTAAAATCTTGCTAACAGCTCCTTACTCTTAATTATTTCAAGAAATTTGACAATAATGTAGATATAGATGAAGTTTGACCACAGCCACATACAGTAAGAGGATGTAAGAGTTAAAATGCAATGATATACCTACTGGAGGAAAGCAACATTTTGGGACTACTTTTGAAGATGCTTGTGCCAACTTTAGTTACTACAACTCTAGAGTGGAAATTACTCTCATCATGCTAACTTCCCGTGAGTAATGGAGCAAAATGCATTTTGAATATGCTGAACTACATGTATTTTTTGTCGTCCCTTAAAATTTTATTATGTTATTAATGGATAGAAATTTCAGATATGTTCAGTATATTGCCAACAGTGATGGAATGTCCAAACATAAGAGAGTAAGCTGTCTGAGGCATATTAATGAGCATCTGTCAGCATTTCTGTGATTTGAAATGGTCACCTTGATTTAAGTATATTTTCCTTTGGAGGGAATAAGTAAATAAATAAAAAAGATTGGGGCATTTATAATTTGTTTTGTTAAACAGTTCATGGAAAGAGGCCTATTCCTTCCCCCCCCCCCCCTTCAAATTATTCATTTTATTAGGGTGACATGCAAAACAATTACAAATAACTACCACTGAGCATATGACAAAAAGAATTACTGAATTAAGGAGTCACGGAGTGCTTTATCATTAGATTTCCAAATGAATTCTGCTTAATGGCATCTACATTGTGTGATGGCTGTCCATGTGTTCTTGATTGAATTTATTTATTTATTTGTGGACTGGAATATGATGCTGTTTCAAGTTGAGTCATGAACTCCATCATGACTTGAACTTTTCTTTGATTTATTCTTTTTCCAACAAGGACATTATCATCAGCTTTTTTTTTAATTATTATTATTGCAGATATCAAGGTTAATTTATACAAACTCTGGCAATGCCATTTTGGCATTAGCTTCAAATGCAATACACCTATTATGGAAATGGCAACGCAGTGATCGGCATGCTAGTGGCAAGGTAAAAGCACTTGCAAAGTGGTTTGGGGTATTTGGTATTGAGTTTCAACCTGTTTTTCATCTAAATTTGATTTTTTTTTTCAAATTATTTTTTAGTGTTTTTGGATTGTTTTGATGTGCTGATGTTATTATTTTTTTTAAGTAATAATATTATTTTGATGCATTTCCGAGCGAAAAGTACTTGAAAAACAATCTCTACCGCACTTTCAAATAGGCATATAATCAACCATCTGCAATTCTATTTTGCTCATATTTCTATAGTGAGTTCTGCTGTATATTCAAATTGGTCCTTCATCCTGTAGGCAACTGCAGGTGTGTCACCTCAATTATGGCAACCATCAAGTGGGATCCTGATGACCAATGACAACACTGACACTAAACCTGAAGAGGCTGTGCCCTGTTTTGCTTTGTCCAAAAATGATTCTTATGTTATGTCAGCGTCCGGAGGAAAGATTTCCCTTTTCAATATGATGACATTTAAGGTAATTCAAGGATTGTTGGTTATGATGTGGAGTTATTTTCATTTGACTAATCTCATTTTCTTTTGGTGAGTGCAGACGATGACAACTTTCATGCCACCACCTCCTGCAGCAACCTTTCTTGCTTTTCATCCTCAAGATAATAACATAATTGCTATTGGCATGGATGATTCCACAATTCAAATATATAATGTCCGTGTAGACGAGGTATGATGCTATAGATAGTTATTCCTCCTGCAAGTGGTTAGAGCAGCAACAATTGTTATTTACTATTTTTCATTTATTGGTGAAGGTCAAGAGCAAGCTCAGAGGCCACAACAAAAGAATAACAGGCCTTGCCTTTTCCCATGTGCTGAACGTGCTAGTCTCATCAGGAGCAGATGCTCAGGTAATAATTTTCCAATTAGATGTCTTGTGTGTTGTTTCCGTGCTTTCATGTTTTAATTTTCTGATTGGGATTTCACCTGTTAGATGTTCAGTTATTTTCCTTGATAAATAAGCATCAATACTTGATTTTTGAAAATCAACATGTTTTGGCATAATTCTGCTTCTCTGCAGTTGCAAGTGGGCATGCCAGAGAATTCTTGGTTTTTCTTCTTTCCTTTTTATCCAAATGGCAGGCGTATTTACTCCCTGCAGCATTTATTACTTTTTTCTACACCTCAAAAGATTTTGCATTTCTCTGAACTTATTTGGTCCAAGTCCATAAACTATTCCCCGATCTCCTTTTTTCCTTCCCCCCCCAAATCTTAACTCATTTCCGATGTAACCTGTTCTTTCTTCAGCTTTGTGTATGGAACTCTGATGGATGGGAAATGCAAAAGACAAGATCCTTGCAGGTCCCATCAGGATGGACAACAATACAATCAGACACTCGTGTACAATTTCATCAGGACCAGATACATTTTCTGGTTGTGCATGAGAATCAGCTTGCTATATATGAAACCATAAAGCTAGAATGTGTAAAGCAGGTACTTTGGTCTCTTAAGTAGACTTTATTGTGGAACTAGCATGTTGTTTTCAGGTACTGAGTAACTCTTCCTTTTTTCTGACTTAGTGGGTTCTCCGTGGATCTTTTGCGCCAATCTCACATGCAGTGTTTTCCTGTGATAGTCAGCTGGTATATGCCAGTTTCTTAGATGCAACTGTCTGTGTATTTAGTGCTGTGAATCTCAGATTACGTTGTCGTATCAATCCTTCTTCATATCTTTCCCCTAATGTCAGGTAATTATCTTGCAGCATTCATCGGTATAGGTCTTTTTAGATTTATCTCCAACATTACTCAGTTGACATATTGTGCTATTGTGTTTATATGGAGCAATTCCCTATTTGCAGCTTCCAGCATTCTAATATGCTCTTGCAAATATGTGATAATTTAAATGACTGGTGGCTTGCCTGTTACTTGTTTTTTGATTATCACTTTCCAAGGCGTCCAAGTGTTAAGCTTTGGGTTAACTTTCTCCTCCAAATATCTCTGAATTCCTTTTCATGTTTCTCCAAGATAATTTATACCTGCCTTTGGTCATGATTTTCTTTGTAGAAAGATAGGATCACATTTTTGTGTTGTTCTGAGAAGTTAAATGGTCAAAAGAGTCAGACCATCTTGGTAATATAATGGAAATCTTCATATCTGGTGACATCTGTTACTGTACTTTAAAGTGCATTTATTTATTTATTTATTTTAAAAAACAGAGGTTCCTGAACATATATTGTGATCTCATGCTCTAGACAACAAGCAATACCATATAACCAGGAATGACTTTCCAAATATGATTAAGTGTTTTCGTTCTTGTTGATCTGTAATCATTCACTGGATTCTGCTTATAGAAGTCAATTCCATTTTATTACTTGTTTATGCATCATAAATTCATAGCCCATAACTTGTTAGCTTTGGACTCTACCTCCTGTTTTTGCAATGCACATCCTAATTTTGACAGTTTGCTAGCTGAAGTGTAATTGTCTACCTTTGTATGCAATATCCATGTTATTTTGACCCCATTATTTCATATACAGCAGTTCAAATGTCCACCCACTAGTGATTGCTGCACACCCACAAGAACCAAATCAGTTTGCTTTGGGACTATCAGATGGTGGGGTTCATGTCTTTGAGCCTCTTGAATCTGAAGGAAAATGGGGTGTGCCTCCTCCTGCTGAGAATGGGTCAGCAAGCAGTGCGCCAGCAACTCCTTCGGCTGGACCATCAGGTCCAGATCAAGCTCAGAGATAATCAATGGCTTCCAGAGCGCAAGTTCTCTTACATGCTTGGCTTGCTGGCCCATTCCTAAATCAGGTTTGTACTTATTTCAAGACATACTTTTTTTCCATAGCCAACCCAACAACTCCATCCTTCTTCTGGCCATCTGAAAATCATGGTGCATTGGAGCTTCTGGACGTGACCATGAGTTGATTAAATTCCAGCTGATTGTTTGAACTCTAAATACAATCTTGCATGATGTTAGTCGTGGACTATCTAACATTCTTCGCTTATAATTTGTTGTGTGTTTATCCATTGTTATTGACATTAACAACTTAGAGTCTAGATCACAGAATTTCATACTTCTTTTGACCTAGTTCTCCTTCATTCTTATTTTCTTGATTTCTTCCTTTGTGCAGTTTGAGGTTCAATGATATGTAACCTACTCGAGGAACGACTTGCAAAAGATGTAGATTTAGCATGCTCTGTCTGATACTTCGTGAGGTAAGTGCTGTCCTGGTAGAAGTATTAATAGTGATGCCTTTTGACCTTAAGCTAGAAATTTATTCAACGAATCTTTTTTATTAATTCTTGAATAGTCTAATATTTTTATTATTTTTTCACCAAACATTGAAATTTCTTCATTGTTTTGTTTGTCATGGAGAATCTTTTCCCCAGCCCAGTCTTTCGACCAATAATATTAGGCATGTGTCATTTTTTGCTACAAGGAAATTGGACAAATTGAACTAATTTTCTTAGTAGCCATCTTTTCCATGCAGGAAAACAATCATCGCCTGTATTTTTCTCTTTATAAATAGATTAGTTCCTCATGTATTAATCCCCGGAGTTTAGGAAATAAGTAAACAGTCTCTTGATCACCATCAAGTCAGTTACAGATCAGTTAATTTTTACGATCCTACCTTGTTTCACAGGTAATGCAAACTAAAATTAACATGAAAGGAAACAAAAATAAGATGGAACAACTGGAGAAAAAACGCAGCTATTAGAGCTATTCAAATAAACAGCCCTTATTCAATAAAATTCTCAGTCAATTAAGGTTGTTGATCTTTACGGGATCAAATCCTTTTAATTTTGAAATCGTAATTGTACAGGTAGAAGCTAAATAGAACAACAACATAGAAACACAAAATGCACTAAAAGTTTAGTAAAGAAAAAGGTAGATATTCTAAAGTCAGATTTATTCTCTAAAATTAACATATATTGTGGCTTCTTAAAAAAACTTAGAAGGTAAAGGAAATAAAACAAAAATCCAAATTAAAACAGGAAAAAAAAAACAGGAAAAAATAACAAAATTTGAGCCTTATTCAACGGTCAGATCTCCTGTTCTTGTAGTTTCAAGGTGCTAACATGATCTAGCACGACTAAACCCCCTATTGGGTCTATAATTGTCTCATTGATCCATAAAATTATCTTTTAAGCCATCCATATAGTTTGTCCAGGTCAGATTCTCATTTAGTAATATTAGATCCTCACTTGAATGTTTAAAATCTTCAGTTTTTATAAGATTGACTACATCATCCTCCCCAAGTTGAAGAAAACTTGCCCTCGAGTTATGTTCCTCCTCCATAGAGAGTGTTACGTGTTGAACATTACAGACATCATAAGTCTTCAAATAGCTAGGAAGACAGCCTGTAATCATAGTCATATATATTCTACAACACTTCACAATGACCTATCTTTCTTTCCTTCAGCTTGTTGTGCTCGTCCTTTGGAATCTTATCACAAGTAAGTATCATCTATACTAGATCACCAAACTTAAATATTAGTCTCATACGATGAGGTACCAGTCAGGGCCTTATACATGACATTTCTATCAGTGACTGTCTTCTTGACCTGTTTATGAATAATATGCGTCAGCATCAGCCAGCACTCTAGAAAGGTTTTGTCCATAAACGATCTCAAATGGACTAAGTTAGGTAGTCCGATTTTGAGATTTGTAATGAGCAAACTCTACTTGCAGCAAAAACTCTGATTATGAGATTTGTTATAAGAAAACTCTATTTGCAGCAAGGCTAAATCCCATTGTCTTAGGTCTCCAATCAAACTTTACAACCAAAACTTCAATTAACTACCTCCATTTGCGCCCATCTATTTGAGTATGATATGTACTAGGAAAGTTCAATTGGATTTCAATCTTACCCCACAAACTCTTTCAGAAGTTTGATTAAAAGTTGAACAATGTCAAATTACAAGAGAATGACACTTTAAAATGGATTGACCTCATTGTCCCTTTTTCTTTTGTTGTTTTTTCTCAGTGACTCCTCCGATGACCTACTGTAAAAGAACATTTTCATGCTTTCATATTGAAACATATGGTCTTTGTTTTATATCAAACCCGTCCACAATGCAAATTTATGCGTACAAATCTTGTGGCTTACGTTGATGTGGTCTAGGAGGCTAATTTGTGTGTTTTGTTTCTTTTGTTGTTCACTCACAATGTTTGAGACAATGGATTTATAACAAGCTACTGCCTAGAACATTAATGAGGAGTAACATTTTATTCCCTGTTTTTTAAAATACTTTCCTTTATATCAAAGTTAAGTTCATGTTTTGTTATTTATTCATGGTGTTTAGGGTAAAAAGACTTTCAACAAGCCATTTCTCTGAGCATTAATCAATGGGAAGTATTTCTTCATTACTTTTTTTTTTAAATAAAAAAGAAATTTGTACAAGTTAGAAGTCTTCAAGTTCAATATTCACCAATGACACCTACCTATGTGCCAATTAGGAGTATTAAAACCTACTAATAATAAAAATAATAAGAATTTTGATAACCGAATAAAGTTATCAACTTTTTAGCAAATTGCCTTCCAAAATGTATACTACTGCTAATAAAAATAGTAAGAATTTTGATAAACGAATAAAGTTGTCCATTTTTTTTTTTATGAATATGCATAAAAACATCCTAAAACTGAAGCACTAATGTGATTGTTAAAGTTAGCAACACATATTGGGGCAAATGAATCCATATAGATCACTGTCCAAACCTAGTCCAAAAAGGACATGCATGCCACTACATCCTATTTTTAAGTAGATAAACCCATGATGTGAGGATGTGATGAAGAATTAAAATAAAGTGAGCCAAGAGATAAGAAAGTTAGATTCGACTACAATAAGAATTAATGGAACCTTTGAACATTCAAGAAGCAATTAAGAAAGCTAGCCACCACCATCTAACGATACGCAATTAAGAAAGCTAGCCACCAACATCTAACGATATTAAGAAGGGTTCGCTCGCAGCAGGGTCTTGGCCCGACTGACGATTAAGAAGAGTTTCTCTCTCATTTCAAATTTAAGTCTTGTCAAGTATATTTATTATCCTGCTGTGTTTTACTTGTTCATGGAGTTTGCAAAAATATTCATTGAGTCCAAGGATTAGTTATGGTACGCGCAAGCTGGTCCGGACACCCCAATTATATATAAAAAAAAGTTCGTTCCACTCCATAATTAAATATTACTTGTGGTTTTCTATAAACCGATAAATAAAGCCTACGATTTACCATGAAATTAGTTTATATCAGAATGTAATCTACGAAGTCTTAACTCATTCATTAATCGAAACCATTGGAAAAGTTAGGCTCCTCTACAATGAGTGTAGCAAGTTCACGTATGAACTCATTTTCACGAAGCATTAGCCCAAAACCATTGGAAAAGTATGGTAAAAAAAATTCATAATGTTTTATGAATGGAAACTATAGAAAAATAAAAGATCAAAGCCTTGACATTACACCATCATAAGATTCTCAAAGCTCAAGTTTTGATGTCCCGACAAAAGAAATCTATTTGTATCATCACATTAGAACTGAATTACTAGAATGACAAGGAACTGAATATAAAGATAGACTTTTTTTGTTTCCAATTTGTTTCACATTTTTGTTATTTCTATTTGATTTATTCTTTTATTATTGAATTTTATCCCTTATTATATGGTTTTATTTAGCTTTTATATCAAATTTGGTCCTCACTTTTTTAATTGATGTTTTTTTAAATAATTTTTCTAATTGAATTTTATTTTCAATTTCATCCCTCAACATTTGATTTCAAATTATTTTAATATCAAACCTAGTCCCCATCTTTTTATTGTTTTTTTCTTTTGTTTTGGATCCATGTTTTTTGTATCTGTTTTTTACTTTATCTCTCAATTTTTATTGGTTCATAAATTTTATTTTCCAGAATCTATTTTTATATTAATTAAATTAATTAAAAATTTAGCCAGCCAGCCAACTCTGAGTATCATTTTGTTTTTCTTCTAAAAACAGTGGCGTCAATTATGTTTTCTTACATAGCGATCTAATAGTTTCCACCTATCTAGAAGTTCTTTGGCCTTCTTCTTCCTCTTCTCTCTTTCTTCAACAGTTACTTACATAGCAATGCTCCCCTTGATCTCAGCAAAACCCCAAAATCTCTCCCCTCCCCTTTCCTTCCATTTCCCTCTCCTTCCCTCCTCTCCCACCTCATCCCTCTCTTTCCACCCCCCTCTCAAAAATACTCTCCGCCTCCGCATACGCTCTATCGACGCCGCCCAGCCGTACGACTACGAGTCTCTCCTCCGCACCCAACACTTCAAATCCCAATCCCTCAAAATCGCCATTTTGGGCTTCGGCAACTTCGGTCAGTTTCTCGCCAAAACTTTCTCTCGCCAAGGCCACACTCTCCTCGCCTACTCGCGTACCAAGTACACCGATACAGCCAAAAGCCTAGGCGTTACTTTCTACAACAACCCGGATGACCTCTTCGAGAGCCACCCAGAAGTCGTAATCCTATGCACTTCCATTCTTTCCACTGAGAAGGTTCTTCAGACTTTACCATTTCAGAGGCTCAAACGCAGTACCCTTTTTGTCGATGTTTTGTCTGTTAAAGAATTTGCTAAGACTATCTTGTTGAAATATTTGCCTGCTGAGTTTGATATCTTGTGTACACACCCCATGTTTGGACCTGAGAGTGGGAAAAATTCTTGGGCTGGTCTGCCTTTTGTTTATGATAAAGTTAGGATTGGTAACGAGGAGGACAGGATTAGCAGAGTTGAGAGATTTCTCGATGTTTTTGCCAAAGAAGGGTGCAGGATGGTTGAAATGACCTGTGCAGAGCATGATAGGCATGCGGCAGGGTCGCAGTTTGTTACTCATACCATGGGGAGAGTATTGGAGAGATTTGGATTGGAATCGTCGCCGATTAATACCAAAGGGTACGACACTTTGTTGGATTTAGTGGAGGTTACGGCCGGGGATAGTTTCGAGTTGTATTATGGATTGTTTATGTACAATAAGAATGCTATGGAGCAGTTAGAGAGGTTGGATATGGCATTCGAGGCAATTAAGAAGGAGTTGTTTGGGAAATTGCATCATGTTTATAGGAAACAGTTGTTCGGAAATGCTGACGAGGGAGCGGAGGACAGGCCTAAGGTGCAGAAATTGCTTCACAATGGTGCTCCACCTTCTGCTGATGCTGTGAAACCGGAAACATCTTGAATTATTAATGGATGCCTCTATGGTATGAGAATTTATGAAGAGACTTTGGAATTAATTGATTAGAAATTGCTTAGTTAGTTTTTTGGTTTATTTGTTTTGTTGTCCTAGCTCAAAAGCAGACTGAAACTCCATGGAAGTAGTATTGAGAATTTCATTTATTAATGAATGTCTGCTAAATTTTATTTGGCTTTAGAATATTGGAAATGCAGTCATTGGATAACACTTGCTCTATATTTTCTGTCCAATGCTTCATAATGTGTTTTTTTCTCCTTGAATCATCTGGTTATTGATCTGCTTCAGTGGATGGTATAAATGGTGACAAAGATTTGTCAAATGATAAGATTTTCAACCCGAATCTACTATTAGCAACTGAGATGCAAAGAAGATAAACGGTGGTGATGATTAGCTACTACCATAATGAATTGAAGAGCACGAGATAAGAAAAAAAAATACCAATGTTAACACAGAACAACCATGACATTCGTGTTTTGTTTTCAGATTTAGGATTTGTTGCAAATTGGTGTAAATACTACATCTTAGCTTGTGCAATTCGTATTTCTAACTGATTTCATATAATGGTAACGCTTCTTGCCAAGTTATTGTAGTGGCATGGTATTGAATATTTTCATATAATCTCAGTGATTGAAGATACTTTATATTTATATATTTGTATAATCTCAGTGATTTCATATAATGATCTTGTTTTGAATCATACTTTATATTTGTATATTTGTGGCAGGATACTCTTGTTTTTTGTATTTGCTTATTTGGGATTTGACTATCAGAGAGAGTTCTTAAGCATTTCTTGTCAAGCTTCAGTTAAGATTGTAGAGTCCATGTTATATGTTCCTTTTTGGGGTGACTGCAAGGGGGGGCTATAGAATCTAGTTTTGCTCTCTATTTGAGTATGGTCCAGAGAATTTGCATTCAACATTCTATTCAGATTGAATATGCACTTCTCTGTACCTTTTAAACTGCTAGGTTTATTGTGCATGTTGGCCTTGGAGTGCCAAGAGGAGAGAACTGTCTTTTTTTTTAAGGAAAATTGCTATATGGTATAGGCGGGAGCCACTATCATTTATCTGTGATTATGTCATTTGAACCTGACAGGTGAGGGGAACCTATTGCAGAGTATAACTAGTTAAATACTTCACCACAATGAATTTCAAAATAGTTTCAAGCAAAGCACTGTTTTTGATGATGGTTTTAAAACTTTGCTATTAGCTTGGCCAAAACATAGCTAAACCTGTATTTATCAGCTGCCTCTTTCAAGTTGCTTTTAGCAGCTATAACTTGATCATATTTCCATGGAGCCAAATGGTGGCAAATAACGAGGGACATAACTTTAGAAAACTATCCAGATCGACAATATACATGAATTACCAACAGTATCCATGACATTTAAGGCTTGGTCTGTAAAGTAGAACAAAAGACTGACAGCAGCTGCTTATGTAAACCAAAAGGCAGGTATGGTGATCGTACAGCCCTAAACTTTTTCCACATGAAGTGCACTCTTTCCTTGCTGGTAGTATTCCCGGTGTACATCAGCGTAGTCTCTCACTTTCTTGAATATTTTGTCTTTCCTCATTGATCAATCCTTATTCTGGTCCAATTTCTTTATTTGGTGCAGGCGTGTAGAAGACAGCCACAGAAATCATCTCCTTATCGAAGTTGGTCAAAACTCTTATGGACTGGGCTCTTGAACATTCCATTTATCACTATCTGCGATCAACTTAGGCAATCACTTCTAAGATGTGGCTTGTATTATTACTTCCTGGTACACTTTGTATTACTGAAATTGCTTGAGTTTCTGAACAGTTATGATACTAGTATTATACTATACTTTTTTTTCATAAACATTTATTTGGCCAAGTGAATTACGTCCTTTTTATTATTATTAAAAAGGTATCCTCGCACCGGCTTGGGCATGAATCGAGAGTAAGCAGTTTCTAGACAATGTCAAGGGTGAAGCTCCAACATTGGTGCCATTGCACTGGTCAAGTGTTTTGCCAGGTCCTGCACATAAAGACAGAGCATTTGACAAAGGTCATGTGTTCCTGAATCTTTGAAACACCCCTTTCAACTGGTTGTGATTAAATGATAGTTACAATAAAAGTTTGCTTAAATGGGTAAAACAAGAAGAGAGATGCACATTTTCCTTTTTTTTTTTTTTTTTTTTTTTATTGTTTATAGGTATAATCTCTTACAATGCTGCAAATTGCCATACAGGCAACAAATGAAACAGACAATAGATTTTCAAAACAAAATTTCTCCAGGGCTTGCTTGTATCAATGTCTCCCTATCCCCTTAAGATCACACAATAGATTAGCACCAAACATACCTTCATTTGATAGCCCATGAGTATTGAGCATCAGAAATTGTTGGAACTGTGAACCATCTCCCATCTATGAGCACTTGAAGACCTTCAACATCATCTTGCAAGATAATGCATAACTGTGAACATTTTGTTTGCTTATTACAATTCTCATAATGTGTGAAGCAAAATCTATGAAAAGAAAACGAAATTCTAGCAGTCAAGTGACCGACCTTCTGCTGGGACAGTATCTGCTCCTTATCCTTCAAACTGTTCCACTCCCTTGACAAGCTTCTCCTCCTCCATTGGCTGCTCAGAGAATTCCCTTGCTACTTGGCCAATCTTGTCGAGAAATGATTTTGGAATACCATGACCTGAAGGCCACGTGTTTGTTAAAACTTCATCGGTTTTTATCCACGTAGCAAGGTGCACAGAAATGAAGCCTGGCTAACAAATTGCAACTGAGGTAGCTTTGCGATTGTTCATCAGATTCTCTCGATTTTCACCAAAAATCCAGCACAGCCATACATAACTAGCAACCACTCTTCGACGTCTAAGTCATAGCTCTCTCATTCTCTTTCGATCTCCCAACACCAACAACCCTCACTAAAACCCCATCTCTCAATTTTCATCGTCCAAGCCTTTACCAACATCTCTCACTGAATTCCAGTGATGGCCCCAATCTGTCTAACAGTAAGTCAAACTTGTATCTTTTTGTTATTGCTTCCAATCTGTCTAACAATAAGTCAAACTTGTATCTTTTTGTTATTGCTTTGGATTCATATTTTTTTTCATGCTTTCTCTTCTCTGATAGTTTCTTTCTTTAAACTTTTAACCCATGATTTTTTCCAATGTGATGTCATTGAATAGCTCATTGTGATGTTATATATATTATTCTGGTCGCCTCCCTCCCTCGTATCTCCAGCAGTTGGATTTTTCCTCCCAAAATGGCATTAATTTCTAAAAGGGACTTGTAAGAAGACTCGACTTTTATTCCTTGTTACCCTATCTTTTTTTTTATATAAATTATTGGAGATATCCATTAGCTAAGAGCCTTTCCATTTTTTTCTTCAAGAAAAAGTATTGTTCAGTGTCATGCTCTCTATCCTTGTGAAATAGACAGCACTTTTTTTTATTTCTCTTTGTTGCATCTCCCATCATAGGTGGTGGGTTTTGCACATATTCCTTCCTTTTTATTGTTGTGAGCACCTCATCCCTGATGGTATTTAAGGGAGTAGTCATCAATTTTTGCCATACTAATTTATTTAATGCTAGGATTCTGGTTGAAAAGTTGGGTATCTCAAGGAGGATTCTTATTTTCTTACTTTGGAGATACTTTTCTTCATCCAATAAATAAAGGATGTTCTTCTTATGATGCACTCATTTCCTTCACATGAATATGAATCCCCATGATTGGCCTCACACCAAGAAGGCTTTTATGAGGTAACTCGTAGAGATATTCCCACGTAGAGTAGTTGTGTATTTTTTTGCTATATAACCGGGATGTTCAGGCCAGTTTATACGCACAACAATTAATCCCCAGTTTATATCCTGCAAGTCTAGTAGACAGATAAGACACCAGGGAGTGACAGGCGTACACAGATAAGCTTTAACATCCCTTCCTCCGCTTGTTGATCAAGGTTTTTTTTTGTTGCTACTATTTCCAACAACTTTTCCACCTTCATCATCTCTTTATAAAATATCCTCAAATAGTCTTTTGTGTTCTCCTGTTTTGATTGAGCGATGAAGAAAAGTGAGCAATCAATTTGTTGTACAAGTCTAAAAAGCTAGATATGGATCCTGGCTTCAAACTATGATATCAAACCTGTATAGAACCCTTAAAAATAGAAAAATGGTAGGGAGAATTATTCACATGGCTTTAGATTCCTAGATAACCAACTCCAAGATACTCTTAACAGTACAAGCTCAATGATTTCTCATACTTTTCTTGAAGATTCCTATTAGTTCATGTCGTCGTATTTATAGTTTCCACCCATTGATCATCTCCTGGTGGCAATAGTTGACGAAGGCTTGCCATCATTTTTTTTTAACATCTTTAACAAACGGGGTACAATCGTTTGGAAGCATCGAATATATGATTCAGCAGAATGGTTAGGGCAATGAGGAGTTCAACAAATAAGTGCCTATTTAGTATTTAGGAGTGTAATTGAATTTGTTTTTTAAAATATTTTTTGTTTAGAAATACATCAAAATGATGAAAATGATCTAAAAACACCATTTTTTTAATTTAAAATAAAAAATAAAAAATAAAAATTCATTTTTTTTCAAAAACTTTTCCCAAACACCCCCAGCCTAAAAACCAATCCGGCTAGTAAGTGTCGGAGGGCCTCAACTTCAAATGAAAAAAGGATGCAATTCTGCTTTTATAAATTAATGAAGTTACTAAAATGTATTTGTATTTGTATAGATTTTCTTTTTCCGCTTCTCTACGTCGCCCTACACAATCAAACACTTGAGTTCAAGCTCCACATTCACTTCTTCTTTTCAGAAGGTGGTTGGGCTTGCATTTTTTTGTCATCCTCTTCATCACTTTCTTCATCATCCTCGTCACTTTCGTCATCACTATCATCCTCGTCACTTTCGTCACTATCATTGTCGTCATCTTCATCACTTCCTCCATCACCAGAAGTCTCAGCATCAGAATCATCATCATCATCATCATCTTCACTCCCGTCTTCTCCATCATCGTCGTCATCTTCGTCGTCATCTTCATCATCTTCACTTTCAGTATCCTCAGCATCACCACCATCCATGTTTTCAGCAGCAACTTTTTCCGATCTATTCAATTTGCCCAACGGGAACCTGCAATGCAGTTCCAGTAACCAATCAATTACTTTTTTACCATGCACCCCTCAATAAAGGGGCATTTCATGTTGAATTCAGCAAAACACAACAAGAAACTTAACTATACCTGTTATCGATTCCTGTCAAATCTGCGAGTATATTAGCATCCAACAAAGGTGATGTCTGTAAATAAAAAGGGTCAGGTAATGCATACATTTGTAAAGGAGTCCATGAGACTAACCAATAATACATAAAAAAAATAGCAGGCAACAATCCAGAAAATATTTCGAATTGTCAGTACACGAATGACCAACATAAAGCAAGAGTATCGGTTAAAAAGGAGAAAAAAAAACTATCGGAAAGGTCACCAGATTGTCCCAAAACAAGATTTTGTCTGCCACTAGATTAATGCATAGTTTGGTGAACGATAAGAAAATAAACAAATGCCAAATTGTAGTCAATGACCATGAAGGCAATAATGATAATGACTCCAGAACAAAAAGGAAAGGTGCTTTTGATGCAAGATGGGAATTATAAAGAGATGTTATTTTTGTTAGAAACTCAGTATTTCTCTTAAAAAGTCATTTTTTTCCATCAATCAAAGACTTTTCAATTATGTTTCTCCGTTTATCTTTGCCTTTAGTTTAACAATATGATTTTTGTTGCTAATGCAACAATTCTTCATGAAAAGATCAGATGAAAGGGATCCAGGCATCCAACTCGCCAGCTAAACAAATAGAATTGAAATCCCTGCTTGAACATCACTTGAATATCGTCAAAACCCAATATACTTCTTGTGTCTCCAAAAAGATAACCTCTTCATTTCTGGTTATTTTCATTTGCAAGGGATCAATCTCACAATCAAACCAATAACACATTTAAATTTACATGAAAAGTTAAGGAAGATAAATCAGGAAAGCACAAAAGAAGCTCCTTTCTTTCAGCAGAGAACAGTTGATTTAATAAAGAATAAAAACATTATCGAAGGATGAGTGACATGAGGCACTAGAATTTGCAATTTGCAAGGATGGATTTGTTTAGAAAGTGAGAAATGTACCTTAAAGAGAAACAAAAGCCGAGAGGTTAGAGCAATGAGAGCCGTCTCAGCCACCACAGATTGCAACATGTAGCACACGCCAATCTTGACCAAAGCAACACCACTGTTACCATCTAAAAGGGTTTCCATCTCCATCGACAACTGGTTGACTCTCCTAGCAGAAAACCCACATGGAGAGAAGAGAAACACAACGAAATTACTAGGGAGCAAGGGAGGTTTTGCCGTCTCTTATTCAAAGGAAGGTCAAGGGTTTTGCTGGATTTTTGAAGGGGGTGAGATTGTGCCGCTTTCACTAGATACATTTTATGGTGATTACTAGCTTGCCTTCTATTAATTACCTTAAAAACATGCATATAAATTATAAACTCGTAATAATTATACGTATTAAATGTTCTTGACTTTTGACTTTTATCTTTAGATTTTCATGATTTTTTTTTTATTTTATTTTCTTTCCCTATAAGTAGATTCACCTGTTTTGTATTTTTGATACTTGAAAAAAATAGAAAAAATTATAACAAGAAATGTATTTATTTCTTGTCTCTTTTAAGATTCATCATGAATATCTATGTTCTTATATGTTAATTAATTTTTTTACAACATGTTATCACCATGATTATTACATGATTTATATCAATTTTAATATTTTTGCTTTTCATTATTGTAATTTATTTTTGACAAATCATCTTTGAGTTTTATTCACAAAAGGAGATTTATAGCTCCTCAAGAATTAAATACATTTTCTAAGAGCTAGTATTGCAATTTCCCAAAAAATTATATAAATTAGTGTAGTTTTTAAAAGGACTAGTATTTCTAAAACTAAATAAATAACCCCTATCACCACTAATTTTTTATTATTATTATCACTATTATTATTATTATTAGTGCAGTTATTTAATCATTATTATTATTATTATTATTATTATCACCGCAACAATGATTATAATCACTATTATTGTTATTAATATCACTAAAATTATTATTACTGTTATAATTACAAATAACAAAATCAAAATAAATATTATTATATACAAAAATCATTTGATTTGAATAACAAAAAATAAAAATAAAAATAAAATGTGCTCATTATGGCTCACTCATTAAGAATACAAGGTGAAGATATATAAACTAAATATCTTAATTGTTTTAAATTTTACCAGTAAACAATACTTAAAGCCTCTCTCTAATTCCTGAGCGTCCACCTTCTTCTTCCCTGTGAGCACAGTCTTGTTCATTCTGGGTTCCTCAGGGCCCCTTGCTTGCTTGCTTGAGTAATAATATATAGAACCTAGATATAAACGACGTAGCATTGCTTAGAGCCGTTTACTAGTCAATCCTCCAGTTCCCTATTAGCAATCATGTTGTAAATTTTACTGTCTTCTTTTAATTGCCAAATTTCTACTTCGTTTTCATATATGCATGTAGAAGGTTACAGCTATATTTATGAATTAGATAGACAAGACCAAGCCTGAAGAAAACTTGAAGTTGTTTTAATTGCTTTCCTATATATTTTGCGATTTTAATTATTTTAATCGATTTGTATTTAGGAATCCTAATGCTAGATGGATTATCTTAATTAGGCAAGTTTTAATTAGAAGATTTTAATTATGCTCTCCAAAGCCTGAAGAAATCTTATTTATGCTAATGAAAGAAGGTTGGTGGTAGATTCAATCCTAATGATAAGGAAAAGTAAGTAAAAGTATCTAATGTCGTACATGTTTGAGAGTGTAATTATGATTGTTTTTAAAAGTATTTTTTATTTAAAAATACATTAATAATATATATTTTTTTATTTTTTTAAATCATTTTTGACATCAGCACAATAAAATAATCTAAAAACACCATATTTTGTTAATTTAAACTTAAAAATAAAAAAAATCAATTTTTTTAAAAAACACTTTTGAAAAACACTCCCAAGCACCCCCTAAGAACTATACCTGTCAAATCTATAATTGCCACTAACCCTCTCTTTCATTTGCATCCTAGTTTTTAACATCATATTCCTTGCTTCAGAGAGCATAAATACGATTTGTCTGAAAAATAAAATTGGCATTGCCCGAGATCCACATAGCCAATGAGTGTGGTGACACAATGGTTGAAACAGGAAATTTACTTTCAATTAGTAGGTTTTTCTTATAACTGTTAATGTTAATTGTTTATAACTGCTAATGTTAATTGTGTCCACCGGCCAGGTTTGCTTCTTTGGCTTCATTCAGCCATAGGAGCAGCTTTTCTAGCTACTGGTTGGTTTTCATCTTTCCTCTCCTGTTAACCAAACAACTAGATGTATGAGACAGTGAGGATATATTTATTTATTTATTTTATCCTACATGATTGCTGTATGAATATGATACATACGGAGAAAATGAACGAAACACTTTTGCAATGTTATCTCATAACGTCTGGTTTTCCTCTTGCCTTACTTTTTTTTTGTGTGTGCTCATTTTCTCTTCTTCCCGCTCATCTATGCTCTTGAAAGAATCCATAGTCCCTGTAGCAGATTTTGGGGTAAACAGAAAGAAGAAGAGAAGGTAAGATACAAATTTGGCTACACCTTTTCAGGGGGGAGGGGGGGAATTCAGAATGCTTACTCTCCCCCATCTCCGGTTGGTCAGTCATAGTTCTCACCTTCGGTCAGATAGAACCGCGTCTCCGTCGACATTTTAATTCATGCATTGAGCTCAAAAGAATACTCTCAGAGCATCCACAACTTTCTCAGGCCTGTTAGTACCAGGACAAAGATTTTACATAAGAAAGAGGGAGAAGAAGTGGCTGTGAGAAAAAAAAAAAAGAGGTAATATGATTGAATTACCAGTCCTCTTGTGGCATATGGCCAGCGCCTTCTATTAGCTTAAGCTTCACGGCATTAGGGTTTCCTTTCTTAAACTCTTCTGCCACAGATTGAGGCAGATACTTGTCTGCTATTCCCCAAGCAAGAAGTATCGGTTTATCCCATCTAAAGTCCAGAGGCCATTAATACACAAGGTACCAAAACAAGAGCTGAATAAAACTAATTCACGTGCGGCACTACAATCTAGAAAAAGTTCTACTTACCTTTCAGATGCAAAGCCATCAGCGATTTGGCTTACAATATCTCTGAGGTTTATCTTTCTTGCGGCCTCAAGCAAGGCTGAAACAACAAAACTAAAAGCATGTAACCATTTTGCTTACATCCATCATGAACTATTTGCTAACGGCTGGTTCTGTTGATGAGTGAAGTCACTGAAATTGAAGAACGAAAAGAAAAACAGAAGAAGGAAGTATTTCTGATATTTTAGCTTACACAAATCTTTAAAACAGTAGTCAAAGAAGAGATTAAATACAAACCAAACCCTGGTCCACTGCTTGCCAAATATGGTAACCGATAAACGTCAGCCTTTTCCAGCTTCAGGACATAGCTGCAAAACAAGTGTATTCAGAGAAAGTAAAGCACGTATAAAAGTCATTGCTTCTGAAACATAAAGCAGCTGAAGCTCCTCAGGTACTAAGGAAATTGGCTATCCTTACAAATCCTTAGTTATCTCTCCATTGACATTTTTAAAAATTAAGAACAGGATAGTGTGTGTGTCTTCACATATGTGCTATCAATTGGAAGAAGGATGAGTGTCGTAGAAGAAAAGGAACAGTACTGTAAAGTAAAAAACTCAAGAACAAGAAGATTGAGAGGAAAATATATTTTTATTAAGTACTTCTCCCTAAGCTCTCTTAGCTTCTCTCTCTTTTTTTTATCCCGCTTAATAATGTTGGATTACAAGCCTTTTTCTAGACATTAAGTCTTACATAATCAAGCAATTAAACTAATACAAAAAAAATCTAATTTGAATAGGAATTGTACTATATCAACTGCATTGATCAACCATTTCTTAACTGGTCGAATTCTTCGCATACACAAAGTGTCTATCAACCATTGAGTATCAAACATTGCTTAATGTTGGATTACAAGTCTTTTCTTAGCATTAAAGTGAAATCTTCGGTATATCAAACATACAAAGAGAATCACCACTCTTTTTTATCTTTACATAGGTAGCATATTCATAACAGGGTTTTACAAATCATTTTTTTAAAGAAATATCCTATAGGTTGCTCAATGTAGACTTTCTCCTTAAGAAAACCATTTAGAAAGACTAATTTGACATTTATTTGATAAATTTTCTATCTATGTTGGGTAGTTGTGATAATAATCAATCGAATGGTCTACATTAAGCAACTTATAGGATAATCTAGCTACTAGAGTAAATACTTCATCATAGTCCATTCCTTGTTTTTAACTATAGTTTTTGTTACTAATCTTGCCTTGTATCTTTCTATTTCTCTTGACATTCTCTTTTTTTTGTAGATTCACTTGATATCTTTTGGATTTTTTTCACTTGTCTATGAACTATTTGATGATGATTATGTTGATAATAATATCATATACAATGACAATAATGGTCATTAATAATTTTCTTGTTGATAATTTATAGGTTTAGTGCAAATAAAATAAAATAAAAAGTTTTTTTTTAAAAAAAACTATTGATTTAAACTATGTCGATCCTTTTAGTAAGATAGAATAATTAAAAAGAAATATTTTGTAATAAAATAATGAATTAGGGTTTTGTGTGAAAATCTATTCAGCTTTAATTATGTCTTTATAGTTTGTTATTTTCTTGTTTTTGTTTCCATCTGCGTTAATTGGTTCAATTTTGGGATGAGTCACTTGAATACCAATTATGACCCACAACAAACATGAGTCAGAAATCTCAATCTTGAACTGAGTTATGATCATAAGTTGCAGCATAGGTGTATTTAGACAACATGTTTGGAAACTTCATGTAGAATCTTGTCATTTGCTTTCTTATTGGTTTATGCTAAACATAGTAATGCATGTTGGAACAGATTGGTTTCAGTACTAAAAAATAAAGTTTAAGTTGGAAATTATAAAAACTGAAATCATATATTGAGGATACCTACGGGCTGCCTGCTTCAATAAAGCGCTCAGCCATGACAGCATTTTGGCAGGTAAATTCACCAAACAGAGGAATCCTGGATCAAGAAATTAAAGGAAGAGCAGGTGAGCGGGTGCTGTTGGTACATTTATGAGAAACTAAGAATCATATATATGGATAGCTTAAGAACTTTCATTAAAAGGCTAAGCACTGAACCTTAGCTGTTGAAATAATCCAGGAACAGGAGATGAAACTGTCACCGGACTATTCAAAATTGCTAGTTTTGATATCTTGCTCTTGTTTTTCAGGGCCCAAGTCAATCCATATGAACCCACAAGAAATCCCTTTGGGAATATGAGAAGCATGTTAGGTATTATTTACATGAACTTGCAGCATTGATCATGCTTGAAAACCGAACCCGGACCAAAATGCAGACTGTGGAAGTTCTGTAAACCTAATAGGTAAATATTATATGAAGTTTTATCACAAATATACATGGTTGATGTTCAGCTAATTAATTCAAACCTGTACAACAAGGAAGAAGGGAGAGTTGACCCCCAGCACATCAAGTAATTTATCAAGTGCTTCATGGAACTCCTTTTCTGCCACAGTAGAAAATTTTTGATATGAGAGAAATGACGAGAATCAATATGTTTGAAGTACATAATATCAGAAAACAAAACCTGTGTAGTCAAAACCATATCCAGGTTGTGGCTTGTCACTGAAACCAAACCCTATCCAATCAGGTGCAAAGCAATGGAACCCTGCATCTGACATCTATATCCGAAAAGGATAATTAACTTTACTATCGAAAAATGTAGATAACAGCTCAAGCAGGTAAATTAATTTTTTGTGTGAGTTGATGAAAAGGCCTTTCCATCTTTGATTCTACTCCTTTTCTTGAGGGAACTTGTTTTGTCTGTATTTCAAACCTTTCTTCTTAAGGAAAAGAAAATCCTAACACCACAGAGCACTGGTTACCTATTATTCAGTTACCTACACTCAAGTTGTTGATGACAGCTAAATAAAGAAACTTGAACACACAATTAGATCTTGTTTAAGCAAAAAAAATTCCAAATTCTAGACATTAAAAGGGCAGGTATTTTCATGAAATAAGCTGTGGTAATAGCTCAAGAACATGTGAATCCAGCAGCGTGGTAACCTAAATAAAATCCTGAAGCACAATTCAGAACAAGGTTATCAAACCATGAAGACAAAAACCTCATCTCTTAAATTCTTTTGCAGAAATTGACCTTTCA
This sequence comes from Salix purpurea, assembly GCA_027405865.1. NCBI lineage: Eukaryota > Viridiplantae > Streptophyta > Magnoliopsida > Malpighiales > Salicaceae > Salix > Salix purpurea. The sequence goes on along the minus strand of CM050328.1, from coordinate 2,170,856 downwards.
GGTTACAGTTCAGCTCAGCAGGTGAAAATGCAGTTAGAGATTCCATAGCCTTTACTAGTAGTCATTTATTACTCAATATATACATGGAAATAAATTTGAAGAACTTTGCCGTAAAAAAAATAGATGAAAAGGTCTGGGCAATTTAGACATTGAAAACAAAAGAAAACTATGAAGATGGATTAGAAACCAGGTAAGCAACCTGAGACATGACAACCCGATAACTATAAGATTGTGTTGGCGCCCCGTGTAAGAAGATAACTGTTCCACGCCGGCTGTCAGGAGATCCTGCCATCCAAACATATATTTATCAAACAAGTAGTTAGAAACAAAGAGGAAGTCCTGTTGGATGGCACATATAAAAGTTTTACCAGTTTCTCTCACAAACCATATCAGCTTCCCAGATTTTATGTATGAGCCATTTTCCTTTCCCTTGTCTTCTATCCTCTGCATCAGAAAAGAAATGAACACACACACACACAAACAGACAAACACACACACACACACAATGACAAACTTTTAACGAATTTTATTCAACTAAAAAGACTACATGAACAACACTAAAATGATATGGTTTCTTGATTTCCTTGATTCGAAAAACAAAGGATATATATGCCTTCCCTAGAAATGGCAATGAACATTTAATTGATTGCCACACAAACTCATGTTTCAAGTTCAAACACTTGATATGATGATGTATAAGCAGTTGAGCCCTTCGACACCTAAAACTTAAAAATTTAAGATATTAGATAAGTTTAAGAGTTTAAAATACCAAATGAGATTACAAAATATAATTTATATTATTATCTAATATATTTATATATTTAGACTTTAAACTTGCATATATTTATATTACTTTATGCTATTGATTAATTTTGATTAGAAAGAAAACTACGACAATAAGATTCAAATTATCACCGATTAGTTATTAAAACTCGTCAAAAATAATTTTTTTTAAAATAAATTATTAAACGAGTCTTGATTTATATTATTCTTTTTGAAGCCAAGAATCCATCTCAAAAAGAAAAATCACAAAACATCATTTTATTCATTTCACTAAAACTAACACAGGACAAAATTATTGAATGTTCAATATTAACAGGGGCTTCCAAAACATCACTCTGCATTGAAAACAGTGAAGTAAAATCTTTTTTAAGAGAGATATATGCTTGATTGATTAGAAATTAATTCAACAAAGTGCCGATACAACTTAATTTAGTACTGCTAGCTAGCACAAGCAAGATAAGTAGTATAAGAGAATGCTTACATAGAGCATCTGGCCAACATTGCCATCCTCAGCCGGAGACTCAGGGAGCTGAATGGAAGAACGGCTAGAAGGATTATCGGTGACAAAACCAAAGGGGTTGAAAGCTGGTGCATCGCTGTCCTCTTCATTGTCTTGGCTACTGTTTGTGGCATTTGCGATTATCAATGCCCCTCCTCCTCGTCTTCTTCTACTTGAAACCCTAATTCTTTTTGTGCTTGTATTGATGTTACTGGTGGGCATAGAAGCGGGAGAAGGAGGAGGAATAGGAGATAGCAGAGCCCAAGTAGCCATTGCTGTTTCTGCTTTGAGTACGTGTGTGAAGTAATTAAACGAAGGCCATTTATTTTTATTCATTTATTTTGTGGATATAATTTGACAAAAGGCAGTTGTGCTCCATTGGCTACTGATGATTCTGCCAGGATTCAACAATATTTTTATTATATTTATTTTCAAAAGGAGGATTTATTATTTTTTTGTCTAAACTTATACTCTTTTGCGCGATTGCATCCTTTTGGTACCAAACGAAAGGATAATTGACTATAATTTGTTGATCAGGGACAAAATTGAAATTAGGTTCAATGTAAAAAAAATGTTGAATTTTTTTTACATTAAGTTCTTATGAAAAGTTTATTTTAGTTCTCAAACTTTTCAAGTCATATCCTTTCCTTTTAGCCCTTGATATTTTTGCAATTTACTTTACTTTTCAGTAAAGTAAATTTCATTGTTCCTCGTATCAATTGATCAACCGTTTTGCACAACATATCAAATATCAATTCAGTTTTTCAAGGTTTTTTTCAATTGTTTCAATTCACACATTACTGATATTAAAAAAATATAATAAATTATATATATTAAAAAAAAAACATTCAATCTCATGAACCCATTTTTCATAACTCAACACAAGACAATTAAGCTTAAAAATCACAAACCATCATGAATGATTCCATTAGAGAAGCTTCTCACCTCTTATTTTCAAGAATTTAACAGAATAAAAGTAATAAAATCAAGCTTTATTTGATACTCGTCCTCCACTCTATTTTCCCCTTATAAATCGTCCCTCTTTTAGGCAAACAACCCTTAAATTTCTTCAATGTTCTTGTTTAAATCTCCTTCTAACTACCTTTAATCTTTTAATATAGCCCTGATTATGTGTTTATGAGATTGTTTCAAGACTTTGTGGGTTCTCTTCCTCCTTCTATAGTGGTTGGCCAATTTTGCTTTTTTTGGAAACCAATTTTCTATTTATATGTTTCATATTTTTTTTATTCACACTTTGACCCCATTGTTTCTTACATTATTATCTATAAAGCTAAAAGAGGACGCGGTATTACTGTGCAATTCTTACTGTTCACCTAGACTCATAAGCACTGTGAACTTGAATAGTTTAATTACTTAATCATAATATTATTATTTGGATACTGGAGATGATCAAAGAAGTCGCTCGGTCGAGTGGTTACAGCGCGCCCAAACGACGCTAGGCGCGTGAGCTCGAATCCCACTAAAAACTTACTTTTGGAACATTTATATTATTTATTAATATTATTATTATTATTTGTGTCCAATATCTGCACAAATAAGTCCTTGGCCGAACGGTTACAGCGCGCCCAAACGACGCTGGGCGCGCGAGTTTGAATCCCACTAAAAACTTACTTTTGGAACATTTATTAATATTATAATTATTTGTGTCCAATATCTGCACAAACAAGTCCTTGGCCGAACGGTTACAGCGCGCCCAAACGATGTTGGGCGCGCGAGTTCGAACCTCAGCAGCGCAATTTTTTCCAATGAACAGTGAAATCACTGTTGGAAAGGGTAGTCTCTTTTTGTTCCGGGCTTTTTTTTTTTCTGTTTTAATAACCAAAGTGTCCGGTAAATCAAGATAAATCTCTGAATTTTTTTTTTAATTTTTATTGTTCATTTTAAAATGTACTTTCCCCTTTTTTTATCGGTTTTTTTTATAATCACGGTGTCTGGCCCAGTTTACGCGCAGCACGATTTTTTTCCCGCGTGTACATTTCTTTTATAACCGGGGTAGCTTACACGCGTCACGAATAATCCTTGGACCCATTTTTAACATTTTTTAAATTTTTTTCCACTTATAAATTTCTTCTATAAGTTAAAATAACAATGTTTTGCACCATTCACCTAGACACAAATCACTGAGGATGGGAGCACTCAAATTACTCAATAATATTTTTATTATTTGTACACTACAACTAAACAAATAAATTGCTTGGCCTGGTGGTTAGACCGCGCCCCCCCCTAAGGGGGGACGCGGAGTTCGAATCTCTATAGCTAAATAAATTGGCATTTTTGGAATAATTAAATATCAAAATTATATTATTATTATTCATATCCTACAACTGACTAAAGAAGTTGCTTGGTTGGGTCGTAGGAGGGCGCCCAAGCAAAGCGGGGCGCGGGAGCTCGAATCTCTGTGACAACGACTTTTTGGAATAGTTAAAAATATAAGATATTATAATTATTTGGATCCTACAACTGACAAAATAGGTCACGTGGCAGGTTGCTGGAGTTCGAGTCCCCCTGCCACCGAAAATGATTTTTCTGTAAAGAGCAGTGTTTTCTACTGTTCATAAGTCTTTGACATGTTTTTTTTCCAGTCATTTTTTTTATAACTGGGATGTCCGGGTCAGCTTATGCGCATCACAATAAATCTCTGAACTTAATTTTTTTTTTACAATTTTCACTGTTTATTAATGTTTGAAAATGTGTTTTCCTCTTCTTTTTTTCAGGCTTTTTTTTTTGGTTTTTTTGATACTCGCGGTGTCCGGGTCAGTTTACACGCACCATAATTTTTTTGCTCATATATATATTTTATAACCTGGGTAGGTTACACGTGTCACGAATAATCCTTGGACATTGTTTTTTTATTTTTTTTCAACTTATAATTTTTTTTTTTAACTAGAATGTCCAAGCTAGCTTACATGCACCATGACTATTATTTTGTACATAGCCAAAGGAGATCGCAATTTCAAGCAGTAATAAACAATGATTTGAAATGTGGTTTTTGTTGTTCATTACTATTTAAAAAGGTGGATTGAACTATGATTCTGGTGAGAGATGACAGAAGTGTTTGGTAATGCGTTTGAAAATCGCTTTTGAACAAATTTTAAATTTTTTTAATTTTAAATTAAAAAAAGTGTTTCTACATTATTTTGATGTGTTAATATCAAAAATAATTTTTTAAAAATTAAAAAAAAATACAACACGTTAAAAATCAATTATTTTTCTATATAGAAAAAAGTCTAACGCAGCGCGCGGGCAAATCAGCTCGTTTCTACTGTATCCAATTAAACACATTCATTCTAATAACTTAGTTTTTCATTATCTTTTTATTTCATTCAATTTAGTTTTTATATTAACATATCAAAATAAACTAAAAATATAAAAAAAATTCGTGAAAACTCTAGTTTCACCACCGTCGAAACAAGACTTTAGGAAAAAAAAAAAACATAGGGGTATTTTTATAAATATGATTTGTCAGGCATCGATTGGAGATAAATTGAAGTTGCGAGAATTCGGTAAAAATACACTAAAAAGAACGGCGCCCAAAAAGGAAAATGGAAGAAATTTCTTCATCTAAATCTTTTTCTCCCACTGAAGTCCCTCAGCTCCATTCTGAAACAAAAATCACTAACATAAAGTTTGGTTAATCCTTGTGGGGTTTTGAAGTTGATTTGGTGGTTCGGTGCTTGGTTTCCTTACAAGTAGAAAGAGGGGTCTCTCTTGATTTTCAGGTGAGTTCTCATTTTGGTTGGAGATGGTTACTCTCTTTTTGTGCGTTTCAGGGACTTCAAATTTTGATGTGATACTGGAACAATAACTTTTCATGCTTGGAAGATTATTGTTTGTTAGCACCAAAACAAAAGAAAGGAAATATAAAGATTGTTGCTTGTTTATGTCAGATCCTGATTAATTCTCTTTTGGAGGTAGATAACTGAGTGATTGTGCATTTCTTGAGATGGTGAAGAAGAATCTATGTTTTCGTAGTCATGGGCTCTTTCAGTAAGGATTTTTTATGCTATGGAAGAGAAGTGGGATGCTAGCAAACTAATATTTGTGTTAACAAACCTGATAAATTAATTTCCAGTGATTGTTTCTTTAATTTAAAAATGTTTATTTATTCCCTTTTGATTTTGAGTATTCTGTAGATGGAAGAAGTGTGTCTTAACACAGAATCGGTGGGAAATGATGATGCTGATGAATGTGAGATTGAAGGAGATTGTGCAATGACAGAATATGTCAGTGAGACTGGTGTGATTGAGAACCCCCTGCCTCCTTCGGTTGGCATGGAGTTTGAGTCCTATGAGGATGTATATTACTTTTACAATTGCTATGCCAAGCAACAGGGATTTGGGATTCGAGTAAGCAATACATGGTATAGGAAGAGTAAAGAAAGATACAGAGGAAAACTTAGCTGCAGTAGTGCAGGCTTCAAAAAGAAAAGTGAAGCAAACCGACCAAGACCTGAAACAAGAACAGGGTGTCCAGCGATGGTGAAGTTCAGGTTGATGGAAAACAAAAGGTGGAAAATCATTGAAGTCGAACTTGAGCACAATCACTTAATTACCCCAGGAAGTGGTAAATTCTATAAATCTCATAAAATTATTGGTGCCGGGACGAAAAGAACATTGCAATTGGATGGTCCTGAAGAAGTACAGAAAATTAAGCTGTTTCGCACTGTGATTGTTGATGCGGAGGGCCATGGAGGTGTAGATACTGATGGAGGACAGTTTGGGAATGATGTTCTCCTGCCCAGTCAATTAAAGTTTAAAGAAGGAGATGCCCAAGCTGTTCAGAATTTTTTTTTCCGCTTGCAATTGATGGATCCCAACTTCTTTTACGTGGTAGAACTTAATGAAAAAGGATACATGAGGAATTTGTTTTGGACTGATGCAAGGTCTAGGGTTGCGTATGGTTATTTTTGTGATGTAATTGCAATTGATACTATGTGCTTGGCATACAAATTTGAAGTTCCACTGGTTACATTTATTGGAGTAAACCATCATGGACAACCTATCCTATTGGGATGTGGTATGCTTGCCGATGAAACAACTGAATCATATATATGGCTGTTGAGGGCATGGCTTACATGTATGTTAGGGCGTCCTCCACAAGCTGTCATCACTGACCACCACAAGAACTTGCAAACTGCTGTCGCTGATGTTTTCCCGAGAGCTTCTCATTGTTTTTATTTGTCCCGTATCATTCAAAGAATTCCAGAGACTCTGGGAGAATTGTTTGATTTAGAAGCAATTAAGGTATCATTGAGTAAAGTAGTTTACTACTTTCTCAGGCCTGAAGAATTTGAAGCAGCTTGGGATGAGATGACACAGAATCATGGAATCAGGGATCATAAATGGATCCAAACATTATATGAAGATAGGAAAAGGTGGGTTCCAGCTTATTTGAAAGAGACATTTCTGGCAGGAATGTTACCGCTCCAGCAAAATGAAACCGCAGCTTCATTTTTTGAAGGATATCTAGATAGACATACATCTCTGAAAGAATTTATGGACAACTATGATCAAGCTTTACAGGGGAATCATCAGCTTGAATCCTTGGCAGATATGGATTCAAGGAATTCAAGTTGTATGCTAAAATCAAGATGTTACTTTGAGCTGCAACTCTCAAAATTGTACACAAATGAAATCGCGAGGAGATTTGAAAGGGAGGTGGAGGGTATGTACTCATGTTTTTGCACAAGACAAGCTTATGTTGATGGACAGGTGATGACATATTTAGTCAAAGAACAAGTTGAAGTTGAAGGAAGTAAGCCGGAAACTAGAGATTTTGAGGTTATGTACAATGCATCCGAAATGGATGTTCTTTGTGTTTGTGGATTGTTCAATTTTTGTGGCTACTTGTGTAGACATGCATTAAGTGTCCTTAACCAACATGGCTTGGAGGAGATCCCGCCTCAATATATCCTCGCGCGATGGAGAAAAGATACCAGGCGATCTTATGTTCTTGATCACGGCTGCCGCGGTATCGATACTAATAATCCGATTCACAGGTATGACCATTTGTACAAATGCATTGTTCGAGTTGTAGAGGAAGGGAGGAAATCACAAGATTGTTCCAAGGCTACACAGCAAGCCTTGGCTGACATCTTGAACAAGCTTCATCTAGTAGAGGACTGGCCATGCAACATGTAAGAGTAGTGAAACGTTTTTGAAACTAGAAGATAAGTGTGTGTATGTAAGCTCGAAGAAACCATGCAGCTGCATATATGAAAAATGTATCAGAATAATCTGGTGAAACTTAGTCTTGTTGCTGAAAAAAAAACAAAAAAATGATTTCGTTAATTAGAAGTAGCAAGGGTGCAAGTTGTTCCTCGAAGACTCCCAACTCTGTATGTATAATTATAGGTTTTATAACACTTCCTTTTGAATGACCTATAATAAAAATATATTTTGTTAAATAGATTCTAATAGGTATTTAGTATGTATAATTATAAGTTTTATAACACTTCTCTTTGAATGATCTATACTAAAAATATATTTCATTAAAACCTTGCAAAGAAAAATTCAATGGAAAAAACGTAAGTGAAAGAAAAGGAGTACAACATTCTCGTGTGATTTTTAAATATTTCATAATTCAATAGAGAGTTTCATATTAGTATTTCAAGATTTATATTTGAATACTTTAGGATTCATAAAATATGTCCAATCACCTTATCAAAACCTTGCAAAGTAAAATTCAATAGAAAATACCTAAGCGAATGGAAAAAAATACAATTTGCGTTGATTTCATCTTATAAGTACATGTATCACGATAAATCTTTAAAATGATGCATTCTAATATTATGGACAAATTTCTTGAAAGTTGAGGTTGATAAAGGCTTTAAAAATAAGTTTGTTAAATTATCACTTCACTTAATTTCCTTGATATCAAAATTTTATTTTTGTTAAAACTCGTGAGTATACAAGAACTTTGATGAGATATGCTTTGCTTTGTCTCTTTTAATGTAGCCTCTTCTAAGTTCAGTGATGTAAACATCATTGTCTTCAAACAATATTATAGGATTAATTTGTTTATGATCTCCATTTATGAAGGTTAGAGAGATAATCCGCATATACATATCCAATTAATTGTAAATTTGATCTACTATAAAATAATCTCATTTTAGTTATTATGTGGAAATAACAAAGTATATATTTGACCTTGTTCCAATGTCTTTTTATGGGACTGAAATTGTATCTTGCCAATAAATTAACCATAAAAATTATACTTGATTTTGTACAATTTGCAAGATACATATGTGCTCCAATAAAATTAATATATGATACTTCTAGACTAAAAATTTCTTCATTCTCTTCTAACGGTTGAAAAGAGTTTATATCACATCAAGTTATTGAACAACCGTGGGTTTACTCAAAGAAAAAGCATTGTCCATGTAAAAATGCTTCATAACCTTTTTTGTATACATTGATTGATGGACAAATATATCATTTGAAAAATATTCAATTTGTAAGCCAAAGATTTTTTTCTTTCTGAAATCTTTTATCTCAAATTCATCTTTCAAGTACGTTGTAGTTTTTATGAGTTCTTTAGAAATATTAACAAGATTTAAATCATCAATATATATTGCAACAATAGCAAATCTAGATGTGTTTTTATCCCAATCCAATAAAAATGAATGAGAAAATATCATTATTCTCAAACTCTTTTTCTATGAGGTACTCACTAAAATGATTATATCACATTTGACCAGATTGTTTCAACCTATATAAATATTTTTCTAGTTTAATATAATAAACACTTATGAATTTAAAATAAAAGGCTTTAGGCGTTTTGAATCCTTCTAGGATTTTTATATGGATACTTTTATTTAATGATCCATATAGATATGTTGTAACTTTATATGGATATTCATTAAATGCATATCTATAATTTGTAAGAATATTAAACCAATAAAAAAAATCAGAAAATGATTGCATTTATAATCATAGATTCCTCATAAATCATGTCATGTATCGCCAATATCATTGTTCTTTTTTTCCCAAACAAAAACTCACTTTTATCCAATAGACATAATACATTTAGGTATATGAACTACAAGTTTAAATACTTCATGTTTTGCAAATGAGTTTAATTCTATTTGGATTGTTTTTTCCCACATCGGTCAATCATTTCTACATTGATATTCTTCGACAGTTTGTGGTTCAGTTTCATCATCATTTTTGGTGATGCCAAAAACAATCTTAAATGCAAATATATCATTTATGATAATTTTATTTCGATCCAAAATATCTCATGTATTAACATAGTTTATGGAGATCTTGTGAATGTATAATAAATTCTATAAGACAGACATACAATTTCTTAAGCACAAACTTCTAGCCTAAAATACATGAAATAATATAAAAATATTCTTTTCAATTTTCATTTAATGCCTCAATATGATAATCATTTAGCACATATATCTCTAAAACTGAGTAAATTATTTTTGGACTCAAGTGAATATAATGTACTTTTGATGCTGAGTTTTGTGTTATTTGATGAAAAAAAAACATTAGCTCTTCTGAAGCTTTTAACATGTATGTTGAACTTGATATTGTAGTAATATTAGCTTTCTGTAATGTTAAATATCCAAAGTATTATTTTTTTTGTTGCATTATGTGTCATATATAAATTTTCATCATAAAAAAACACATATTTATTTAAAATATAATTAAAGTTTATTATTTAATTTAAATAAGACATTATTTATTGAAAGTACAATAAAATAAATATTCTAATACAAAAAAAAAATAATCATCACCATGGATTCCATGTTATCTGTTTTACAAATAAATTAAAGTGATTGTGCTGATAATATATTAAAAATAAATTAAATAAAAAACAAGCAAGAATACATGCATTCATAAAAAACTTAGAAAAAAAATGAAAATAAAAATAATAAAGGGTACTAGAAAACTCAAGAACTAGAAATAAAAACTCAAGAACTGAATCCGCCGTACGGTTAGCGCCTTCTTCGACAGAGCACCCCACACACACACAAGAAGAAGAAGAGATGAAGTTCAAGGCAGATGTGACTGAGAATGGAGTAAGTCTATTGGAAAGAAGATTCTTGCCTGCCTTGGAAAAAATGGGGAAGATTTGCCATCTGTTCCTCACCAGAGACCACGCCTTCTTCCTCCACAACCTCATTACCACCGCTGACGGCATCCAATCCATTGCTCAGTTCCGCAAACAAGCTCTCTTCGACGACTATCGTATTTCCAGCCAGAATGAAGACCGCATTGCGTTTGCCTTTGACATTTCCCTCCTTCTTCGCGCTGTTCGTAGCAGTGTCAGTATTATCTCCGGTGAATTTGGGATTGCGAATCGGCTTCAGGTTAAATTGGTGAAGAAGCTGCCTCCTAATTCTACTCAGCCAATGCCCTTTCTTACCTTTGAGACAAAGGGTTATAAATCTGCTGTTATTCAAGATGTTCCCATTTCCAAGCCTTTGTCTAGGGCTCAACTTCTTCAACTTCAAGCTGCTCTTGACGCTGCCCAAGATCTTCCTCCGACTCTGGTTCAGGTTCCCGATTCGAATCGGCTGCAGAACTTTGTTGATCGCATGAAACATGTTGGTGATCTTTTGAATGTTTCTATAAGCAAGTACGGGGATCTTCACCTGCAGATTTCAACTACCTTGATCACACTCGGTGCTGAGTTTCGCAAGTTGTTGGTTGTTGGAGATAAAGCCCAAGCTCCAAGTGAGGATAGAGATTTAAGTGCGCAGACTCGGTCAGGGAGGGCGATTTTGATGGGAGATGCTCAGTCTGTGCAGGTCAGTGTAAGGCATTTTTCAAAAAGTCTACAATGTCACTTGGCCAAGCCGGATTGTGCTTTCTATGGGATTGCTCCTCAGGGTGCTTGTTTGACTGTGATATTCCAGTTCTTCATTCCCGGAACTCGTCAAACAGATAAATCCATCAGTCTACATTGTAGGCTTCCTGTGCTTGACCCAGGGTCAAGCTGAAGGTTAGTTCCTATATCGTGTCTTTTTTGGCTGTGGAGTGTGATGGTCAATTTTGCTGTTCTTAATTGAGTTGATGCAACTTGGATTTGCAAACGTGCAGAAGTTCATATTATGATCATATTCTATAAATAGTTCAATGGATTTGGATTGCATATACTGTGTTCACATCTCCCTTCCCTTGCTGGTTTCAAGGAAACATTGAACATGAAGGTGACATATTAGAAGAAAATGCTACTTGAATTGATTCAAAACCCTCATCATAATGTCGCAGCATTTGGTTCTTGGTGCCTATCCGTATCCTTTCTCAATGTATGCCATGTGAATTCCTTATGATTTGAGGTTTGTTGAAGCTCTACTTCACCATGGACTAAAACATAAAAAAATCTTTCCATCAACTTGAATTTGAAGTGTTCTCTCTTCTTCTTTTCCTCCCTCGTGTTGTTTAAATCTTTGAAATTACAAACCAATACTTGATGTGTTTGTCATCAACTTGCCTTTATTTATCGTATGTTCTTTGAATTTGCTGTGATTGCCACACTCATTTGCGAGGAAACTTGTCTATAACTTTGTGAGAAAATGTCTTCGCTCAAACCAAGAATTAAAAGCTTACCTGGCCTTGTTACTTACACTTCCATAGCTTCAAATGAGATGCCATCATTTGGCTTTGTTAGTTGCAGTTCCATAGCTTCAAATGATGCCATCATTTGGCTTTGTTTTTCGATGATGATATTAGCTGACATCTAGATTTACTCAAAGGCGTCTCACATGTATAACTGGTTATTTGGCCGGATTTGAATTCGCACTCTTAACTCGGCATGGTGAATATTAGCTGACGTCTAGATTTACTCAAGGGCATCTCACATGTATAACTGGTTATTTGGTCGGATTTGAATTCACACTCTTAACTCGGCATGGTGAATCGTTTTTTGCTGCAGTGAAGGAACAGGTTTTTTGTTGCAGTGAAGGAACAGATGGTCATCACAAGTGGAGTTGCTGATGTTCGACAAGTAGTGGCATGAGTTTAGAGAGTAAGCTAGAGCTGTAAGTGGCTGTTGACAAACCAGGTTTATATCTTGGCTGAACCTTTTGTGTAATTGCAACTGAATCCTTATATGTTGTACTGTAAATGATCATTCCCAACAATCAAATGAAATAGTCGTGTTCTTCAAGATTCTCTCATCCATCGTTCTTTTCAAACTTTCTTAGACCTGTCATCTGTTTTTCCATACTTGTATCCTGAGACTTCGCAGCCAGGAGAAGCACCAGCAGCCATGGTGGCGTGCAATCTTATGGAACTTCTTCGTATAGCATCGGCAATAGAGGTTGTGAACTTTTCTAAGATTAGGATCATTTACTATTTGAGCCTTTAATCGACATTGCAGTCTCTTTTGTTTTAGTGCTGGATTGGCAGCGTGATTATAATTGTTTTTTAAAGTGTTTTTCATTTAGAAATGCATTCAAATTATGTTTTTTATTTTTCAAAACTATTTTTTTATATTAGCATATCAAAATGATCTAAAAATACTAATTTTTTATTTAAAGTAAAATATGAATTTTTTTTTTTTAAATAATACCTATTTAAAAAAGTTAAATGATCCAAAAAATAACATAATAAGGGTATTAATTAAAAAAATATTTAAAAAGATAAAAAAAAAAGAATTATTATTGGAAGGCAAAAAAAAGAGAAGTATCAAGAAAGGAAAAACCCAAGTGAGTGGGCTTGAAGCCTAGGTCTGCATGTCTAGGCCTATTATTTTTCTTTATTTAAAGGAGTTGACAACATGTTCCCTGCCAGCCTAGAGTGATGGCAAAAAAATTGGGCCTATAAAGTTTTTAGAATTAAATAAAATAGAAAATAATTTATTATCAATTCAATAATTGATTAATCTATATTTGAAGATCAAATGCATTGTCTAATAACATATCATGATTATGTCATTAATGGGTTATCTTAACCTTTCAGTGATCATTTTCTCAATGTAATCAATATTCTTTCATCAATAATATTTTGATTTAACATAAACATAAAACATGTTTGTCATGTTAAATTATGTTTATTCTTCACATAATAATCATTGATCATTTGAATAAAATTTGAAACTCTTTTCAAATCTCATTTCATCTTTGCTAAGAATCTATCAGTCATACTATTTAAAATGGAAGGAGTGTTTTCTTTAATTTATCTAAGGTGATAATTTTTCTCTTGATTACTCAAATATCTTCATATAATTCATGTTATATCCAATGTTTGCATTTTTATTATCTTAATTAAAATATCATGTAACATGATTAAAGCATAATATTATCTATATAAGATTACTTAATGATCACAAGTTTAAGGATCACTTACATAATCATCATGTGAGCCTTTTCATAGACATAAGTGATCTCTCCATATGAAATTCTCATGCAAGTTAATTCGGTATACATGTTTTATAACAAAAATCTATATATTAGTTATAGATATCCTTTATACCTTAGCTTATGAGAACAATTACTTCTTTTCATAAAAAAAATATAATGTATATTAGTCTCAATGAATTTATTAAATCGTCAATATTTAAAAGATAATCGACCCATAACATTTTAGGAGCAATGCTCTAATGCAATAAGAATCTCATAATTTTAAAAACTTTCTAATTTTCTTTGCAAAGTAGGTTTATCCAATGGATTTTATTTTTATTGTAGATTCATTAATCTAATATGATATATATATATATATATATATATATATATATATATAATAATAATAATAATAATAATAATAATATCATGTGTGACCAATTGATTGACTACATGATATATTAAACAACCAATATAATATTATGCATACTGCCAATTAACCTAACTCTAAATTCATTCTTAATAAACACTTTTACATACCATGGAAATACTATATCTCTTCAATTACAAGTATAAGTACCCAAAATTATGATTACAATTTTATTCTTATCTAGGGTTCAACATTAAAAGTTATGATAACATGGTAACTATCTTGTGTTCCTTCTAATGTACTTAAAGTTAAACACATGTAGCATGAATACAATATTTTAACATCATTATTTATTTAAATAAAATATTATTCAAATTGGTTGAATTTGGTTTTTAGTGTTTTGATAAATTCATCGATAATGTGTTATTTCTTAGCTATTTTCGGCCCAATTTATCTAGAACTATAATGAATTAATTTTGGACAGTAAATGGAGATTAAAAAATATTTAGATCCTAAACTTGTGAAAGATCTTGGGCTACAAGGGTTTCTTTATGCTACTTAAATTCATTAAAGAATTAGAGATTTTTTTTAGGATATGTGTGACAGTTTGAATTTTTATAAATACTTGAGTTACAGTTGTGTTTTATTTCTTTTGGTTCTCTCTAGGTCACCCTCTATTACCACTAGATCACCCTCTATTACCACAAGCTCTTAATAGAGTTGACATCCCTGTCTACCTCTACCTACAATAATGAATTTCTAATGATTATGAGTTAGTTGTCTATGTCCCTAAATTATGGAAAATTAGAAAGAATCTTTAACACATAGTTTTTCATTCTTAATTTATGCTTTTGGGTTTGATTAATTAGCTAAGACTTATGGTTTGTTTGAGCTTAATTATTAATTAGTTTTCAGCTATTCAAAGCTTATTTGGATCTAAACTTTTAAGTTTATTAATTAAAATTTTATGTCACTTTTATAAGAGAGTCAATTTAGCTCATAAGAGGTCAGTCCATTATGGTTTTTATTTTCAAGAGTATAGATACTCTTTGGAAGGACAAAATATTAATATTTGATAATATTTTTACTGTCAAATTTATTCAGCTTATGTAAAAGAAATTCTCACATTCTTTGACTCTCAAATAAATTAGGTTGACTCGTGGCATCTTTTTTATTTTTCAAGATTATGAATTGATATTTATAAATGAGGGTTTTTTATTCCAATAGTGTTTCTTATCAAATATGAAAATCTTTAAGATAGATTGTTATTGTTGTTTCAGCCTTCTAAGATTCATTTTCAAAGCTTCATTATCAATCTTCTTGTTGACTGTCAACCACACAATGCTAATTTTGATTTATTTATTTATTTATTTATTTGCATGATGAAGCGAAGAGAATTCCACAGTAATGGAAACAGAACCCTGCAAATTGATATCAGAAACAAAAAAAAGCCAAAGGAAAAGGGCATTAATCCAAGTAATCACTGAAACCAAGATTAGTTCCCAGTCTTACGTAGCATAAAAATCCTAATCAAACATCTTATATTGACAGTATAAATGAGAAGAAAAAGGAAAAACAATTGCATAAGCCTAAAAATCAAACAAGTCAAATATGCCTAGGCTGTAGGTCGAAAGAGGTTCCTCCATTAGACCTAAGATTCTTTCTTCACAAGGGCGTTAGAAATCTCCAGTGATGATGAAGATGACAACGATGATCCATTCTGGAGCCAATCCTTCGCGCATACAAGGGCTTCGAGTGTTATAGGAAGTAGTGAACCCCTGTAGCTATCTATCTTTTTGTTTTCAGTGTCAAACACAGAATCAGGAGCAACAGTAGATACTGGTATTGATAAAATATCAGCAGCCATCTTCGAAAGTGTTGGATACTTCAGCCTGTTTAGTTTCCACCAACCGACTACGTCAAACTCATGCACACGAGGAAGAAGAGACTCCTCTAGATACTGATCCAATTCCGACTTCAAATGTTGCCCACTTGTAATCTCAGAAATATATATATCAAAATCTGAAAGCCCGTCTCCAATAGAAAGCATAGGTAGATCTTGAGGCGGAACTTCCTCCACATGCATATCTTGATGGATTACTTGGAGTTGCATCTCTTGAGGTGACACTTCCTCCACATGCATCTCTTGTTGGATTACTTGGAGTTGCATATCTTGAGACTGCACTTCCTCGGCATGCATCTCTTGATGGATTACTTGGAGTTCCTCAGCATGAATCTCTTGAGGCAGCACTTCCTCCACATGCATATCTTGATGGATTACTTGGAGTTGCGTATCTTGAGACGGCACTTCCTCCGCATGCATCTCTTGATGGATTACTTGGAGTTCCTCAGCATGAATCTCTTGAGGCGGCACTTCCTCCACATGCATATCTTGATGGATTACTTGGAGTTGCGTATCTTGAGACAGCACTTCCTCCACATGCATCTCTTGATGGATTACTTGGAGTTCCTCAGCATGCATCTCTTTAGGCGGTACTTCCTCCACATGCATCTCTTGATGAATTACTTGGAGTTCCTCAGCATGCATCTCTTGAGGCGGTACTTCCTCCACATGCATCTCTTGATGGAGTTGCATATCTTGAGACGGCACTTCCTCGGCATGTATCTCTTGATGGATTACTTGGAGTTCCTCAGCATGCATCTCTTGAGGTGGCTCTTCCTCGGCATGCATCTCTTGATGGATTGCTTGGAGTTCCTCGACATGCATCTCTTGAGGCGGCACTTCCTCGGCATGCATCTCTTGATGGATTACTTGGAGTTCCTCAGCATGCATCTCTTGAGGCGGCACTTCCTCGGCATGTATCTCTTGATGGATTACTTGAAGTTCCTCAGTGTGCATCTCTTGAGGCGGCACTTCTTCTGTGCGCATCTCTTCTGGTGGTGCTTCTGTGTGCATCTTTTCAGGTGGGGCTTCGTCTGTCTGCATTGCTTGAGGCAGCATTTCCTCTGTCTGCATTGCTTGAACAGATAGTTCTTGGGAGGGAACTTCTTTAGAGTGAATCTCTTGAACTGGCACTTCTTGGGAGGGAACTTCTTCAGCATATGTATCTTGGGGGTGTACTTCAGTGTTAATCTCTTGAGGGGGTACTTCTTGGGAGGGAGCATCTTCACTCTGCATCTCTTGAGAAGGCGCTTCTTCAGTGTGTGATTCTTGAGGTATTTCTTGAGCATGCATTTCTTGAGAGGGTGGTTCCTGGGAGGGCACTTCAGTGTGCATCTCATGAATGGATACATCTTGGGAAGGCAGTTCTTCCACGTGCATCTCTTGAGGGGTCACTGCTTGTGAGGGTACTTCTTGGGATGGCAGTTCTTCCACGTGCATCTCTTGAGGGGTCACTGCCTGTGAGGGTACTTCTTGGGATGGTAGTTCTTCCATGTGCATCTCTCGAGGGGTTACTGCCTCTGAGGGCACTTCTTGAAGGAATGACTCCTGAGGAGATACCTCCTGATGGTGGCCATCTTGAAGAGGAGCTTCTTGAAGAGTTGCTTTGTCAGGGTGTGCCACTTGAAGAGTTGCTTGAGCATGTCCATCAGGAGCAGCTGCTACTTCAACTTCTTGAGGAGTGTCTGATTCAGGAAGGCTAAGATGCCCTTCTTCCACATATGCTGCCGGTAGACGAAGATTGGGAGCAAGGTAGTCTAAAAAGAGTTCATGAATGCCATCATCAACACTTTTGATCCACATACCAGCATCCTCACCAAAGACCTTTGGGAAGCTAAATTCAAGTAGCTTCATCTTAAACCTTGGATCCATGACCACTGCAATTGCCAAAACAAGGAAGCAATCCTTCCAATATTGATCAAACTTTTCTTTCATGGGTTTGATCAGGTTACTGACAAAGGGGTCTTGGCTCATGGTCGCATGTGTCAGCTCTAACTGGATTTTGTACACTTCATGGTAAAATACATGGGCAGGTGGGTATGTTGGGCCTGTCAAAATGTTCGCTGCATCATATAAAAGCTTCAAGTATGTGCAGAGAATATCCGCCTTCTTCCAATCATCAGTTGATGGGTTTATCCTGTAAACAGGATCAGAGGTATCTAAGCAGGTAAATACTTCCTTTAATTCACTGGCAGCCACCAGCATTTGGTAAGTCGTGTTCCATTTAGTTTGATTGTCAATAATGAGGATTTTTGTGCTTGGGACTTGAAGCTGTTGCCTGAGTTCATTAAACTTCTCATCATGAGCTTCTGAGGTTTTCACATACTTCACACTTTCACGGATTCTCCTTACAATCTCCCCTGTGGCACTGAGTGCATCTTGTGCAAGATGACTTAACACACGAGCATAGCAACTACCTTTCAGTAACTGCCCATGGAGCACAAATGGGTTCTTGACAGAAAGAAGTCCTCTTAGATTTCCAATTACAGTCTCATTTGAGAAGGACTTATCAAGAGTAAGAGTAAATAACTTGCTCCTCAAATGCCAATCAGATAGGCAAGACACAACTGCTTGGTTGAAGGCATAATCAGAATCATAGAAAGGTAACGTGGCAACATTAAGTATTCGTCGCTGTAAATTCCAATCACCATCAATGAAGTGACCTGTTAAGAATGCATATCCAATATCTAGATTTGAAATCCCAAAATCCAATGTAAGGTTGACTCGTCCAGGAATTCCACTGAAAAGATTCAAAAGCCTTTGCTTCTCCCTCAGGTACACATCCACACATTCCCCTTGAATGGTGTTGAAACTCGCCATATTGTAATGAGGTTGAAGAGTCCGGACAAATTCAATGAAAGCCGGGTGTTCCACTATGTGGAGTGGATAATCATGTTGAATGATCATCTTAGCTATCTCATGGTTGCAGCGGTCCTGATCCAAGGGAATGCCTGAGAATCCAGGAGATGCTCGGAAACGTTTTTTAGGAGGGTCTGTTTTTGACCCTGGTGTATAAGGTGATGATTCATTTTTCTGACGGCTTACAGGGCAGATCCCCAGGGCAATATGTCGCTTGAGGTGACTGGTTCCTGCAAGCTTTGAACCAGTAATATATGCAAATGATTTTTTGCACTGTTTACAGCAAGCTCTCATACAACCAGCTCCAACAGTTTCAATTGTGAAGTGTTCCCAGACAATAGACTTCTTTCTCCTACGTTTACTAGGCTGTTCCTCAGAAGTGGGTGGTTCATTGTTATCTGTTGGAGTCACGGGGGTAATTGCCATAATGGGACTCATGGGGTCTTCTATTTCCATGATAAGGCTTAATCCTGCAACAGGATAAAATGCAGCAATTAGGCGGCATGAAAAAACAAATAAGACAATAATGGAGAACTATAATTTGATTTTGGTGCAGCTTCGTCATGACCAATTTCAAACTCAACAAGAAAATGATATAAAAAAAATAGCATTTAAACAATGTGAAAGGAATTTGCAATTGATTTTGCTCCTACTTCGAACATTGTTAAGATGAAAGCAGAAATGAAAGTAATACTAGCTTTTCCAGGTAAGAGAACAAATGTTTACATTCATGATGAAGGGATGGCACCTTACAAGTTTAGAAGCAAAGTAACGAAAATTCCTATCAAATTTTCAAAAGATGCTGGCACGGAAAATAGGCTCAAAATATCCCCCAGTAAGCTGCCTCCAATCTATGGGTCTTTACAGCATTGGGCATAAAGGGACATCAATAGTTTATTAGTATTTGATTATGCAGACTAACCATTGAGCTCTTAGAACTATTTATTTAGTGTCCAGTCCACTAAACAGATGCAGAACGAGATCATTCAAGGGAATTAAAGTTCCGTAACATCCCATATGAGAGAATTTCAAATGACAGAAGCCTGGCTAGTAGACTAAAATGCTTGTGCCAGCAAAAAAAAGAAAAATCCCAAACATAAGAAAATATTTGCGCAGTGTACTTGAATGCATTGAACTGAAAATGTGGTGAGGATAGCTGCCAGATTGAGGAGTTTTATTAAAGTTTGACAAATCCATTCAGGACAACCAAAAACCAGTATAGAGTAAAAGTTCCCAGGAATTTACTATCCAAGAAAACCAGCATGCATTCAACTGAAATGTGGTGAGGATAGCTGCCAGATTGAGGAGTTTTATTAAAGTTTGACAAATCCATTCAGGGCAACCAACAACCAGTATAGAGTAAAAGCTCCCAGGAATTTACTATCCAAGAAAACCAGCAAGTAAGAAGTGACAGTATCATAATTCACAAACCCAAAATGAACTAAGTTAGCACTGACAGGAGTATGAACCAAACCCGATAAACACGAAAATCAAATAACTCTACCAACCCACTAAACTGAAACAAATTCCAACATAAACCCTAACAACAATTTTTAAGCCAAATCCAGGAAACAAAAACTATAACAGATCAAGTGGAATAAACAGAAACAAGGTAATAACAGCTTCATCAGACCTTGATTCGCGGATCTGAGCTGAAGTGAGCCAAATCAGGAAAAAGAAACTACCACCTGCAAAAACAAACAAAACAAATCAAATCAAAACTATTTTCTTGATTTCTTTTGAAAATCCGATAAAAATAGTTTTTAGAAAAAAATAATACATATTTATATTATGAAAGAGGAAGCAGATGGGCTTTGAGGGCTTACTTGATGAGCTGCGGGATGTTTAGAGCTTTGTATTGAAAGCTTCGAGCTTTCTTATTTAAACTGAAAAAATTATAAGGAAAAAAAAAAAAACAGAAACCCTAAATTGGACCCTCCGAAGGGGCTAAGGCTAAGGGCTAAACAGGTTTTGAGTTTGCAATGGCCGAAGGAGAGACGGGGACAAACTTGTCAAGCAAAAAAATATAAATCAAAATTTGAAATGGACTATGAGGTCCATCAATGTCTCTGCTGGTATGGCCGTACATAGAGCCCACCTAACGCCTATCTAATCCTGACCGTTGATATTTTCTAAATGGTATGTGGGGCCCACTTCATTTTATTAGCATTCACAAGGGGGGGTGATTTTGATTGGACGGTGAATTCTCTGGTCAACGGTCGCCTTGATCCAGCAGCTAAGGTTTATAATATTAAATATTAACCTATGATTATGAATTTCCTTCTGTATTTATCTCTATTATTTAAATTAGTTGTAAAATTATTAATGCTTGACACGTGCATTGCCCGGAATGGACCTCACTTCTCTAATCTTACCACTTGTACCCCCACAAGCTCAATTTTCGAATGCCTGCGAATATTTTGTTTCTACTTTTTAAATTATTATTTTTATCTAAGTATACATTAAATTGATTTTTCTTGGGTATTTTTGAATGATTTTAATATGCTGATGTCAAAAATTAAAAATATCATTAAAATGTATTTTCAATTAACGGGCATTACACACCACAATACCAAACATAAGATACAGTTGCGATCTAAACAAGCATGAAGAAAAAAACTATAATAACCCTAATGGATCATAAATTAAAGACTCAAAACAAAACCCAACTAAAACTAAACCTCGACATATGTAATAAAACCTAGATAATGACTAATGAATCAAAAAATTGTGGGCTAATATGAATCCACTAACAAGTAAATCTAAAATAAATTAAATAAGCTTGAAAGCTATTAAAACAATAAAAATAATTAGTCTAGCTCTTATACCAGAGTTGATGCACAAATAAGAATAATATAAATTAAGATAGTATAATTCCCCAATTTAAATAGTCGTATAGTTGAAATTATATCATAGAAAGACTAAAATAACAATTGTTGCTTTTTTTGTAATCCTATATAGGGAGAATTAGATTTAGTTATAGCTTTAAATAATCCTTTCTAAGAAAGGTTGTTGCCCTTATGAATTCCTTTTATAGGACTAGAAAAGTCTTAAAATAAGCTATTGAATATCCTTGTATTATTAGGAAAAGAATCATTTCCAAATAAAACAACCAAGAGTCAAAAGACAACTCATAACAAAACTTGTACCATACTTTCTTATCTATATCATGATGTCTTTTTAAACATTTATTGACTTAAAATTTTAACTATACCTCTAGAATTTAGAGAAATTTTAGCCCAATTTTATTGGTCGGGTTGAGAGTTATACTCATTAGAATAAAACTAGACAATAAGACGCATTACGCTAAAATCTAAATTTGATTTTCCATCCCTTACATGGATCATATCATAGTTAGAGCAAATTAATCTAGTTTGTGCCTTTAATTTTTAAGTTTTCTTTTCTTTTAATTATGTCTTGGTGTTATAAAAAGAAATATTTTAGTTAATTGTGTTTTATTGTGAAAAAATCATAAATGGAAGTCAAAAAGTTGAATCTTGAATCTATTTTATCGAGTTGTTCTTCATGAAAACCTTTATGTGTTCACCTTTAGTGTTTCACTTACAATTCTCAATAGCTTTTGGTGCTAAATTTTATATGTGCAAATTCCAATTAACTTACCTTAAACTTTATTCCCCTCTCTCTCTATATTTCTTCCTAGATTTCTTAAAGTTTCTTGTTTGCTTTTTTCATTACTCTTTGAATTTTATAGTTTGAAGGCTACATTATATTTTATTTATGATTGACATTTAGCTCAATAAATAACTAAAAATGGAAGTTAAAGTGTTAAAAACACAAGATGGTATGAGATTATCATCGAGAAAAGCCAAGTCAAAAGTAAAACACAGTGGAATGACATAACTTTTAGAGCAAACATCTTAGAGAATATGTGAAGAATATAATTGTGCTCTATCATTCATACAAATAAAATGAATGTTTTAGAAGTTTTTTTCCTTTAAGACCCTTAAGTCAAAACTTGAATCCTTTTGACCAATAAACCATGAAAACAAAAGGTTGTTTCATATCTTTACTAAAATAAGAACCCTAAAAATCTCTTCTTTTATAAAATCTTATTGAAGAGATTTGTTTGAATTCTTTTTGAAACGAATTTACTTTAAACTTGCATTGAAATGGGTTTTGCGCTTGGAAATAACTTTGAAATTCTAAAGATTTTCATATGAAAACAATCTTTTATAAAGAACCAAACATCTTTTGCAAAACATTATCCTAAAGAAAACCTAAGCAAAGAAAACAAGAGGAGATATTTAGGGGCATTATCATGCTAAAGGAAATTCAAGAAACTTGATAAGAATGGTTATTTAATTCCTTTTATATTTGATATGAGATTGCCGATGCTTGTATAGATATTTACGTGGAATATTGGTACTAAAAATGTGAGCAATTGTTTTTTTTTTTTAAATTGATTTAATGAATTTTTTTGTTATTTTAAGAGTTTTTTTAGTAAAAATAATGAAAAATAACTAAATATTTTTTTATTAATTTTTTTATATGCGAGGTCAATTCATACGTGCACGATAGGTTCATGTATATATATATTTTTTAAATTATACACAGATATAAATATAACCGACCAACTTGTTTTTTATTTTTTATTTTTTATTTTTAAAACTATGTGAGAAAGGGCAGGCTTGCAAGTATACAAACCTGCAACTAGCCTAGATGGTGTAAGCAAAAACACATACGACAGGTGGAAGCTAGGCTGGAGCCACACCACATCGACGGGTTAGCTCTATTAAAATTCCGGCTCCTGTTCCCGACAAGAACACTACTGCCCGTTAAGGTGCCACAGGCTAGGCAGAGAGAGAGAGAAGAAGAAGAAGAAAGAATGGATATGTACGCATACGACCTCTCTCTCTTGGATTTCTCCGATCCCATCTTCGATCCAATGTCCATCTCTCACCATCAGTACCTTCTTCACCGTTCATCATCGTCATCTTCGTCAAATTCTTCAACAGTAATCGATCGCCATGATAAGCCAAAGAGCCCTCCAAGACACCGTCATGATGGAACGTCCCCTCTCCCTCTTGGAATGGATTGGAGCCTCCCTCCTCGTAAATGGGTTTGTCTTTTCAATATAGTTTTCGTGCTCTTTTTCTTATTCATGATTCTGGGTTTTGCTGATTTTTGGAGTACGAATTATATATATATATATATATATATATATATATATATATATATATATATATATATATATATATATATATATATATATATCCTGATTGTTCATGGAAATGTTGGAACTTTATTTCATAATAATAATAATAATAATAATGCCCTGGTCTCTGAAAATTAGGATGGACGGAATTCCGTTTGGCCTCATAATCCTCATACCGGATGGAGTTATTGTGTTGCCATTCCTTCTTGGATTCTTGTGCCCAATTCAAGAGGTTCAGATCCTGTCGCGGTATCATTCTTCACAGCTCAATTTTATTTTATTTTCTTATCGTGAAAGCAGATAGCTTTCTGATTTAACATTCATTGACCACAGTTTTACAGAGTTCTAGTAGGTGTACAGTCACCCGAAGGGTTCACCACCACCAGAGGGATATTGCGAAGATTTAGTGATTTTTTAAATCTATTTTCTGAGGTGATTTGAATGTCAAGTATTTTTTTTCATTTTTTTTGTCTCGTTTGGTTGTATAGTGGTTTTAAGCTCACTTTTACTATTGATTGTAGCTTAAAAAGGAATTTCCTCTTAAAACTCTTCCTCCAGCTCCTCCAAAGACGATTTTGAGAATGAAGAGCAGGATATCTGTGGAAGAGGTAGGTTCTTTTTGCCCTCCTTTTACATTTTCTTGGTTGTTCATGGCAGGTCGGGTATATAAGAATCTGCATGATTCCATGTCAATCTCATGATATTCCAGTATTTAAAACTTAAAGGTGGTTCCATCTGTGCTCTTCAATTTAAGAAATCAGCGACGCATACGAACCTGATGTCGCTGATTTTTATCCCTGCTAGAGGACTGGGATTCTGCGTATGCATATATATGTGGAAGGTCCTTGAAGATTTCTTTTAATCTCTGGCTCAATATTTCTTACCTCGTTGCAACTGTGAAAAGAGAGAAATAGACCAAAAAGGAGATAATAGAACAAACAAACACAGACATAGATTCAGATACTGCTGCTCCTGGAAGCAGTGTAATTAGCATGGGAAAGGAGGTATTCCATTGTCTCGTCTAGTTTTAGAGACTCAACCAATCCTCGATAATTTGGATGGTTTGCTGAAATTTTGCAACTGGAGCACCAGTATTCCTCACTTGTCCTCTGTGCTGCTGTTATATCTGGTTATATTCATCATGCTCAGTGCCTAAGATCATAAGGGAACCTTTAGGCCTTATTCTGGTTATTTTGGGACTAAATTTCTCTTCAGATTTTGACTGTTTGTGGAGAATAAAAGCATTGAAAATTGTAACACTAGTCTGGATATATAATTATAGAAGTGTATGTGGGAAGCTTGGGAAAATATATTATATCAAAGGTAGATTCAGAAGACAGTATCCTTCAGCAGTCTTTATTTTGTCAATAGTGACTTGTGGTATGCCCGATAATTGCTTCTTCTAGAAAGTGCATATAAGTTTAGCAATGTGACTTCAAGCCTTGATGATAATGTTCTTCTTCTTAACTCCATTTCTGCTATTCATGGAGAGAAGCTCCATTATAACAATTTTTACAATCTAAAAAAAATGTAAAGAAAATGGCTTAGCAATTGACAGAACCAACCTGGAATGTCAGCTGTGTGTGAATGTGAAACAACTTTGCTGAAATAATGATTTTGGACTTCAGTTGATGTTTGAATATTTCTATTATTAGTTTCCCTTGCATGGTTTCACCCATAAACACATGATCCTTGCATAGTTTGAGTGATTGTTATGCTTCCAAACTGGGTTTCCATATCCTCCATGTCTGAATAGGATACTGTTATAATTCTCTTTTGCCAGCACTTGGTTGTGGATTTTGAGCGTCCCATAAAAAAAGTGTGAGAAATGAGCAGATGGAGTGACCAGAACAATGGGTTTGCACCTGAATTTATTCAAGTTGCAGGCAAAGCTTCTTGTAGCCTTGAGTTGAGGGAGCAGATGCAAGGGGCATCGTGATAAGTTATTTGAATTTCAGCTGGGAGGTTGCTCAGTTAGCCAAGATCTGTTAGTACAGGGCCAAACTGGGAAAGAGAGGGTGATCTTTGGCTGAATTTTGTCTATGCAGATTTTCTAGTTGATTGAGGATGTGGTGTTTTGAA
Source organism: Salix purpurea (assembly GCA_027405865.1). Lineage (NCBI taxonomy): Eukaryota > Viridiplantae > Streptophyta > Magnoliopsida > Malpighiales > Salicaceae > Salix > Salix purpurea. Next base: position 2,144,862 of record CM050328.1, on the reverse strand, counting down.
ATTATGTGGGAGCCTGATGTCATTTCTTCTCTTAGGATTGTGCGGGAACTGAAAGTGATGGAGGGGTGAGTATATGCATAATGGGGTTTCAACCTAGGTATCCTTAGTTATTTAGTTGGCTGGATGGCATCACCTACTTAAGGATATGAACTAGATTCACAAGAACTTCTCTACTAGCTGGATCTACCTATCACAACAATTTGGTTTGGTGGTGGTGCTGTGCAACCCAAGTAAACCAAGCAATAACTCAAAAATAAAGGGACACAAAATCTAACGTGGTTTGGCAAAGCCTACTCCATAAAACTTCACTATCAAGGGTTAACAAGCACAAATAAAACATGCAAACACCTAACGATCTGAAACCTGGTTACATCCAAGGAATCTTCGTTGCATAACTATTAGCCCTTGCAAGCTACTATTTCGTAAAACTACATGAGAAGGCAACCCTTTGAAAAACCTACAATAATTTGTGCCAAAAAATTCTACTACCAAGATTTATGGCTGCCACTGCACTCCACTAAATAAAATATGTCAACACGTTCCGTTCTTGTTTAAGACTCCACACGCCATGCAAATACCATTCTATTGAAAATCATCTCACCAATTTAAGCCACAACTTATACCTGTTGGTTGTTTCAAGGGGTTGGAAATTGTTTTCTTTGGTTCCAGAACTGAAATGCTTGTAAGCAAAGTATATGAAAAGAAGTTTGTAGCTTGGAAAATGGAGCGTTGGGTTTGATTTGGACGAAACTTCTGGTGAACAAGCATTTAAGATGGTGTGGCGGTTGTTGCTTTTTTCTTCTCAATCAGAGAGATTATATTCTTAACTTTGGAACTAAAGATTATTCCTTCTGGGCTTCTTTGGTTTGAAGCTTCACAGATCAATTTGCTTATCAGCCTTCTTTTGCCAAACCTTATTTATGGGGACTGTGCCTCCATCCCGGTGTTCTTTTGGTATCTTGTTAGTTATTGAAAGCATGGATTAATGGAGAAACTTGATAAGTTTGTGGTTTCCCTATTAGCCATGTTTACATGAGTTTATTTACAGCACAGGGTGCTGTTCTGTTTGAGAGTTTCAGGTGCTGTTTATTGTTATGAAAAGTGATGTGAATAGTAATTTTTTGGTTTGAGTTCTTCTTTTGATGGTTAATAACAATAGGATTGACTGGGCTTGGAATTCAATGGGAGGTTGTTTGATGGTTGGATTGTGGGATTTTAGTTATTGGAAATTGTAGAAACTACTACAGTCACACTAGCATGCTTTCTAGGAGTCACATATAGAGGATAGAAAACCTAAACTTCACATCTAGGATTCTTAGGAATCATGCGTAAGAGGAGATTGCATCACAATCGCAATCAAAAGCAGAATTGTTGGATTTTATTTATCCAGTCTCTTCAACAAATAATGCATTACATACCTTTGCATAGAGTTTCCAATTCTCCAAATCCTATAAAAGAAAATATTAGTTCTATTTTGGAATATGAAATACCCAATAAAGCTAGTTACTTTAAACTAAAGAAACACTAAAAAGACCTGAAAATTCCAGATTTTTCAACAACTTAGAAATAAAAAAATATACCCTTGTGTACAACAATTCAATCTGAGATTAATGTGTATCTAGAATTTAAAATTTAGCTATTTCTTTTAGAATAATAATGGTAATAATATTCTCAAAATGGCTAGTATTTTGCAGCGAAGATGTTCACTGGAGGATTGGATGGAAAAACTATTATCGGACATTGATGTATCCAGAAGTGCTCCAGTAGGAACATTTCTTGAGCTTGAGGCTGCAGCAAGGTCATGTAGGTGCTTGTAGATGCATCTTGAAATAACTCTGTTGTTGGTTGAACCTTTAACAGTGTACTGTTCCCCAAGCAAATAGAATCTCTTTTGCTCATGCTTTCTGAATTAATATGTAATTTTTCAGCTTTTGATGATGCAAATGAGCAAGGGGCAGATGTTGATTCATCTGTTTTTGGCATGGTTCCATCATTTCTTCTACAAACCAACTCAGATGGTTCTGTTCTTGCTGGTAGTACATCAGTTGCATCATATCATGATTATGATTCTCCTGATGACATGTCAGAGTTTGCAACTCAAAGGATCGAAAGAGATATCACTGATGATCTTGGCATGGAAGCTTCAACGTCTGAACAAAACATGACTGATCCCACCGAAACATCTGTTAAACAAAGTAGATTTAGCAAAACCTCTATTCTGGACGAAAGATTTTCCCTGCAGAAAACACATACTGCAAGGGTTAAAAGTATCGTAGGAAAAGATAAACATGCGGATAGTACATCTAAAGCTAAATATTTTTTTGGTGATGAAATGGTACCTTTGCCTGAACAAGAGTATCTGAGGTTGGATGGTCATACCCGACGGCTATCTATAGAGAGTATTGAGAGTGACATCAGTTCTTTGAGAGCTAGTGAAATATCAAATTTGGGAATGGGTAATATATTTGGCTATAATTCCATTGATTGTCCAGAAGGAACTGAGAGTTCTAAAAACAATGATGCTTCTGGAAGCTTTGATTTACAGTTATCAAGGGATGTAGTAGTTGCTCTTCCATCAGATCAGCGCCATAAATTGAACAGGGTTCTTAACACCTTACAGCAAAGACTGGCTACTGCAAAAACAGACATGGAAGATCTTATAGCAAGATTAAATCAAGAGATTGCTGTGAGGCAATTCTTGACAACAAAGGTATGATGACTATACTTTTGTGCTTTCTTGTGCAGTCTCGTATTTATAGCAGTATAGGAATAAATTTAAGGTGACGTGTGATGCGGCACTCTGTTTTATCTTTTAATTTTGAGGAAAAATTCTTTCTTACATTGAGATGGACCAGGTAAATTTCATTGAAGTTTTGGAGCTAGGTAGACTTGCCATCATTATACTAGTGCTATTTTTATGGAAAAAATTCCAGCAAGATAAAAACATCTCGTGCTCTCTATTCGCACATGTGCACCTGTGTTTATTCTGTATAAATAATCTTTTATTCCTATTTTAGTGTAACTAATTATCTTTTCTTAGAAGAAGAGAAATGGATAGACAACACCATTATCTTTGTCATTACAAATTTACTAAACTCAGTATAACTGAATGATCTTTTGTTGGTAGATGATGCAGAATGGTTTGGATAGACATTCATATTAGTAAAGTGCAACTGAACGATTATGGGCTCATTGTATTCAAAGGTTTAGGTTTGCACTGTTATTTAATTTGATGAAATACGGTAGTTCAACCAAAATTCTGCTGTGAATTGTAAAATTCGTGTTACTGGACAGCACTAACTCTATTTGCTCCAATCTAGTCGTCGCCATTTGATTCTATGAGTGTAGTAGCATTTATTTGACTGTGGTTTTCAATAGGGAATAATAAGCCAAGCAGTATATAATATACTTGTACATATCAGTAGTGAGGACATAACTGATTTTTAAGGATTTGTTTTTTGTAGGTTAAAGATTTGGAAGTGGATCTAGAGACTACTAGAAACAATTGTAAAGAAAACATGCAGCAAACTGTTTTGATTGAAAGGGAAAGATTTACTCAAACACAGTGGGATGTGGAGGAACTCCGTAGGCAGTGTTTGGATTTGGAGCTAAAACTGAAACATGAACAGGTTTATTTTCTTTAAACTATCATTCTCTACATTTCATTCCATTCCATTATGATGAGAGTTGGTGAATGATCCATGGGAACATCCAGGATGAAAAGGCATGTTCCGAGTCTGCTAGAATTTCATTACTACATGACAACAAAAAGTTGCTGAAGCAGTTGGATGTTGCTAGAAAAGATTTTGAAGACTTACATAAAGATCATGAAGAGTTACAGGTGAAGTCAAAAGCCGATGTAAAGCTCCTTGTTAAAGAGGTCAAATCTCTTCGAATTTCTCAGATAGAACTAAAGCAGGAGCTTAGCCGATTGATGAAAGAGAAATTAGAAGTAGAGGTAAACTCCTTTTTCACCAAAACTCGCCAGTTTCATCATTTTGCTGCTCCTTTTTCACCAAAACACGTTAGTTTCATCATTTTGCTGCTTGTATCACAAGTTCAGGTCAGGTCAGGTCAGGTCAGGTCTTCAATGTCTACCCAACAAATTAAATTCTCTGCCTTATTTCTATTAAACTGGTTTGCTCTTAGGTTTTCTTCAACCAATCTTCTAGTATTCTCTTTGTAATATTATTGAATGATACTTGCATATTCACATGCGGCGTTCTCCAATGCGCATTTAGTTCATTGTTGCAAACCCCCCCATCAATTAATACTGTTTTTATATGTAAATTTCAGAGAGCAGTTCATAAGGAAAAGCAAATAACTGAGAATGTAATTGCTGCTAATGCTAAGCTCTTGCATGAGTGTGGAATTCTTCACAACAGGCTTCAAGAATGCAGTGTGAACTTCCTAATCGAGGAGGAAGATAAATTAATTGTGGATACTTCATCACCATCTGATGCCATTGATCTCTTGACTACATCTGACAATCGAATTGGTCTCCTTCTTGCAGAGGTAACTTCCCACATTTTATTTATTACCCTGGAAATGAGAAAATGTTTCCACCTTGAATCTTTTATCCATATGATGCTAGCTTGGAGTATGGAGTCACATTTATTGAAATATAGTGTTTGGACCTCTCATTTAAAACATGATGCTTTTTCCCCACAAAATAGCTTTGTTTGTTTCTTTCTGATGTTAATTATAGTACCTTGTATGCTTTCATATAAAACGTAAATGCATGCATTTACATTGAATGTGAATAATTTAAATTTGTGTATTTCTGGATGAATTTACATTGGTGATGATTTATTTAACAACAAACTTATTCTCATCAGCCCCAGTGATCTAAAACCAATGGTTAAACTATTACTCTTATTCCTTGAATCAACGGTTTCTTGCTTGTGATATGTGAATGAAAGAGCAGAGGTGCGCAGATTGTGTTTTGAAATGCAGTGTGGCTTACCATTGTTCTGTGAACATTGGATATCCTTCTCTATACGTCTAGTTGATGCTTTTTTGGAACCTTTATTCATCAACTGAGTGATATGGATTGTAATCCGTATAAAAACTGGAACAGTCTATAGAAAAGATGTGCCTACCTAAAGAAGAAGATAATTTAGATGATTGCTACTGCATGGAACAATTCTATTCATCTCTCATGGCAGGACCCAAACATGATGGATAGAACATGCAAGGTGACTTTTTAAATAAGCCAAAAAAAAAAACCCATTGAAAGCACCAGTTTTGGGGGAAAAAGTCCAAATTGATGCTGGTGCTGGGTGGTGATGGTACGAGCTCGTTTGACATTGTAGTAGCGGTTGTTTTTTAAAATACATTAAAATAATATATTTTTATAGTTTAAATTTTATCTTTGACATTAGCATATAAAAACAAAGTAAAAGTAAATTGATAAAATAAAATACTTTGAAGCAAACAATTTTTTTTAGTTGCAAAACTGTTTCTAACCGCAAAAACAAATGGGACTTGCATAAAGAATAACAGTATTGAAATCTATACTATTTACAATTACAGTATAGTGTGTCAAGTTTCTTTGTCCAACCTGGTGTCTTGGGTGCGTTAGAGGCTCTAAAGAAATTCACAAGTGTTTCATGTACAAAACCTAGACCGGCTTTCCTTGCACTGCATGCTTTAGACTAACTCTGGCTGAACAGATTTCTATGATTTCATGTGCTATCCAACCTTTTTAACATCCTTTTCTCATAATTTCTTGCAATCCTGGTTATATCAACCCTTACATCCATGCATATGTTTCATAAACTTGAGCAGGCACAGCTCCTAGCACAGGATTTGGAAAATTCAATGGCAGGATTGGATGGAACTCACATCACAAATGGCAATGATAGAACGGACAATGAGTTGAGGAAGATGCTGACAGAAACTTTCATTGACAATGCCAGATTGAGGATGCAGGTCAATTCCATAATCCGATGTGCTCTATACATCCATTTGAAGTCTGATAAAGATGATGATGATGAGGAAGCTCCTTTAAGAAACACTGTTTTAAGCAAATTCCTAGAAAGATAGTATGCAAGGATATGGAAACAAAAAGCATTTGCATGTTAGATTGTATATTTAATTATAGTTATCAGATTGTTTAATGCAGAAGATGCCCATAATTTAATTCTGTTATGCTGATGGCTAGAACATTACTCTTGCCCTCAATAAATAGGACAGTCCTATGAGTCGACATCTCTATGATTCAGTGTGACCATGTCCACTGAACTCTCTACATGTCACAATCCTAGCCATTGAATAAAAAAGTAGACAAATATCGTGCGTACAGAAGAGAGAGCAGCCAGACATGGCCACCACCTTCGCCGGAGCTAGTGGCTTTGGCGGAGTAAGCAGCCAACATAACCCTGTAATTACTCTAGATGGCTACAAGTTGATCTTCGAAACAAAATAATAATTCAGCCATTTGTGCCCAAACAGCTGGGGCTAGATTTCCAACTCATGACTCGATCCAATACTTCACCTTTGTTTTATACTTGATATACATTTCTATGTATTATGTTTTAGGTTTTCAAGAGTTTGAACATGAACTTTTCAGGAGCACAATTTATCCGATTCTTCATTTATTAAATAACAATATTGGGGGCCATTTAAGCTGTAATGATCGATCATTCAACAGAACAAAGTGCTCCCTAATTGGTTCGTTTTTCAGAATCTTCATATCCAAAGCTAGTTGCCTGTCAGTGAAATTACGACAAAAAGTTGTGATGATCATTCTTCCAAGCACCCCAAACCCTACTGGCGATTCATTAATAGTTACTATAGATAAACAATCTTTCAGCTCCAATCTGCAGAAACCCTGTAACCCGATCTATTTCAAAAAGATAAACAATTTCAGCTCCAATCTGCAGAAACCCTGTAAACCCTGTTACCTGATCTTTTTCAAAAAGATAAACAATCTTTCAGCTCCAATCTGCAGAAACCCTGTTACCCGATAACAATCTTTAATCTGCATAAACCCCGTTACCTGATCTATTTGATAAACAATCTTTCAGCTCCAATCTGCAGAAACCCCGTTACCTGATCTATTTCGAAAAGATCAACAATCTTCAGCTCCAATCTGCAGAAACCCTGTTACCTGATCTATTTCAAAGATGCATGCTTCATATTTTCAGTACCTAGCTTCGATGATCAAGTGAACGCTTGAAGATATTTCATGGCAGGACGTTAGTTACCTTTGTAGCATAAGAACGACACTATTTTTTGCAACCTGAAGATATATTTCTTCCAAAACCAGTAGCAGTACACTACGTACAACCTAACTAATCTATGATACAACTGAAAAAAACGTAGCATTACACTATTTTTTGCATGCCTTCTTTTTCTCACGTTGAAATGAAAATCAAAGTAGACGCGATAGCTATTGTTTGTTGAAGCAGCCTAAGAAAAACTGAAGCTTTGTGAAGTGCAGCTGAGGATTTATCAGCTTTACTTGGCATCGTCCCCCCATCATCAATGGCAGAAAGATGTTGCACAGTCCTTGCAGAACCGGGTTCAGGAGTGTGGCAAAGACCGATACCCGAGTCAAATGTAGAATCCAGACCATCTTCAAAACCGCTATTAGCATCATAACATAATCCTGTGTTATTGTGAAGTTTAAGCTTCCTTCTCATCTTCCACACCATTTCTCTTCCAAATGGAACCGGCCCGGTTAGTTGATTGTCGTTGAGTCTTAACTCACCAAGATTTTTCAAGTCCTTGAAGTTCGTGGGAATTGAGCCATTTAAGCGGTTCCCATCAAGATGGATGACCCGAAGGTTTGTCAACCGGCCGAGTGACTCGGGGATTGGACCGTGCAAATTTGTATATGATAGAATTAAAATCATCAGACTCGTCATTCCATCAAATTCTTCACTAGAAAGTGTAGCAGACCCCATTGGATTTCCCTTGAGAATCAACGCTTGGAGAGCATTCAAGTTTCTAATGGATGTTGGAAACGGTTTTGATAGCCGATTATAGCTCAAATCCATGAGAATAAGCTCCTTAAGGCTACCAATTGACTCTGGTATGGAACCACTGAGACGATTTCGACTAAAATCAATCTTGATTAGAGAGTGGCAAGAGCCAAGGGTGGATGGAATTGAACCCACGAGCAGATTTTGGCTCAAGTCCAAAACATTCAAGACCGGAAAACTCAGACTGAAAATGGAACCAGTCAGTGTGTTCCTGCTCAAATCCAACGACCTTAGCTCTGCCAGCCGGCCCAGTGAAACAGGAATTGAACCGTTAAGATTGTTTTTGTGGAGATCAAGAACTTTCAAACGTGTAAGATTTCCCAACTCAGTGGGAATAAAGCCTACATGCCCGTTTTCCCTGAGCACCAAGGTTTGCAAGGTGGGGCTCAACTGGCCAAGAAATGCAGGGATAGGCTGAGGGTTGTGGCTGAAACACCGGTAAAAAAACAGAGTTCTAAGGTGGGGAAGCTTCATGATAGACTTTGAAATGTACGACTTTGCTGGATCACACGTCGGAAAAGCAGTGTCATCGGACAACGCACCGAAGGATAACGAGACAACATGGTACACGTTGTCCTTGTCCGGCATGCACTCTATGCCGTGCCACCGTCCACGGCAAACATCAGGGATATCGGTCGCCCAATCGTTGCCAGTAGCTCGCATTATGTCGTACACCGCTTCTTGCTCGCGAGCATCCGTCCGAGCTCCGTCCCTGTTCATCGTGAACCCAGATTGCGGCCCGTCGAGTAGGGCGGATTGGTTGCTAGAATCCGACACGATGACCGTGAAAGGCTTGGTAAGTGGTAATAGAAGAGACATGAGAAGTACGACTAGTGCTTGTGCTTGTGGTGGGAAAAAAGTTTGCATTTTGCTAGGAGGTGTGGCGTTACGGTGGCTGTACGTAGTTTACCAAGGCTTAGGGATTAACGTCGGAAGAGGGATTTTAAGGATTTAATGAGAAGGGTGATATATATATATATATATATATAAACACACACACATGTGTATGTATATGTATATGTGTGTGTGTATGTATGTATGTATGTATCTATTAATTATGGGGTTCACGAGAAAGGGGAGAAGAGAAATTAATGCATGGAATTTTGAGCATTAATGTCTTTCACGGGATTTTGCCCATGTATGGTCTTCGGATCAAGGTCCTAGTCATTCAAGCCACCCACTCGGCTTTAGCTTTAGATAATTTTTTTAATTTAAAATAAATTATAAAAATAATTTTTTTAGATTTTTTCGAAAATATTTTTGAAATACATTATTAAATATCCTCTTAGTGTAGTATAACATGCTGAATAACGTCTAAGTCCATTCATTAAGATCAATCACAACATGTCAACTATCATGTAACAATTATCCAACCTAATATAAAAAAAATAGAAATTATTAATCTCGAAATAAAAAATATTTTTTTATTAAAACCTATAAAAAATAATAAATACTTATAACATTTTGAATATGACATGCATGGGGCTCATAGTTAATCTCTTAGTGTCTGTTTGAGAGTGTGATTGTGATTGTTTTTAAAAATATTTATATTAAAAAAATATATGGGGCTGGTATTAAAATAATTTTTGATATCAGCACGTCAAAATAATTTAAAAACACTAATTTTCAAAAATATTTTCTAAAAAAACTCCCAAACATCCCCTAAGAGTGTAGGAACTTGCAATGGGTTAAGTGTAATGATTCCACGTGTTATGCTCAAATACCAGCCCCATATATTCGTCCCCATAAATTACAAGATAATCCAATTATAATGAGCGTGTGTACCCGAATGACTAATGGAATACAATTAATTACTCGTATTTATGTCATGTGAATCGTGATTCTTAATCACCGTTCACATTCAAGGTTGGCAATACCGTTCCGGTTGTCGTTTTGGTTTTTCTATTAAAACAGAACGTTTCGGTTTCGGAGTATTTCGGCGTGCCGATTCGGGGTTGTACTGTTCATATATATATATATGAAAAAAAATTAAAATATTAATTTAACAAGTATAATTTAAATTCAAGATAAATTAACTTTAAGTTATACAATACAAACACAAAGTCAAACAAACATAATCTTAAAATTAGAAACATCTCTAAAATTTCAAAATATTATGATAGTAAAATTTTCTAAAATAAAAAAAATATTATGATTATGAGCCGAAACGGTACCTGAATTAAAACCGAGACGAAAACGATATCGTTTCGTCTCGATTTTTTTTAAGGCACAGAGCGTTCCGGCCGGAACGAAACAGAATTAACAAGCCTGTTGACAATAGTAGTTTTATTAAAATCTTTATTCTGAATCAGAGTTTTTATTTAAATTGTTTTGTTGAATAGAAATTACTAAACCGTGATGGGAATTCGCTCAGATATTGAGACAAAATGATGAATTGGGGATAATCATTTTAAAAAATGCATTAATATGTTATAAAAATGCATCAATCAAGCTTAAATTCCACTGAACTAGGGGCAATCAGTTTTATTATCGACGACCATTATACAGTCTCAGTTTCAAACAAGCAGAGGCCTCCATCACCATTCTGATGTTTAAAATTGGATTGAAACTGAAAGGGGCTTATAAACATCAAACAGCATAAACTAAAGCCAAAAAGAAAAACACATTGCATCCGAGACTGCGGAGTAAAATTTAACAATGACAACAAGCTACTCTGTGGTGATAGCAGAAGATATAAAGGGTTTGCGATCTGCACAACAGGTCTCGAGTTCGAGTCAGGACGTGCAATCCTTGTAAAAGCATGGGACAGCCGGGGGTTTTCTCACCCACCTGGGCTTACAAAGTACACTTTCCGGGGGTGGAGTTTTCTCGCATGAAAAACAGAAGGATAAAAAGAAATGAGTCCATACCCTATACATGCCATCTCTCTGGATTCCTGATATATCTTCAGCCTCAAGATACACATGAAGATCCCCTGGACGGCCACTGCAGAAACCAAACTCAACTGTTGATTTAGAATCATGCTCAGTGTGAAACCTTCGGAAGATACATGTGTAGGAAAGGTATCCCTTTTGCAGGAAAGTTAGATAGAAATATTATGAAATCAGCTGTGATGCTTAAGAAAAACATGCAGAGGTGAACGTGAGAGAGAAGGTGTGCTGATGCAGAGCAAGGAGAAGGCATTCTACGGATTTATTTATAGTTTAAGGCTACATCAGCAGCTGAGTTTTCCGTTGCTAGAATTCGTTCATAGGTGTACCATTTCTTAGTAGTGAAATCATATTCTTCCACAGAGGATGCCGTTATTTCTGACGCTGTTACTCCCGCCATGGATGTAACTATGACATAAACACAAGGAACAGGATTGCTGCTGCTACAAAAAAAATAAAAATTAAAGGATGTTCTCAGCGCAGAATTTAGAGCACAAAACATATTAAAGAATGGTTTAGATGGTCATGGATATATAATTTATTTATTTATTTTTTATAGGAGTATCATCATCAATGTTTTATGATTGGGCCACAGTTTAAAACAATTAACTAATTTTTTAATTTTATTTTTAAATATTGAGTTAGGAAATAAGATTTAGAAATTAATGTCTTATTTTATTAAATATGAATGGAGAGATGAATCTCCTATACACCAATTGCTTAGCACTTAAATAGAAAGATTATATATATATATATATATATAAAAAAAAAATTCTAATCCGTAATATAAACTTCCTTTTTTCTCTCTTATTAAAGAGATTTGTAAGAACAAAGCGTTTGCTGAGTTTCTTTGTGAAGGTTTTTGCTGTTAGTAAGTATCTATTTGTAGAGTTTCATGACAGCCAATGCTTGAGAAATCTGCTTTTCATGGATGGTTGGATCAATCCTGTACACAAAACTATAAGGGAAATTAACAAAGAAATATTTTTTTCTATTTTTTTTAATTTTCAATATTGAGGAAGTTCTTCTCTTATAGAAAAGAATATGATCCAAATCCATAAAAACCTGAAATATTCTCCATTTATGAGAAGGATACGTATTCAAGATACGACACATAAATACAATATCTAAGGAAGAAGGGAGCCATGTTTGCACTGTACATTATACATTGAATGCTCTTCCAATGGTTTCAAAGCTGGAAAGCAAAAGGTGATGAGAATATATAAGAGAAACTTACAGCAGCAGTGCATTATAATTAGGCAGACATAGGAGGAGGAGGAGGAGGAGGAGGAGCTTGAAGACTGCTCCTCCGATGGCGGCTGAGATTCTTAGGCTTTTAGTTTTCATTGTTTCTCTGATGATAATTCATTACAGTACCGCTGTAAACGGGAAGATTATCCATCATCATAAGTTTGTGGTATCCACGCTAGCTTCCACTCATCATCTCTCCATCTTCTTTTCATTTCCTAGATCTCTCATTCAGCTGTTATTGCAGGTGAAATCAGCATCCTTCACTCGACTTTGCAGTGCAAAGGAGATCTTGACAGTAAATGGGAAATTCCCAGGGCCAACTTTGGAAGCCCATGCAGGAGATGAACTCAGAATAGCCGTCTACAACAGAGCAAAATATAATATCACTCTCCACTGGTATATATGTACACATTCACTGTGTTTCTCAATCCTGACAGCAGAACTCCTAGAAGTGGCAAATATACTCAGTTTCTCAATCCTGGCTTGTGAATTGCATGACAATTTCAAAGGAGAAGTGAATGATTATTTTTGTGATTCCTATTTAAAATTTTTAGATTTGCAGAAATACATTGCCCCAAAAGAACCACCATTGTGCTGTCATCAAACCATAACACAATTTGCATTAAACGATATCAACTCTTTTGATATATTATATCTCCATATCTACAATAGATTTTCTTTTACTAAACACAATTCATTGCTGATTCATTGCTAAATCAGCAACGATATTATTCGGTTGTTAAAATTCATCGCTAACAACCTGTTTCATAGTAATGTTGATATACAGAACACACACCTGATCAGTGAATAATATAAGATTATTTATTAGTTTGTTGCCTATAAATACCATGCAGTTTTTTCAAACAAGATAACTCGAAATACTTTTCTCTTTTACTCATTTGCTGGTGTTTATTATTTTTCCAAGTTGTTTCTGTGTTGCCCTTTTCTATTGAAGAAGAACTTGTTTAATCCTGAAAGATACTCTGTTATTGAAGAATATCTTTAAGGACAGTGCACAAACACACCTCAAGTTTTCTGTTTCGGTTCCTTACCTTCTCGTCACATTCATATATTTCACAACAAAAATTACAAATTACGTGAAAATGGCAGGCATGGAGCGAGACAAGTGAGAAATCCATGGTCGGATGGGCCTGAATATATCACACAGTGCCCTATTCAGCCAGGAAGAAAGTTCAAGTACAGAATCAGATTGAGTAGAGAAGAAGGAACAATATGGTGGCATGCACATAACAGCTGGGCAAGAGCAACTGTTCATGGAGCCCTCGTCATTTATCCAAAGCCTGGATTTCCTTATCCCTTCCCCAAGCCTCACGCTGAGATTCCAATCATACTAGGTACGTATCTCTCTCCATATATTCTTCTGATCATTAGCATTCTTACAGGAATTCATGGTTTCATGATGCTAGAGATCACTGTGGTATTGATTTTTTAACAGAGTTGTTCTGCTTGTGCTTTCACTTTGTGCGATTATTAGATTTTTATGCTGTGGTTTGACCTTCCACCTATATTCAACCCAAATTTCCATTCATTTTTACTGTTTTTGACAATGTTTTTCTATTTATTTATATATAGAGAGATTTTTTTCAGAATTTATATAATAATAATAATAATAATGAATGTATTAAAGAGAGAAAAAAGAAAGAACAACTTGCTAGCTTGCAAGTATGTGAGTGTGTGTATAATGCCAAGGCTGGTTTTTACGGACGTAGGGGAGTGGTGGAAGAAAGATGTGATGAAAATACCTGGAGATGCAAATATAACAGGTGGTGAGCCAACTCTCTCTTCTGCTTTCACTATCAACGGAGAACCTGGATATATGTATCCATGCTCCAAACCAGGTACGTACATATATATATATATATATATATATATATATATATATAGCTCAAGGAAAATTTGCTTTAAAATGATGGCGAAATGATTAATTTGCTTCATGTATTGTTCATGCAGGCACCTTTAAAGTGATGGTGGAGCAGGGAAAAACCTATCTTCTCCGGATAGTTAACGCAGTAATGGATGAAAATCTATTCTTTGTCATCGCAGAACACAAGCTGACGATAGTAGGAAAAGATGGGTGTTACTTGAAACCATTCACATCAGATTATCTGATGATCAGCCCTGGCCAATCCATGGATGTGTTAATCGAAGCAGACCAGCCTCCCGGCCACTATTCCATGGCTTCTAGGGCATACTCGAGTGCTTTTGGGGCTGGTTTCGATAACACAACAGCGACCGCCGTCGTAGAATACCATGGCATTTATCAGTCACCGGAATCTCCTCATTTCGCACCTCTTCCTCCGTACAACGGCACACAGGCATCCACAGACTTCACCGAGCAGTTTCGGAGTCCAGTCAGAGCCGACGTTCCTCAAAAAGTTGACACCCATTTGCTCTTCGCCATTTCTGTCAACCTCCTCAACTGCAGTGCTGATAAACCCTGCGCAGGTCCCTTTGGTAAGAGGTTCGCAGCGAGTCTGAATAACATCAGCTTTGTAGAACCTCCATCGTTGGACATCCTTCAAGCTTACTATTACGGCATTGATGGCGTTTTTGAAAGGAATTTTCCTCGGAAACCTCCCTACGAGTTCAATTACACAGCTGAGAATCTCCCGGCAAACCTTTTGACACCAAGTTTCGGCACGGAGGTGAGGGTTTTGGAGTACAATGCGAGCGTTGAGATTGTTCTTCAAGGGACAAATGTATTAGCTGCTGATAATCATCCGATCCACTTGCATGGCTATAGCTTCTACGTGGTTGGATGGGGACTTGGTAATTTCGATCCTGATAAGGATCCCTTGAGATATAATCTTGTTGATCCACCGGAGGAGACTACAGTTGGTGTTCCTCATAATGGATGGGCAGCGATCAGATTCAGAGCAGATAACCCAGGTAAGAAATTTAAGTAATTTTACTTTTCTTTGTGTTTCTATTTTTGATGCAATGTAATATTGTTATGTAGTTGTCCCATATGCATGCCTTCTATCTTCTATTTTTGACAGAATACATGTATATATATATATACATATCAAGGAACTATCTTATCTAAAAATTTAAGTTGTTAGGTGAGATGCTTTCTTGACATGATATCAGAACCTTGTTGATCAAGCGGTTACGAGTTTGAAGCTCATCACTCTCATTTTATTTGATAAAAATCAAGTACAAGATAGTGTGAAGTCTGTGCAAGTTTCAAGCTCAAAAGGCTTTCACTTGAGGGGATGTTAGAGAATAATATAAATTATATCTTGGATCTCACCTAACAGCTTAATCTTTTAGGTGTGATGGTTCCTTGATAATCTTCTAATTAACAGTGAATTATAAATATTTATAGTGTTTTTTTTTTTCATTACATTCATATAAAAATGCATCTTTTAGTTACATCTTCATGTTTTTTTTATATCAAAATAATCACATTTTCATCTTTTACTTTATAAACAATCACATCTCATATCAAAATTTAATTTATTTTTTATTTAATATAAAGAGTTATGAACTTAAATTATTGCAAGTGTTATCGATGAGCATCACAATGAACAATAATCACAAAGCCTACTAAACATTGCACATGTCATAACAACTTTATATAAGGAAAGCTTGTGATTTTAAGATACTTTAATTATTTTATAGCTATAAAAACTCCAATAACTCTAAGTGCACGAGTGTATGATTGAGGTTGCTTTTGAAAATATTTTTCGTTCAGAAATGTATCAAAATAATATCTTTTTTAAAAAAAAATATTTTTGACATCAGCACATGAAAATGATCTAAAAACACAAAAATATTTTATTATCAACTATAAATAATAATCTAAAATTATTTTTGAAACGCAATATCAAACGGGAACTAAAACAAATTAAACTCACCAAACATTTATTACCAAAAAGTTATCTTGAATATTTTTATATTTGAAAACCTTCCTCATTTTGTTTATTTTTTCACTTGTGTCCTTTATTCTAATTTGTTTATTTTAGATCGAGTTGTTAGTTACCCTTTAATATATTTTTTGGTGTATAAAAATTCATATAGTAATTATTTTTTATATTTCTTGAATATTAAAATGCAGGTGTGTGGTTACTACATTGCCATATTGAGCGTCATGTAACATGGGGAATGGGTATGGTGTTCATTGTGAAAAATGGTGCTTCTCCTCGAGCTCGAATTCTTAAACCTCCTCAAGACTTACCAAAATGTTGAAAGCATGCATTCTATAAGTCATTTTTCTTAGAATTAAAGTTTTTTTTTTTTTTAATTTTCTCATTATTTATAAGAATATTGTTTTTGGGATTTTAAAATCACTCTTATTATGAATGATTTTTTTTTAATTAACCCTAATATGTTATCAAAGAAAACAAGTCAAATAGAAGGATCACATATTCGGCTTAATAACATTGTTTTTTTAAAACACCTTTTATTTCATTATATGATAATAAAAATAGACATTATCAAAAAATAAATCATATATAATTAATAATAATAATAATAATAATAATAATAATGTGTTGTAAAAAAAAGCTTATTAATATTATAAAAAACATTGATATAATCTTATTTGAAAGCAAAGTAAAAATTAAATTGTATTTTATAAAATAATATATAAATATATTATTATTAATTTTATATGTGTAATATATTTAAAATTAATTAACTTTTAAAAAATTAAATCTAAATTAAAAAAAAGACTAGACATGTGGGCTTAGGTTTTTTCATAGAAGGGAATGACACATTGTTCATTTTTTTTTTAAAGATATTTATGAAGTGATAAACGTGATTCACTCTTTCCAAGCAACTTCCTTCTGCTGTTCATTAGCTTTTTTCAAATCTTTTTTTTTTTGAGAACTTGAGCTCCGAATTTTAGTGTTTTTTTTTTAACTGGATTTTTTTTTATGTTTTTTTTAACCAGAGTATCTGTGACAACAAGTTTTTAACAAATCATTTCACTTTTTTAGCAAATTTTCTAACAAATTTTATCAAAAGTTTTTTAACAATAACAATATTCAATCATTTTTTGGTTGAAAAAAACCATTTTAAACAGATTTTATCAATTATAATTTTACTAATTAAATATTAAAATAACAAAATACAACATTTATAAAATCAATCAATTTTCTACATAGATAAAAAAGCCCAGCGGAGCGGGCAAATTCGCTCGTTTTAAACTATACTATACTATACTCCTCTCTCCCATCCGTTGGTCAAAATTATAATAATTGATGAAGTTTAAGGACTTAATTAAATTTCTAACAAGTTTACTTGACCTTTTCAAGGACTTAATTGAAAAGAAATTACGTTTGAAATTCAATTAGGTAAAACCTAGAAGAATTAATTAAGTTTAAGAGCTTAATTAGACTTCTAAAGGGTTTTATGGATTCAATTAAGGACTCAATAATAAAATAAAATTTTCTTAGAATCCTATTTAAAAGCCCTAATTTCATGGGGTTTAAATGAATGATATTTCATTGAGATTTTAATAAAGAAATGAGTGAAATATTATAAACATGACATTTTCGACTACCTTAAACGCTCCAATCACGACCAACTCGACTGATAAATATCTCTGCTATAAAGATTAGTTATGCTTACAACATGTTTGTATCTTATTTGGCTCAATGAACTCAATAACATCCTATCTCAAATCGGTCATCTCCATATTGGTATATTTTTCTTATGCTTTTAATAAAATCATCCCAGCAGCCGGAGTGCGGAAAATAAACTAGTTATCTGCGAATTTTTTTTATTTTTTTTTATATATATGTTATCCTCTTGTGTGGGAGATTGGTCGAACCAGCCAAAGCCGAACTCACAAGATTCAAGAAGCCTAGAAAAGGCTGCCCCTTTCTTCTCTCCTTAGAGGGTGTGTGTGTGTGAGAGAGAGAGAGAGAGTAGATTTTGTGAGAGATTGTCTCTTTAGCTATGGTGGATGATGGTTATGTGAACGCTTCTTCCAACGGCAACGGCAACGGCAACGGCAACGGCTACCAAGAGAGCCCAAGAAAAACAAAAGATATTAATAAGAAGAAGAAGAAGAAGCGTGGTGGGAGCAAGAAGAAGATGACAGCTGAGCAGGCCCTGGCTCTTAAATCCGTCAGCGAATGGGTTTACTTGGATCGGCAATTGGTTGCTGATGATTTCGATTTTGGAGTGCACAAGACTGTAATGATGAGAAGAGAAGACAAGGTTGTCTTCGAACTGCATTCTCATTCCAAGTTCAGTGATGGCTTCTTGTCTCCTTCCAAGCTTGTCGAGCGAGCTCATGGAAATGGGGTCCGTCTTCCTTTTTTATTTTTTATTTTCCGGCTAGACATGCCGAGTGTTTAATGCTTTTGTGATGGTGTTAGAAATGACAAGTACTGAAATAAATTGCTCAGATGTTTTTTTCCCCTCTTAATTAATGCCTTTATAAAAAGATACACACACACATATATATATCATGCTGTCTTGGATTAGTTTGGTTTTGTTCAATCTAGGCTTCACCTCAATGCAAGTGCCAATCTTGTCTGGTTGGTTTTGTCTGGATTTGATCCTTTCACATGCTGTCCTTGATTAGTTTGGGTTTTTTTAATTGTTACATAGATGTTTAATTATCAAAATTGTTAATTATTACAATCAGGAAACTCAACTTATTGATTATAGTTTAAGTTATTCGGCCGAAATTGCATTATTAGGTCATGGGGGTGTGTTTGTCTGCTATATAACTTTGATTTCTTTTTAAAGGAGTTTATGTACTGGATGATGCCCTTTCAAGGCTGTGCCACCTTTCTCTTTTTGGTGTTTGCTATGTTTTGATTTATCCATTCTTTCTGGTTTTAGTGCCAATATTTAATTTAATAAAATGGGTTCAGAACAGGTGAAAGTTCTTGCTCTCACTGATCATGACACAATGTCTGGTGTACCCGAAGCTACAGAAGCTGCTCGCAGATTTGGCATCAAGATAATCCCTGGTGTTGAAATAAGCACAATGTTCTCTCCAAGGTTTCTGCTTTCATCAAAGTCATTCTCATTCAGGATTTACTGTGGTAGTGGGTGGTCATATTGTTACGAGAACTGATGAAAGATAATTTGTTTTTTTTTTAAAAAAAAGCTAATTGCACATGATTCGATTCCCATTTTTGTAATTTGTCTATGTTTCTGCTATTTGGTCAATTGATCATAATGCAGAATTCCCGAAGCAGAGGAGCCAGTGCACATCCTGGCATATTACAGTAGCGGCGGGCCTGCTAGGTCTGATGAACTGGAAAAGTTCTTGGCTAACATAAGAGATGGTCGTTACCTTCGTGCAAAAGACATGGTCTTGAAACTCAATAAACTCAAGTTGCCTCTTAAGTGGGAGCACGTTACTAGAATTACAGGAAAAGGAGTTGCTCCTGGAAGATTGCATGTGGCTCGAGCTATGGTTGAAGCAGGCCATGTAGAGAACCTGAAACAAGCTTTTGCCAGATATCTGTATGATGGTGGACCTGCTTATTCCACGTAATAATCTAGATCTTTTTTAGTTAATTGGCTATACTGAGCATATATCTTAATCAGAAAGTTGATGGGTGTAAATTATTTTTTGTGCTTTTGAACAGAGGAAATGAGCCTATTGTAGAGGAGGCAGTACAATTTATACGTGAAACGGGGGGTGTTGCTGTGCTAGCTCATCCTTGGGCATTGAAAAACCCTGTTGCTATAATCCGAAGGTTGAAAGATGCAGGTCTTCATGGGATGGAGGTTTACAGAAGTGATGGCAAACTGGCTGGTATGTTGTTTTTGCACCTTCCCCAATTACCCCCTTCTTTCTATCCTCGTATCTTAAATTAAGGTTTTTCTTTTTTCCTTTTGAGTAGGGGTATGGTGGGCATTGAATGCTTTAGAGTTGTTAAACATTTCCTCCCCGTGAACTTTAAATATAATGTCTGTAATAATTTTGATTCTAGAGTGAAAAACTTAAACGCATGTTAATCTAGAGATTATGCAATTGTCTTCTTGAAATGATCTCTAATGATTTCATTTCTGAAATTTATCATGGATTTCGAAAAATATATGTTGTAATGGGCATGTACTGGTACCAAGTCATACATAATAAGCTACCCTTCTTTTTTAATGTTTCTTCAACCCAATAGCCATAACTGTGAACTGGTAGAGATGAGCTATGTTTTGGTATCAATAATCTTGATATGCTGAGAAAAAATGATCAATGAGTTTTTATTCATTTTGAAATTGGTTTAAACTTAGAACTGTTCCCTTTCCATATAAAAAACCTAAAAATTCATCTTGAATCATACCACTAGTGGTAATAACTCAATTTCCTGTTCTGTTTAGATTAAAGAGACTACAGCGCATTGTGGATCTCTTAAGATTGAAATTCTACTGCTCTTATTATGGAGAAGTTGAATTCTTTTAATTTTGGGATGAAGTTAATTCCAACATTGTTGGTCTAGATGAGAATATACATTTTTCATCAATGACCTTTTTGCCGCGCAAGGATGCTGGTTATACACTAATGCTTTTGCGTTTCCTTTTATTCTTCCATCCTGATTTTGTCTTCATTTTGTTCTCTTTTGAACAGTATACAGCGACCTAGCAGATGCTTATGGTCTTTTGAAGCTAGGAGGGTCAGATTATCATGGAAGAGGTGGAAATGGTGAATCTGAACTAGGAAGTGTTAACCTCCCAGTACTTGCTCTCCACGATTTCCTGAAGGTAGCACGCCCAATCTGGTATCGCGCCATAAAAGATATCATCGAGAGATATGCCGAGGAGCCCTCTGATTTGAATCTAGCAATGATAACAAAGTTCGGGGGAACAAAGATTTTACAGGGAAATTCGGCAACGAGTTGCGGAAAGGATTTGATTGATCGTTGCTTATCGATGTGGCTAACAACTGAGGAGAGGCAGGCATCCGAGTTTGAGGCCATTAAAGTGAAGCTCTCCTGTGTTGAGATTAATCAAGGTGAGACTCGCGTTCCTATAGAGAGCCACTAACTCAAACGGAGATATTTCCTTTCTCCAATTTTTCATGTTCAAGTGATCAGGTTATTATCCATTTTTTGTGTTAACTGATTACGCTTTTAAATGGAATATTTATGAGTGCATTATCTTAATCTGTGTTTGATAGAACAACACTACACAATTTATCGTTTCTGATAAGGGGTGGCAAGATAATACAAAGGTTTTGTACTCTTTTGATGATGGTGGAAGAGATAAGACAAAGGTTTGGGATATTATTTAGAGATAATCTTTTTCCATGTTCATGTCATTATATATATTTTATTTTTTTTAACTGTTTTCTATGGCAATTTTTTTCCCATCATAATACAAGGGGATTTGAAGCAGAAAATTAATTTATTTATGCAACAATATTTATCATTAAAAAAAATACAAATTTGGAAACACTATGAATTCGATAATTTGTTACGTATCATTACAAATTAGTAAAAGCATAAAATTAAGTGTTTTTAGATGATTTTATATATTCTTCTATAAAATAAAAGAATTTTTTTTTATTTACAATAATAGGGAGGAATGTATCCTAAGACCAAAACAAGTATTTATACATTGGAAAAAAAAAAAAATCTAAACAACAACAAAATAATATTTACATGACATATTTTTTTAGTAAAATCAAACATTCACACATCAAAGGTGATTTTTTTAATAGGATAGTGATTTATTGGATAACCAAAGAAATAGATAAAAAAAGGTATTGTCGAGAGCACCCTTCAATCCATAAATCTAGATTCACCAAAACAATTTAATTTTAAAAAGAAAAAAGTTATTTTTTTTTTAAATATTTTCAAAATACAGTGTCATGATCACTGGTCAGATTCCCAATCTCATCCTCCGCGAACAAAACAAGGGTAGTTTGAGCATTTACTAAAAGCAATAAAGTCAAAGGATTAATTTATAGTTTATAAAATAAAAAACGAACTTGAAATATTATAAAAACTACAAGGACTAAAAAAAATAGTTAACTCAAAGTGAGATAAAAAAAAATAAAAAAGAAAGAAAGAAACGTGGGAGACTTGAGCCGCCCAAGACAGCATGCGCTTTTCACTCATTGGCTCGTGGGGTTTATTACCGAAATATAGCTTCGTCTATCTTACACAAGTACAGTTCTCAGAATAAAATAGTTGCTGCTGTCCAATTATCATCATTTAGTTTCAATCTCCGTCTATCTAAAACTCTCTCTGTCATGATCCAGCGATGTCTGTAGCCACTTCTCAGATCCGCTCGCTTTCTCCATTTATCCTCTAAAGTTTGTCCTCACGGTATGATTTTTTTATTTATTTATTATTTCAGCTGTGCTTTGGTATTTATGTTTTATGGAATGGAAGTCTGTAATGGTTGAAATCCCTTCTTTTGTTTTTCTAGTTAATGAATGAAAATGGATTACGACGAATATAGACTCTCTTATCTTGTGTTTGTTTGTTTTTTGTGCTAATATTATTACTAATTTCTGTTTCTTTTTGTATTTTTTACAAAAAAAAAATATATATTTTTAGTTTCAGATCTAGTATTTAAGATGAATTATTAATATTACTATTTTTTTTTTGTGTTTTGATAGAAGAGTCCGGTTTCTTTTCTTGTCTTATAATTCCTGGGCAAGGCTGTCTGAAGACTATGTTCAGTTACCGTTCAAAGGTTCTCGTTTCCTCTGCTTCCTGTCAGATTGATAAAGCTGAAGATTTGAGAAGAAAGGAGCGTAAGAGGCTCCAAAGTTCTAAGCACAGCAATTCTGGCTCTTCTTGTTAAAGGGTTTTATTGCTGGTTCTGAATTTCGCAAAGATGGACAGGTCAGATACCTCAGGCTTTGTAAGTGGTGGAGGTAGAATATTGGGGATTTTCCATTTCTCTATACCTTGTACCTGTTAGTATCCTCTGTTGAAATCTTTTCTGCCAGATAAGCCTCTTGTTCCACAGTGCTACAGTTTATTACTTCTGGACAATGAATCGTATCAAAAAGGGTCCACGATTTTCTCACAATAACGAGCTTCCAAAAAATGAATGTTTTGGTGATACTGCTTTGAGCTTGAACTGCTTTGGATATGGAGGAAGCAGTTCGACCAATGCCGAGGGCGCTGATAATAGTCTTAAGGCCGGTTTCTCTAATGCTTCTGATGACAGTTGCAAATTGGTGCTTGGACTGGGTCCACCACTAAGTGCATATTTTGATGATTGTTACAGCTTTGGGGTCAACAAAAACAAAGGGCTGGCTTCTGGTGCTATATTTCCCAAGGGACTGTTGTCCGAGAGCGATTCAATCCTAAAACTTGGCCTTTCTGGAGGGGCTAAGGAAGCTTTGAGTAGCCTCGACTGTTCAGTTGAGGGGACTGATACAGATACTCCTTTGCTGAACCAAATTTCTGGTGATGATATTAGAGTCCCAATTCCTGTTGTTGATGAAGGTTCCACCTCAGCAAAGAAGTGTGGTGGCTATATGGCATCACTTCTTTTGGCTCCCAGAATGGATGTTGGAAAAGCTCTGTCACCTCTGTCACAGACAGAAGCTCTCAACTTTGGGACCAGATCTCATCATCAATTTCATCTGAGCAATGAAATATCTGCTATCGCAGAATTCTCTATGGGCACTACTTCTGAGCAAGCGATTTCATCCACTTCTTCTGACCACAGAACTAAAAATCTAAAGAAATGCAAGTTCTTTGGTTGCTCAAAGGGAGCGCGGGGGGCATCAGGCCTATGTATTGGTCACGGGGGTGGACAGCGATGCCTAAAGCCAGGTTGCAACAAGGGAGCTGAGAGCCGAACAGCATATTGCAAGGCCCATGGTGGAGGAAGAAGGTGTGAACACTTGGGTTGCACTAAAAGCGCAGAGGGGAAGACAGAATATTGCATCGCCCATGGTGGTGGCAGAAGATGTGGGTTTCCAGGGGGGTGCACTAAGGCTGCACGAGGCAAGTCAGGGCTTTGTATTAGACATGGCGGGGGGAAGAGGTGTAAGGTTGAAGGCTGCTCTCGTAGTGCTGAAGGACAGGCTGGGTTGTGTATTTCTCATGGGGGTGGACGCCGTTGTCTATACCAAGCGTGTATGAAAGGTGCTCAGGGGAGTACCATGTTCTGCAAAGCTCATGGCGGGGGAAAGCGATGCATATTTGCAGGATGCACCAAAGGGGCTGAAGGGAGTACGCCGTTGTGCAAGGGACATGGTGGGGGAAAGCGCTGCCTGTTTGATGGTGGTGGAATTTGTCCAAAAAGTGTTCATGGAGGGACAAGCTTTTGTGTTGCCCATGGTGGTGGAAAGAGGTGTGTTGTGTCAGACTGTACAAAGAGTGCGCGTGGCCGTACTGATTATTGTGTTAGGCATGGTGGTGGGAAGCGGTGCAAGTCTGAAGATTGCGGGAAGAGTGCCCAAGGTAGCACTGATTTCTGCAAGGCTCATGGCGGGGGTAAACGATGTACCTGGGGTGAAGGGAAATGTGAGAAGTTTGCCAGGGGTAAGAGTGGTCTATGTGCTGCGCACAGCAGCATGGGCCGAGAGAGGACGACAAACAAGACTGGTTTGATCGGACCAGGACTCTTCCATGGCCTTGTATCGGCTTCGTCAGTTGCAGGGAGCAGCATTGACAACAATCATTCATATTCTGGAGTTAGTGCTGTCTCGGACTCCATTGATTCCCTAGAAAAGCCAGCAGAAAGACAACATCTGATACCACCACAAGTACTGGTTCCTCTTTCAATGAAGGCCTCTTCGTCCTATACAGGTTTTATGAATACTGAGAAGCCAGAGGAAGGTGCAAATGGCTATGCTGACAGCAATGGTGGGATAAAGAGCTATGATTATCTGGTACCTGAGGGAAGGGTCCATGGCGGTGGCCTTATGTCGTCGTTTTATGGTGGAAATCTGAAGAGTACAATAGATGGTGTTTGAAGCTGGTGAATTCCAGTCGTCGAAATATATCCACCAAGTAAATTTCGAAGGATGAAATTGTGGGCTGAAATCCATTGCTCCCTCTACTTTGTACATTTGGTCATACGAAACCTTGTACCTCAAATTGGGTCGCATCAACCTGCTACTCTCAAGCAAAGACAATTTGATATCCTCTGTCCAATTACGTCATAACAAGTGGCATCCATCAGTAATAATGGAAATGGATGAAGGGGCTGGGATTGGATGTAAATAGTCTTGGTTTAATCCAATTAAACTAGGGTTTTGATTGAACCAAATGTGTAAACAGAGGGACCAAGGTGTGACTTTCAGCTTGAAATAGTGTACAAAAAGTGATGCATATGTATAAGTGGTGTTAACTGATAGCATTTATTTGACTGTGGTAGGACACTACTGTCTGAGGCACTTAAATTTTCTCTAGCTAGACAATTTGACTATTAAAATAAGCCCTCAAATCATTTTTTTGTAGCCATTGCTGCATGAAGCATTGTTTGTTTTCATGGGATGTTACAAGCTCTGCAGCCTTGCTTCCTGCATCCCCCCCTGCCCTGGAATCTTTCTTATTTTTTGTACAAAATTAGAATGATAGATAGGTTACCATTTTTTTTAAGTGGAAGGATTCTTAGTACACTCATATCATAGTCAAAGTTTAGCATATTTTATAAGGTAAACTACAGTGATTAATGATCTACAGTGATTAATGATGTAAATATACATGATATATTATAAGCTTTGGTGGGTGAGATTAATGATTAATGATGTAAATATACATCATATATTATAAGCTTTGGTGGGTGAGATTAATGATTAATGAAGATGTAAATATACATCATATATTATAAGCTTTGGTGGGTGAGATTAATGATTAATGAAGATGTAAATATAAATATAAATCATATATTATAAGCTTTGGTAGGTGAGATTCCAACTTGAATGCTAATATCATAGAGGGAGTAGTGCTGAATGATGCTTCTTGAGAATGTCATCATACTTGGTGAAGATATTTTTTAAGCATGCCTTGATCATATAGATTACAACCCATCACTCAACAGGTAGAGCTGAAAAATACAAGTCTAATACTCACAAAGCAGATACAAAAAAGAGATGGGAAAAGTCAACAAGGCAGACTGGAGACAAATTAATGTTATTGGTTGTTTTGATTGGTTGATGGGTGTTGACTGTTGAAATTTTCTATTTTCTTTTTTTATTAAAACAAAAAAAATAAGCTTTGAGTGGTTGGGTGAGGATGGCTGGAGCACATATTTTGATGGAATTTTACATTTGTATCTATTCTTAGGAAATAAAAGAGTTCTCTCTTCATTATCATAATTTCTATTGTTCTTATTATTATACTTATTTTTTACTAAGTATAATATATGACTCTCTCTCTATATATAAGTTTATTATTAAATGCATCTACATACACAATTATATAAAATTTGTTTTTTTTGTTAGAATTCTAATGATTTCAAATAAATCATGAGAAAATCGTTATTGATTTTTTAAAATCAATTGGTGGTAAAAAAAAAAAAAAAAACTTGTGTATAAAGATAATAATAGTTGTCCTCACATGTAGTTTCTTTTACTTTTATAACTTCTTTTTTCTACAATGAGGTAAAATTTCAAATTAGTTTTCATATTTTAAGATTAACTTCACTTCTCTTGTTCAATCAAAATACTTTTTTTTTTCTTTTCTTTTCCCTCTTTGGCCACTAAGAGAATAATAAATAATTATATTGAACAAACGACCGTCAACTTGGCAATTGAACTAAATAAACAAGCCTTTTATTTTGGGAATATTCATAAATTCCCGTCGTCGTCATCTCTTCACTTGTCTAAAATTATATAAAATTTCAGGGAGTGGAAAAACAATGAATACAAAATCTTTGATGAAATTGATGTTTGCTACCCCAAGTGGAGATGGAAAATATGATTGTTTTTATTTCTTTAACAATCTTGACTGATCTCTGTAACACATAAAAGTGATATGCGTGCTTCCATGGCCCTTCCTGCCATGTTAGCTGGCACCTGAACTTTCAAATCTCCCTATAGAATTACATCAGCGAGAGGCTTCAATATATGATATAAACTAGACATTGAAAAGAAAAGAAAGGTAAAGTGGAAAAAATTATGCACACCGGCTGATATAACTTTCAAACACAAAAGAGCTCGTGAAGAGACCTGCATTGTGAGGATCATCTTGGTCCAGACAATTCATCTGGAGGGACGTGGGATGTGGAATCAACTATCCAATGGGTGTTTGGGTGATGCATGTGGTTAAACTCTTGCTGGAACACCTCCTCTTTCTGCCATTCCTCCCATCTCTCCGCCAAGCCGTCCCCTTCCAGCATTCTGACCACTTCTGACATCTTGGGTCGTTCCATCGGGGTGCTTTGTGTGCACAGTAGAGCCACTTGGATCAGTTGCTCAACCTCATCGTCGATGTACTTTCCACTCAGATCGGCATCGACCAGCATCTCCAACTTCTTATCTTTTAGAAGTCCCTTCACCTGGAATTTCAGAGATGAAGTTAGACTGAAAGAGAACAAAGGAAACCAGACTTGAGCCCAACGCCTACCTCTCTGCTTCGAAGAGACTATGAATAGACGGTGGTAAAAAACTTATAGACATTGGACTGACAAACTTTATCCTTGTAAAATCAAAGCTAATTGCAAACTGAGTCAATCATGCCAAATGTTAAGGGCCTCATTTACGAACTAGAAACCATTTGGTGTATTATAGATCAAAGCAAACTCTATCTATTTGTGCAAAAAAACAAAAGGAGCCTATTCAATTTGATTTGATTTATTCATATTAACACAGGAAAAGCATAGGGGATGTTTTGGTACTGGTTGTTCAGGCTCTATAACCAATATATTAGGGAATTTCAGGGTGAATCTTTAATGTGTAATTCTTGCAGGGAAACTTCTTCCTTCTGACATCATCAGCTTCTTTGGTTGGGCTAGCAGATGAGGTTGCTTGGGGATATTATTAGTGGGTGTTTTTAAGGCTAGTTTGGTGGGGTGTGATTGCTGGAAATTGTTGAATACTCCAGCATTCTAGAAGTTAAATTAAAATGCATAAATCTTATCCATTATTCACCCACGTCACATTTTCCTTAACCACTTGCAGAAAAAATATGAAGATTTCGACGAGTGATGAAGGATTCAAGAAAATTAACCATTTTCCAATGTCATCAAAGTTTTAATGCAAGACAAAGAGGGAATGCAATGAATACATACCCAATCAAGTAACATAACATCATCATCGTTTGCAAGCCGAGCAAGATCAAAAGCCCTCTGTCCAGTAATAAGTTCAAGAAGCATGACGCCATACCCAAAAACATCAGTCTTCTCTGAAGACTTTCCCGTTGATAGGTATTCAGGTGCTATATGCCCAATTGTGCCACGCACTGCAGTAGTAACATGAGTATCTTTGTAGTCCATGAGTTTCGCCAACCCAAAATCTCCAACAACTGCTTCAAAGTCCTCATCCAACAAAATATTTGCAGCTTTCACATCGCGGTGAATAATCTTAGGATCACAATGATCGTGCAAATAAGCCAGCCCTCGTGCAGATCCTAATGCAATTTGCTGCCTTATTGACCAATCAAGTGGGGATTGGGATTCTGAACGCTCTGCTTAATGCATCAATTTGAGAAATTAACAATAAATCGTAAAACATGCATTGGAGTTGTTAAAAAGTTCAATAACTTGTCTACAAATAGATCCAGTATACAAACTTCTAAAATGTGTAGCAACTTCTATGCTTTCACAATACCGAATATATATACATATTCTTTTTTTTCTTTAATTTTCTTTTGGCACAAAAAGAAGAATCTTGTTAAGCAAGGAAATATAACATCAGGAGTATAAGATAATAAAATAATCATGTCCAATTTTTTATATTTTTTCTCTAATTCTATAGTTTTTATTTAACTATCTTTTTTAATCAGTGATTGAGGACATCTTGGGTACAAAGAGGGATTTATTTAACATTTTCTTAAACATGAAGGGGGGTTTAGTCAAAACTTCATGGTTTTGGAAGAATTTCACTCTCGAGGAGGTTGTTGTAATTTACCCTTAAAAAGGAAGGAAAGCGATAAAATAAAATTAAGTTGACAAGCATATTTTTCCCACAGAATGTATAATGAGGAAATACATAAATCCCCGCAGACTGAAAAGGCACTAAACAGAGAGGCCAAAATGCAAAATTAGGAATTGCAATTGGAGAATTTCAGTCAAAAATAGACTTGAAAATGAACAAATAATGAGGTTAAAGATTGAAATCCATAGTTGACCAGAATATGGAATTGATGTCACAAAATATATAAGGCGACCTTAAGGGGGGGAAACTGAGGTGAGTTGGCATTATGGAAAAGGAATCACTTGTAAATTACTAACAAAAAGAGATAAATATAGCAAGGAAAGATGCTGGCTGATAGCAGTACCTCTTAAACATGATGCTACACTTCCATTGGCCATAAAAGGATAGACAAGCAACCTCTCAGTTGGAGTCATGCAAAAGCCACGTAGACGAAGTAAGTTCCGATGCACAGCCATGCTGATCATCTCAACTTCTGTCTGGAACTGCAATTCCCCACCCTGGGTGCGCTCCTCTTTCAGTCTTTTAACAGCCACTAGAGAACCATCAGTTAAACGTCCTTTATAAACCTTTCCAAACCCGCCCCTGCCCAAAATGTTTTTGTGACTAAAGTTGTCAGTTGCAACTTGTAGCTCACGCAGAGAAAACCTTTTAAGCTGCCCAAGATGAACTTCTGGGTCCTCTTCAGCTGCACATAAATGTAGATGGAGTGAAAATGCAACCTAAACAAAATAAATTACAGTTGTGATCAATCACAACCTCTTTCAAAAAAACACTGACCAGGTACATCAAAGAAATGGTCCTGTGGTTTTCTTTTTCGCCAATAAGCAAGTACCATTGCAGGGGCAGCAAACAGAAGAGCAGCACCAGCAGCAACACCCCCAGCAATAGCTCCGGTGGCACTATTTCCTATTGCAGAAAATATTTCAAAACTTTACAATGCCAAGAATGTATTCGGAAATATCCAGGAAAAAAAATGTAATGGAAGAGACCTCAAACTCAACACCTAGATGACATGACGTGCTTATCTTAAACCCTCTTGGCCCCTCCCCCCTTTGGTTAAATAAGAAAATAAAAGGGTGACATTGTAACTGACCATTAGAAGGACCCCCTGATGGTGGAGAAAGAGGAGGTGGTGGAGAAGGTGGAGGAGAATTGAATCCATTATTGGCAAAACTGCAAGCAAATGCAGAGGTTAGCAAAACAGGTACTGCGCAACCATAACCACCAAATGATACTGACAAATAGAATTACTAGCAACAGACCTGATAGGAGTGAATAAAGAGAATGAGCCATTTACAGGGATATCTCCTGTTAGATTGTTGTTAGAAAGATCCCTGCACAAATGGCAATATATTTTCATTCAAGCAATATTTGGTGCCTGGGGAAATCAAGGAATACAACTCACAGGACTTGCAAGGTGTTAACGAAAATACTGTCATCAGCAATATACTACTCACAGGACTTGCAAGGTGTTAACTGTTGTTAAGTTCACAGGAATCGTTCCCGACAAGGTGTTGTTGTTGAGACGCCTATTTCACAAAACAGAAGAGTCATGTCCTGAATCTCCATGACACTTGCTAGATTACATTTAAACAAAGCAGCCAGTACACGTGCAGAATAAACTTTATGAACTTCTAGATGTGGAAAGCCAGATTTCTAGATAAAACTTGCTATCACCTGAAATATTGCTCATCAACAAACTATGTAATCTGATTTATCATAAGAACATGCACTGAGATATCATCGTGTGGATATCTCTTACTTCGCCCCTCATCTCGCCCTCGCCGGTGAACTTTGCCAGTGCCATGAAACTTATTATGGATCTTCGTGTGTCATATTGCCACATAAAGAACAGCCAAAATGCACAAACAGATACCCGTTTCTTATCAACATAATGCCTACTCTGATTATCATAAAATAATGTGTGGACCAGTCACTGTCTGCACACGCATTACTTCAACCAATTGCCTATTCTTCAGTGATATTATGCAAGTGAAAGCAAAATTATTATGATAAAAGATGAAAAAATATTCCTCTTCTTTTCACATTTCCACAAAAAGAACATCTATGTAAGGTCCACAGCCAACACACACACACACATGCAAGTCTTGTCACTTGACTCAAACTTCCATTAGAATATAAAATACACAGCAAATGAGTTCGAAGTTGTACAGAAATATTGGATGAAAGGAATGGTTTCATACAAGAAACGGAGTTTCTGAAGCTTGCCCAATGTCCGAGGAATCGGACCACTTAAGTTGTTCAAGTAAAGATCCAAGCTCACCAAGTTTGTCAGATTCCCAAGCTCATCTGGAATTGTCCCGGTTATGTTATTGCTGTAAAGCTCCCTGTCAAAAGAACTCCATTTACCAAGTGTAATTCAATGACAAAAAAGGGAAGGGATTTCAACAAAAGTGTGCCATGAAAAAAAAATTGATTCCAAGTAATGTAACTAATCTATCAGCTGTTGCTAGGAAATGCATGGTAGGAAAAGAAATTCTCATATGGTATAACTAATGCTAGATGGTTTTCAAATTATATATATGCACAAAAAACATGTCAAGATTCTATGATAGGCGATGTCACTTTAAAGCCTTGGTATTTATTAGCTGGATCATGTCTGGAATCAATGCATCCAAGTAGATTTAGGCAGCTCTTTTTAAAGTGGATATAGGGCAAAGCAGGCTCGATGAGCATCGAAAATCAATATGGATACGGATATAAGCTGACTATTTTCCTCTCTCTTTTCATTTTTAATAGGCAACATGCAGTGAAACATTCTTCCATACATCTATATGTACAATTCATGATGCGAAGCAATCAAACAAAGAAGAGCTCGAACGGTTTACAAGTATTGCAAATTTGTAAGCACCCCAAGTTGCGTAACCAGCTGACCAGATAGATTTGCATTTCCAAGATCACTGAAATTAAAAGTAGCAAGTTGTTAGCCATCATCATCATCAAGTACATTTAAACTATCAACTCAATGAATAAACTTACACACGCGTAACACTATTTTCATTATTGCACGTAACATGAAACCAAGTGCAGGGATTGACAAGAGTAGCATCCCAACTTTGAAGAACACTGTTCGGATCAAGTAAATTCGTCTTTAATGCATTCAGGGCATCGCCTGTCTTGCCACAGAAAACCATGTTACTCTATCATAGTTATTATGCTATTATTCATGCAAATTTGGTAACCAATAAGGAAAAGAAGAAGAAGAAGAAGCATACCTTCTACATTACTGGAGACCCTGACGACAGCCAAATGAAAGACCAAAAAGAAAGCAGAGGTCCAGATCGCCCACATCCCTTTTCCTTTAGTTCTTCAACCCCAAAATTTATTTCATTACTTTAGCCCACCTTGACTTTGCACAGAAGAGCAGAATTTCAGGAATCAAACCCGTTGACCCAAATCACTAAAGCCAAAACTATTCACAACCCAATATGAATTACAAGCAAGAATTTGGATTCGAGCAAGATATAGAGTTGATTTTCCTGTGTTTGGTGGGAGAGCGGGGGAGAGCTGGGCAACAGAGAGGGAGAAGTTTTTTAAGAATAGTAAGAGAGGAAGACTTTGCAGAAAGTTTTTTTAATGATCCATGGCTTGGGACGGAAAGGGGTTGGTCAAAGACAACAACTTCTCAAGGCACCCACGCAGCCCAATTTGGAATGCCACTGTACCTTGGAATTTTTAAAGAAAGTTGGTAAATATTATCATATTCTTTATATTTTAAAATTATTTTTTAAAATTATTTTATCTTTTCTTTAATTAAAATCATTCTGATCCATAACATAATTTTGCGTTCAAAAAACATTTTTTTTAAAAAAAAAAATATTTGTTTTAAATTAAAGTTTTCTTATGTTTTTATATTATTTGATATACTTATATCATAAATAAATTTTTAAAAAATAAAAAATATATTATGTAACTTATTTTAAATAAAAAAAATTTAAAAAAACAATAACTACTATAATACCAAACAACTTTATAAATTATGATTATGACGAGTTAACCAAATCAAACCTAAATATATTTCTACTCCTGTTGAATTAATTTTTTTTATTTTTTAAATATTGATGTTATAATCCCCATATTATAAATAGTTTCTCAATTAAGTCATCCAACAACTATTTTATAATTGCTTTGCCCTCCCAACAACAATTTTTTTAGGTTTAGTGTGGTAAATGAAAAACAATTCTGAAGGAATTTGTACTTTAATTTCCTTTTTAGTATTTAACTGGAGATATTCTTATTAATTTCAATGAGTTACAATATTTTATTTATTTATTTTTATATTTGTAACCATGGATTATTTTAAAACTTGTCGTTTAAATACATTGCTAACACCTATAAAAACAAAATAGAGTAGAGTGCAAGTGGGGTCTTAGTCTAGCGGTTGAAGAGACTTGTTTCCTTTCTCTTCACCGGGTTCAAGTCTCACCATGCACGCCTGTCACCCCCGTGATGCCTTATATACTCACTGGATTTGCAGGATGTTCAGTGAATCCGGGGATTAGTTATAGTGCGTGTAAACTGGCGCAAACACCCCAATTATCAAAAAAATAAAAAAAAAATAGAGTAGAGTTCATCAATCCACTCTCTTGGATAGGAAACGGCTAGCAGTAAATTAAGCAAAGAAGTAACAGGAAAAATGAAGCTTGACCTTTCTTCTTCTGGAGGCAAACTTTGTATTCCTTAGGGTTTCAAGTTTTAGTTTTTCATAACATGTCGACCTATTTATTATCCGCAGGTCAATAAATCCATTTCGAAATGCCTTTCTAAAAGGAGTTCAAGAACAGCAAATTAGATCACTGCAGAGAACTTGAAAGTCTTGTTTCAAATCCTTACAGTGAAGGAGTGTTTTAAGCTTCCAATGTGAAGAACGTGCTTTCCCAACGCAACTTTCCTGCTTCCTAGCTCGTCAACCACGCTCAAATCCTTACAGACATCCACCTTAAAAATCACATGTCTGTCTGTCTGTGCGTGCAGGAAGATCTTCTCAAAACCCACCAAATGCTTCTGTGGTGAGTTGTGCACTGATGGGGGAGTGGAGAACAAGAAAACTGTATGGCTTCCACTCATCGTTCCCGAATTCTTAATTCTCAAATGCATATCGAAGTTTAAGTTCTGACAGGTCCGGTCTGAAGCAGCAACTGATTTGCATTCTGAAGAGTAGCAGACATGGCTTTCCTCTAAAGGAACAGACACCAGTCGAGGTGCTTGAATTAGTTTGTGGCTGAACTGAGAATAGCTCAGTCCATCTCCGAACGAGTAAACTGTTTCTCCGGTGTAGAATCTGTAGGTTCTGCCAGGGTAGCCACTGGAAGGATCTGGTCTCATGTTCATGTTTGTCATCGGCACATTGTCGACGTATGATTGTGGATACCATGTCATCGGCAGCCTCCCACCTGAAAAGAATATTTTTGTTAAACTCAAACTCAGATTCCACTATAATGTATAAGCCGACCGCCGAGCAGACCACCATAGACTTGAAATCAAATGGAAAGATCTGAAAATGTAAGAAAACACAATCATGGGGTGGCTGGTGCTTACTGGGGTTGTAGGAACCGAAAATAATATCAGCTATGGCAGCTCCACCAGCTTCGCCAGGGTAGCCAACCCACAGGATACTTGTGATTTTGTCATTAGTTTTCGCGAAGGATACATCCATGCCTCCTCCGGACATTATAACAAGAATTACAGGTCCAGTGGATGCATTTGCAACTGCTGTTATCAAAAGCTGCTGCTGTCCTGGAAGAAGAATGCTCACCCTGTCACGACTCTCCGCTTCTATAGATTGATCGGCACCCATTACAAGCACCGTGGCATCAGCCGCAGCTGCCATTTTCTGGGCGTCAGCCACCTGGGCAGTGCCACAGGCCACGTTTGAGCAGCCAGGTAGGTAAGTTGTTGCGACAGAAGCTGCTAATCCCTGTAAAGGGGTTGTATATTTGCAGGGTGTGCCTGAATCATATCGTTTAACAGATTGATTTGATGAACACCGGAAGTAATCTGACGGAAATCGGATGAAATAATTGAGGTTTACCTTCGTAGTTTCCAATCATTGTCTTAGTGACATTCGCATTTGGTCCAATGACAGCCAAGTTTTTAATGGCAGTGGGAGATAGAGGAAGTGATCCTGCGGTGTTCTTAAGCAGCACGATCCCTTGCCTGGCAGCTTCACGGGCCAGCTCCTGATTCTCTGGTGAACAGACATCTTTTGGTCCTAGCTTCCCGTAGAGCTGTTTTCTGGGATCACCATCAAAAAATCCAAGTCGCATTAGAGTGGCAAAATTGTTGGAGACGGCTTTATCAATGGCCGATTCATTCACAAGCCCTGCTTTTACTGCTGCTTCAGTGTGTTGTCCCAAGAAAGATCCACAGTTGAGGTCCACCCCTATCAAATCGAAACATTTCAGTAAATTCCAATGGAAATCAGAAACACAAATTGCAAGGAAAATTATAAAAACATAACAAGATATGTCCAAAACTGTTGTCTTTTCTTCTGTTGTTATTACATAGGAGTGTTTCGAACTCAAAAACTCCTGGAGTTACTACTCATTGGCAAGTTCATGTCTCTTTAAAATACAACAATATACATGATTATTGGTTACAGGTTTCAGATTATAAATGAGAAATATTGGTTAAGATATATCCAAATTCTCATTTGACCATTGCTGACAAAGTAAAATCAATCTAGGAGCGAATACCTGCCAAGATAGATTTGGCTGCAGCTTCTTCTGGTGTTTTGGTGTAATGCTGGGAGTTGTAGAGCACGTCTATCGAATCACAATCAGTAACAATGTATCTGCAGGTGCCGGGTTTAGTTTCCAGGAAAGAACATATGATATGAACACAATCAAATTCTGAACATTTCTGAAATTTCATACGTACCCATTTAATTTCCACTCCCCTCGGATTACACCAGAGAGGAGGTCTGGGTCAGCACAGGTGGGTATACCATTAACCTTGTTGTAAGAACACATAACACTAGCAACATTACCATCAACAACACAGCTTTTGAATGGTGGCTGAAACGTATCATCCATATCTTGCTTTGTCACCTAACTCATCATAAACAAACTATAAGAATTTATTCGAAATCATCAAAGAAGATGTCAAAGAATCATCTTATCTAAAAGCTTAACCTATTAGGTGAGGCTTTAGAATATGATTTATATTATTCTCTAACACACCCTCTCAAGTGAAAGCTCTTTGGGCTTGAAACTTGCACAGATCCAAACTACCTTGTGCTTAATTTTTATAAAATAGAACGGGGATGATGAGATTCGAACTCGTGACCGCTGGGTCAACATGCCGTGAGACCCTAGAATATAATTTATATTATTCTCTAACGGAAGAAACAATATAATAAAGAAACAAAATGACCTTCCTGATTAAAAAAAACTTTCAGATTGAATATATGAACATTACCACGGCATTAAAGTGGTAACGATCGACTCCTTTCCAGTTATCCACATCATAGGCTGTGTAATGTTTACAGCATGCAGCAACCTTAAGTCCATCTGCATTGCCATCATCCCTTTGTTGCAGTCCTCTAACATAACCTGATCCATATTTACTTGAGAGCAAGGGGTCCTCGCCTGGAGTTTCCTGGCCTCTTCCCCATCTGGGGTCTCGAAATATGTTGATATTTGGCGACCAATATGTCAATCCAGCCAATCCAACGTTGTACATTGCTCTTGCTTCAGTTGAAACAACCTAGAACACTTCATGAGTTTAGAAAGAAATTATCGGTTTCTTTAACCAACTGGCAATGCAGAAAACAGCCATAGAGGCACACCAGAATCGATGGATTCAACCAAAAGGGAGCTCTAGTTAAACAAGAATCAATGGATTCAACCATAGAACTTCATCTTCAACTTTTTTTTTATTTTTTTAACAAAGTAAACCCTCCTTTCAATTCAAGAGAGCAGCGGTATTGGTGTAAAAAAGATAGTCCAAAGCTGTCATATTCGGTGCAATTAAAACAAAAGAAAAAAAAAGTAAATGATCCTTGTTTTATCTTCAATATGATTCGGGTGCTATACATGACAAAATTTAGCTGAAATATGAAGAATCGTCTTCACAATGATTGACGGTGGGATCAAAATAAGATCGGCGGCCGCTCAATTAATTTCCATAAGTTGCCGATGACTTGAGCCTCCCTCAATCATTCAACATGCAAGCTGGAATCCACAAGAAAAAGGTGTGGCCAAGAGATATAAAAAAAGTCTTGGATCTGAAAATTGTTTCAAAGGGATACAATGGCATTCCCACCTACTATGACTCATCATCACATGCATAATGTACCTGAATTTTTCTGCTTTTTGACCTAATTCTATTAATTATCTGTAGCCCCACCGAAATCCTTACCGTGAAGCTTCAATGGGGGAAAAAAACTTCAAGATTAAGAACAAGATTTCTTCTGGGCATTCACTACACTGGTTTGAGTGTATATTTCCCAGTATTTGGTTCTCTTCTTCTTTACATTTGATAAAATCTAGAGAATCGCGAGTTCAAACCTCTCTTTTCCGACAAGAAAACAGCTTTCACCAAATCTATCTCATATTTCAAAACAATATATATATATATATATATATATATATATATATATATATATATATATATAAACTATAATTAAGAAAGAAAGACTTGTCTTCTTAGCTAAGAAGAAGAAGATTTGACGGGGAAAGAAAGCTGAGGAATGGCTAAAACATGGGGAAAAAAGAGAGTAAATTTGCAAAATTGAAACAGAGAATGTAGGGATATAATGTTACCTTTCCAATGGCTTCAAAGAGAGAGGTGTTGAAGGAAGCAGCGGTGAGGATGACTTGAGGAAAGCTTGTAGCTCCGGCGACAACACTAGAGAAACGAGTGCCGGGACCGACGTAGGAAACTCCATGTAAGGCCTCCGACCACCACTCATACTTCGGTATCCCGAGCCTGCTCACACTCCCTGCATTATTCACCAAGAACAATATCTTTTCTTGCAATGTGAGTCTTCTCACCAGGTCTACAACTCTGTCACTCACCCCTAACGACGTGTTACAGAACCCGAAACTGGCCAAGGATGGATTGCTCACAACATCGCAAGCAAAAACGGGCGATGATTGTGCCAAAACGACATGGCTAAAAGAAAAAAGTAAACAACAGATTGTGAAAACGAAGAGAAAAACAGAGACCTTAGGTACTCTGTTTTGGGAAGAAATCGAGGCCATTCAAACGTTAAACAAAACAGGGCAAACAAGTGCTGTGCTATATAGATAAAGGTAGTGAGTTATTATTAAAAAAAAAGAAAAAAGCAGAGACAATGTTTTCTAGCAGCCCGTGATGGATAAATATTGGGAAAGGAGAGGATCATCTGATTATGATGATGATATAATAATTAATAATTGCATGATAATAAATTTTCGTTTGTTCTGACGGTGACCACTTACAGGGAATCTTATTTGGTTCAAGAAATCATGATTGGATTTAAATAAGTCCGTGATTGATTTATCCTTTCCTCTGCAATGGAGTGTGTTTTTGTTTTTTAGCTCCTTTCAGTACATGCTTTGGTGGGAAAAAAGAATGGTGGCTGGCATTCGAAAATAAAATAAAAATAAAAAAAATGAAATTCCAGGGAGAATTCACTGTGTTCATAGATATGTCACTATTTACTGTAATATATTATATTATAATTACTATTTAAACTCTTTTAACAAAAATTCAATAGCTTGCTATTATAACGTGTAAGACTGTATTTTTTTTACAGGGTTCGTTAATTATTATAAAATTAATCAGAACAATATAGTATTTTATATCTATTAATCTTGGTCGAGTTTTTCTAATTAGATTAATCAGCGATAATTCAATAAAAAAATAACTATTATTTAATGACTTTTTTATTTTTTCAAGCTGTTTTTTTTTTATTATCAAATTGACTTGGGGTGATTTACTATTTGATAAATATAAGTATTATTTACAAATATAAATTTGACCTGGAGGTAATTTGAAAGTGTCCTACCATTATTTACAAATATAAATATTCTTCTTCTTCTGTTTTTTTTTTCCTTGATAAAATAAAAATGTATTATTTTATTTTTTTATATTCAATTTGTTCATCATTCTTTGTATATCTATTTTTTATATTGATTTTTTTTTCTTCAATTTTGCCTTTCATCATTTAGTGTTATTCATTTTTCATATCAAATTTGATCTTTATTCTTATTATTTTAATTTATATTTATTTTTTATCATTTTTCTAATTGTTTTTTTTTTCAATCTCATCCCTCAATATGTTATTTCAAATTAAGTCTTCATTCTTTTAATTCCTTTTTTTTTTACAATTTTCTTTCTGTTAGTTTATCTCAATCTTATGTCCATGATTGCATGGTTAGAGGGTTAACTCAAGTTTTTTTTATATATTTATTTTAAGTTTTATCCTTCAACATTGGATTGTTGATAATTAAGTTTTATAATTTTATTCATTATGCTTTTGACGAGGTTACCTTAATACTATGAATAAGTTGTATATTTTGTCATGCTAACTCAAATGAGCTTATTTTTTATTTTATTTTTTTACATAATCAATTTATTTTCATTTCATGTTTTATTCATATTATTTAAAATAGTCAAGTTTATTAAACCTAGTTAGGTTAATGACATGAGGCTTTAAATTATTATTTTTTGCTTTTTTTTTTAATTTGTGTCACCTTAACATTTTTTATTTTACATTGAAAAAAATTTAGGTCAACTTATGTAGAGGAGGCCCCTATCTAGTATTAAAACTATAAAGGTGCATATATGATGAGGGATGCTAGGTGGTATGTCCTCTCCCAACGATAGCATACTTGTTTTACCCTTCTTTAGTAAACTTGAATATGTATCCTACATCTTGACGAACTTGGATACATAATCCTTTCTCTTTAGAAGTCCTCAATGCATTCATTATTCTCCTTTATAGACTCTCATTGGATCCCTCTTCTTAGTGGACTCATAATCGGTCCCTCTCATTGGCAGATTCTATTTTTCCTTTATTTGATGGACTAGTAACATGCGCTTAAATTGACTTTATGACTATTTTCCTTTAAGAGATTGACTATACATCCTTCTAGACATGACTTATACTCTTATGTCCAAACATTACACTCCATTAACTATAAAGATAAAAGTGTGTATGCCTTAAATGCCCGCACATTCTTCTATTACAATGGAATCAAGATACGAGGTGATACAAGCTCTAAATGTAGAGGTATATAACATTTACTAAGTGAGAGAAGGGCTCTTTACTAGATTGAGATGTATTGAGCACATATTTTTAAAGACTTCATCTTTTCCTAAATATACCTAGACAATTATGATTAGCTTATAGATAAAAAAGAGCATGTGTAAAACATGCATAGCAATCTAGAATTAATCATGCAGACCACATACATCATGTATAAGACTTTTTTAACCATGTTTTATGGGTCATTCAAAATATGGTATCGTTATTAGATCACGAAGGCATATCTTGGCTTTGATGATCTATGTAAAAATCTTATAACCTTCTTTAACATTAGCATTCCAACCAAGAAAAGCACAACCAAACTTTTCACCATCATTTAGGTGAGAATATAGATACTAAGGTATATGCAAAAAGATTCAATCAGAAAAAGGTAGAGGAAATTCTTGAACCAACCACCATTGAGACTTTAATAAATAGGGTCAATGATTTGACTAAAGAGAACTGTTTTCTTTTATTAACAAGACCCTTGTAAAGGTAAGATAAATAATAAAAAATCATATTAAGGTAGAATAAATGATGAAAATTTCTTCATGAAATTATCCTTATATACTAATATTAATAAATAAAAGAAGTAATAAATTCTCCATGTACAACCACTATTATATTATTTCTATAAGATTGTCTCTATCTATATTTCTTCATAAAAATCTCTAAAATACTCTATGAAAACCTTTGTAAGTCATATAAGAAAATCTCTATGAGCCACCACTAAAAAATTCAATATGTCTATATGATTCTCCATCACTGAACAACAAGAAATATTTTTTTCTCAAAAAGTCAGACTCAAATTCTTTTAGTTGACTTTACATTCAATTATCAGAAGTCACTCCATTGCTTATCAAACTATTGGATCTCTCAAATTTTGTGTTTATTTCACATATATTTTTAAACTGTTATTTGTTTTCTAGTAGATGTAGAGTTTTCTAACCTATTTAAATGTCTTGTAAACCTCTAAATCTTTTGTTTTTCAAACCAAATCATGTGTTTCTTTTAGTTCCATGTTGTTGTTATCCTAGCTCATCATACACACTCCTCCCATAAACCTCTTAAGCTCAAATATAACTTAAAAGAACATTTCCAAACAACATTTTAACACAAAAGACCATTTTTATAGTTTTTATTCTAAGACTTTAAATCCACGTGTCCCCCCATTTCAACTAGGGATAGTCTAATTTGGAATGAAACCTTTCATTTAATAGAGTTCTTGACCTATATTAAAAGTTGGAATTCACGGGCAAGAACATCCTATTCTCCCTCTATCTTTTCACCTGCCATCTTTTAAAAGTCAAACACGTCCCTTTGTAAATTATAAAGAGGGATCGTCTAAAAAAGTCCACTAAATTGGTAAAAATAATATTTTATTTATTTTTAATATTAATACATCAAAAATATTTTTTTTTTTTCAAACGAACTCGCAAACACCCCCTTCTTCAATTGGTAAAAAGATAAATAAGTGGTCATGACCAATAAATTGAAGCCACGTACGTGAACTCCTCTGGATAAAACACATCAGAGAATTACCTAATTTCTGGCCTGCATTTTTAGCTCCATTCAACCCGTGATGAAGTTTCCAGCTCAAACAAAAACCATTAATAAGGGGGGGAGGAAACATCCAAATCCCCACACGAGATTCTCTGCCAGAATTATTGACCCCTATACTCGGCTCACCTAATTTAGAGAGGGCTTGTTTTGGCTTCCGACTGATAAATTTTATGTATAGAAAATATTTTTCATATGAAAATAATGCAAATTATAACACAGAAGAGTAGTCTTTCAATTAAAAAGATTTCAAATTTCCTATTTATTTACCCATTTGTGGGTTACATCGAAAATAGAAAACTTGTATTTATTGAATTGAAGATAAAATAGAATATGCCCGCACTATGAGACCACATCATACAAATTTTCACCCAACAAAAATCTATTTTGTTTTTTTATACTTGTGATCAATTGGCAATAATTTACATTGGTAATAAAAATAGATGTTTTACCATTATTTGTTAAAGTGGAGGCCTTGTTATTCTACATATAGTATGGACATGCTAATTTTTTATGCGTGTTTGTATTTAACTCGTCAATCAAAAGTTAAAAACAAACATTTATATTCCTCTTATCTGGATTATTAGAATCAAGTATGAGTATAGATAAGAATATGAACTTTAGTCTCATACATATCCTTAATGACAAGTATCACTAGTCAACCTAAATAAATTGAATGCATTTGTTCATAATTCAACATGTATATCCTATGTGTTCCATTAAGAACTATGGATGTACCTTGCTAAATTACTTTCAAGTTCACCATCGAATGAGTGCTTAGTGAATCCATTCAATGTATTATGTGACTCATGCCATATCGTATGTTTAGTAGTCCTTAGAGACAAATAATTTTTGCAGTATAGATGTGATTGATATGCTTAGAGACATATGCTTAGTTTTTATTATGAAACAAGAATACTTTCGCTATTAGTTTTGGATTCATATCGAGCATGTCCACAGGTTCTTAACTTGATCAAATCTATATTTTCATAGTAGTACAATAAAACTTGGAAACATGTCATTTTTCTGGTAGCCTAGACCAAGGGGTTTTATCATAGACTTAACATCATTAAAATTCTCTTTTAGTATATTCTCTTCATGTAAAATGTTTCTCTCCTATTCAATGATTTTTTTTATAACTAGTTTAATAAATAAATTGTTTTAGGAAAAGGCTATAAAACAAGTTGATACACGAACAAACTATATATACTACATAAAATGCCAAAAAATTAACATAAAAAATGGAGTACAATAAAAAAAAAAAAGAGTAGGTTTGCTTATTTAATGTAGCGAATCTTCAAAAACAATTGAACCAAAACAGGGATACTGACAAACTTAGTGTTGGGTTGTACAAATCTGTGATGATAGAAGCTTGATTTATAACAAAATCAAAGGGAGAAAAGTGTTGTTTTATGTAGGAATAAAAATAGAAGAAAAATAGAAAAATACAGGGGAGGGGGAGGGGGGGGAGGAGGGTTGTCTCACAAGTTATAACTGAAATATTATTGATAGTTTCCCTAATATATTTTAGTGATTTTTAGTTTTCATCTGTAATTTTTATTTATAATATTGAAATATCATATTTTTCAATGAAAACAATAAAAAATGCATGTCCCATTTTTATTTTATTTTATTTTATTTATTTCTTGATTATACTTGTAATTCTTTTAGTATGCACCGACATAACACATTTTTGTCAATGAGTATAAACAATAATATCATGTTCTATTATTAAATATCACCCTAATTTTCTAATGATACTAAAATAAAGAGAAGATGCATGGTATTCCCTGTTATCTGAAGCCAAAGTACATATTTATTCATTAAATACGAGCTAGATTAGCTAGGAAACAAAGATCAGCAACCACAACTTTTTCTATGTCTTATTATCCTCTTTTTTTTTTATGAATTACTTAACCTTTACGCATTGGCTGATTCCTAATTATATATAGATATTGTTTATATTATTTATGCAAGTAAATCTATTTCCAAATATCATCAACGACGGATCGTTTGGATGATCTGGTTAAATAAAAAAGTGCCTTCTAGATAAATCAAAGTTGTCAATTCTGTTCTGTTTTGTCTAGAATATTTGGTATGTTCCATTCCAATTCAAAAGATGGAATAAACCAG
Source organism: Salix purpurea (assembly GCA_027405865.1). Taxonomy (NCBI): domain Eukaryota; kingdom Viridiplantae; phylum Streptophyta; class Magnoliopsida; order Malpighiales; family Salicaceae; genus Salix; species Salix purpurea. The sequence goes on along the minus strand of CM050328.1, from coordinate 2,100,771 downwards.
AACAAATTTTATCTCGCTCAGAATTTCAGCTCATTTCATAAATTCCGTCCAAATTCTATCCAAAATGTTTTGGTTTTGTTTTGCTCATTTTATTCCAACAAATTAGTATTTTTTTTAAATAATAAATTGTCTTACAATATTAATCATATATCTGAATCCGACCATTAGATTGAGATGAAATTTTACGAGGAGTCTCATGATATATTTATACATATTATGTTAAAATTTCAAAGCAATTAGAGAATGTAACAACCTTGAGAGATTGATTATGACATTCTAGTAATATTATTTAGATTCATAATTTTGTTCAGAAAAATTATTTTATTATCTTTTTTATATTTTTTTTTTTCAATTTAATTACTCAACAACTAATGTATTACGAATTGAACTTTATAATTTGTTTTATTTAAAATTATCATCGTCTTACAACACAAATCACATATTTAAAAGATTAACTTAAAATCACCCAAGTATATCCAATATATCTTCGTTTTCAATATCTATGCAAGCAAATCTATTTCCAGGTATCATCAACGACGGATCGTTTGGGCAATCCTGGTAAATAAAAACAGTGCCCTCCGTATAAAGTATAAACAACCTTGAACACTCCTCGCTAGAAATACGGAGTCGCTGCACGCTTTGCTCGTTCCAACGATAAAAATTTAAATTAAAAAAAAAATATATATATATATATATATATATATATATATATATTAATAATTCATAAACTTACAAGCAACACAGTGATGACAAGAGGTACATTCCGATGTTGTATTTATAGATTCAAAGAATATTCAGTTGCACGTTAAAAGTATGTATTTTTGAAGAAAAAAATAAAAAATATTCTTTGCTTCTAATTAATTTTTTTTTTTGTGTTTTCATGTCATTTTGATTCGTTAATATAAAAATAATTTAAAAATATTTTTTTTAATATATTTCAAAACAAAAAATATTTAAAAAAAAATAATCATTATCACACTCTCAAACATCTCCTCTCATGTCTCAACGCAACATAAGACTTTGATTGTGGTATGAAAGTTAAGTCTGTTTAATAATGTGATTGAGATTATTTTTTAAAGTGTTTTTTTATTCAGAAATACATTAAAATAATATAGTTTTTATTTTTTTTAAATATTTTTGACATCAGCACATCAAAATAATATAAAATATTCTAAAAAATAATTATTATCACACTCTCAAATATCTTCTCATACCTCAACGTGACATACAACTTTGATTGTGGTATGAAAGTTAAGTTTGTTTAATAGTGTGATTGAAATTACTTTTTAAAATATTTTTTATTTAAAAATATATTAAAATAATATAATCTTTATTTTTTTTTGAAAAATAATTTTGCAAAAATCTCGTAGTCATAAAAATAACAAGTGAATTTATGTGTAAAGATAAATAATTTAAAGAGAGAGAAATAAAAAGCTCAAATCAATGTGGTACCTATACATGTGTAGAGATTGTACAACAACAATGCACTAAACCCCACGACAACCTTCAAGTGCATAAACAGGGTGGGATAAGAATAAGATGGGTGGTGTACTTACAAATTATGGGAACGGAGAATTCAGGACAGCGTTTTCGTCAGCATCTAACGTCTATAGAAGCCTATGTCACTTAGAGATTCTGGTTCTAGAGACATCATGATTAACACGTGAGTTTTTAATGTTAAATATTAATATGATTAAAATTAATTATGAATAAATAAAAAATAATTTTTATTATTTTTTATTGATATGTTTTTGTGAAGCTTAAAAATTGCTATTGCATATGGTGAGCGATCAAAGACAAATAATAAGAACTAATTATGGTACTTACAAAAATTAATTCTATGTCAAAATTGATTTTAAGAATCAATATAAGTAAAAGTCTTTATTACTCTTCTTCTTCATTGTTTTTTCTCAACTTATTCTGTCTTTCCCTCCTTTGTTATAAAGAAAGCTAAAATGGATGTTCAGATAGAAAAGACAAATCTGAAACTGTTTTAAGTGTTTAGGAAAAAGACATTGCATCTCAATGCTCAAACCAAAAAGTTATGCTTACAAGAGACAATGGAGAGATTGGATTTGAAAGTGAAGAGATACCACATTCAGAGGATAGTAGTGATGTGAAGATTTCATATTTTGTTGAGGGGGAGATCTTGGTTATAAAGTGTGCGTGAATATGCAAATCAAAGAAGATGATGTAGAGCAACAACAAGAAAACATTTTTCACACTTCACATACACAAAAATATGTATAGCATAATAATTAATAGTGATAGTTGTGTTAATATAATAGTGATACTCTTGTGAGGAAATTGAATATGGTTTGCATTAACCATCCCGACCCTTATAGATTCTAATGGTTAAATGAATATTGTGAAGTGAAGGTTACTAAGTAAGTGTCGATTATATTTTCTATTGGTAAGTATTAAGATGATGTCATGTGTGATGCAATTCCAATGCATGCTAGTCACTTACTATTAGAGCATCCATAATAGTTTGATCGAAAGCTAGTTCATGATGGTTTTAGAAATATGTTCACTATTGTAAGGGATGGTAAACCATCACTCTTGTACCTCTGTCTCCAAAACAAATGTATGACGATCAAATAAAATTAAAAAGGGAATGTGAGGATAGAAAGAATGAAAATTCATGTGAGGACACTAATGAGAGAAGACCATCAAATTCGACTAAATCTAAATCATAAATTAAACCAGTTGAGAGTGAAGGTAAAACCTGCGGAGTGAAGAAAGTAAGCTTGTATAATGATAATAATATTGAAAAACTAAAGAAACAACAAAAATTTTATGCAAAAGTAGCTCAAATCATATCTGAGTTTTTCAGTAGCAAGCTGATGATCTTACTTATATATGAGGAGACTTATTTAAACACTAATAATCTTGATTTTGTTGTTCCTGTTTATTTATTGCTGGAGTATCATGTTTTATTCCATGGAGACATCCTTGGTGGATTACCGTCAATAAAAGAATTGAGCATCAAATTGACGTTGAACCTAGAGCGTTGATTCTTAATCATCCAGCCTATAAAAGCAATCTTGACGAAAAAAAGTATATATCTATGAGAGTATGAGCTCTTATGTTATACCAATGTTACTTGTGATTGAACTAAATTTTGCCAAGTGGATTTTATCACTTATTTGCTTCACTCTACCTAGGAAAAGCAAAAAGCTTTCCTAAATTATACCAAGTATTATAAAATATTATAGAAATATAATTAGAGTAGTCACATTTGTAAAATCAGTTCTTAACTTGGTATGTATTGGCAGACATCATGGTGATGAATCAACCTATTTTTTAAATTATTGACTTGATTAAGTTCACTCAAATCAATCAAATGATATTAATCTAGTTTTTTTTTTAAATAATAATTTTTTTTACTGAATTTCCAAAAAAGAAAATGTTTTCAAAACACAATCCAAGCATTAGCTTGATGCAACCCGACAGCCAGGCTGGTTTTAACAATTGTGGCCTGCAGTCGTGAAAACATGGTGGAAGAGTTGCATGTGGAAACAAATGATAGAATTACAATTTGCATACCCAAGCAAAGATCTCAGCTTGCATGATGGTGATATAATTAACTCTTAAAAAATAAAAATAAATAAATAAATCCAACAGCATTGTTGCTATAGGTGGGTGGGGTGCTACTTTTTTCTTATATATATATTTTTATTTTCAATGGTCCAGGACCAAACCCATTTTCTTATTGCAATCGTGAATGATAGCAGGTGCATGACATAAGCATGAAGTGTGCTGATGCCACACACAAAAAAAAAAAAAAACCTTTTTTTTCTTCCCATTCTTCCTCAAAACTCTATTTTTTATATATTTGGACACATACACATATATATATTATATTAAAAGGTAGAGTCTCTTGATATTTTTTTATATATATTATGTTAAAATTTCATAGCAATCAGATAATATAATGACCTTGTGAAATTAATGATAATATTCTCGTAATATTATAAATGTTCATAATTTTGTTCTAGAAAAATCATTTTATTGTCTTTTTTATATTAAGCCGCATAATTTTAAATAATTTTATTTTTAAATTTGAATTTTTTTTCATTGATATACTTAATTATATATACACACATAAACAGTACAATCTCAAAACGACGCGCCAAAACTCTCCAAAACCAAAACATTCCGATTGAAAAAACGAAACACCAACCGAAACGGTATCGATACCACTCTCTCTCTCTCTCTCTCTCTCTCTATATATATATATATATATATATATATATATATATATATATAGCTAAGTGAGTGATCGAGTCTAGCTAGCACCACCCACTATGATCCCAACTGTGATTTGTCATCGAATACGCCTTCCTTTTCACGTCACAAGGAGTTTAGCTTTACCTCTCATGCTCCCAGCTAGCTCTATAAATATTATCACCACCTCCCCTCCAAAACATCATTGACAGCAGAAACTAGAACCAGAAACTAGCTGTTTCATTTCGCCATAGATAGATACGAATCGAGTGGGGCTGGTGAGGATCATGGCTAGCCCTAATCTCCCTCCTGGTTTTCGATTCTGTCCGAGTGATCAAGAGCTCGTTCTGCATTTTCTTCATCGTAAAGCAGCTCTCTTGCCTTCCCACCCACACGTGATCATCCCAGATCTTGATCTCTATCCTTATGATCCATGGCAGCTAGAGGGTGCGTACGTGCTGCATTTTAAGTCTAATATTCCCATTTTCCTTCTTTTGTTCTTCATAGTTTCAGATTACGAACATGCATTCTTCTGTTTTTGTGTTAACGAATCATCTCACCTGCAAGATTAAGCTGTTACGTGAGGTCCCAGAATATGATTTATATTATTTTCTTTTTAGACTTGAAACTTGAACAGAGATTCACACTGTCTTGTGCTTGATTTTTATCAAATAAAATGGGGTTGTTGAGGTTCGAATTCGTTATCGTTTGGTCAACAGGATTCTGATATCATGTTAGGGAAACACCGAATATGATTTATATAATATATATTCTATAATTTATCATCAGGGAAAGCACTGTCCGCGGGTAAGCAGCTCTACTTCTACAGCAGAAGAACACAGAACAAGATTACCAGCAATGGATACTGGAAGCCCATGGCCGGGCGTGGTGAGGAGCCTGTGGTTACAGGTGATCACCATGTCAACAGAATAGTAGGGATGAAGAGTTATTTTTTGTTTTATACAGCTGATGGTATAAAAACGAATTGGGTTATGGAAGAGTACCGACAATCAGAATCATGCACCTCTTCCTCCTCTACTAAATCATCAAAAAAAACAAGAGATCGACAAAAACAAGTATGTGATTGTATATATATAATACTTTTATTAATCTCAATTAACAAAGTTGTTAACTATTCATATGAAACTCAATTGTTTGAGAGCATGGTTGTAGTTGTGTTTTTTCGTTCAGAAATGCATCAAAATGATGTGTTTTTAGTTTCTAAAAATTATTTTTGACATCAGCCCATGAAAATAATCTAAAAACACCAAAATTTTTTTTTTTTTTTCAAACACATTACCAAACAAATTCTAAGAAAGAACTCATGAATACTACTAATCTCATGAATTTACCATTATAAAAATTGATTTTTTTTGCTTATTTCTTCTTATTTTCATTGCTTTGTTATACATGGCTGTCACCACATTCCAAGGCTCTTTAATTTGTTTCTTGGCTTGCTCAGGATCATAGTAAATGGGTTATTTGTCGAGTCTACGAGCGAGATTCTGACGAGGAAGATGGTGGGGCAGAGCTCTCATGTCTAGATGAAGTTTTTCTATCTTTGGATGATCTTGATGAAATAAGTTTGCCAAATTAATTACAATTTAGATTAGATTTAACATGTTGTCAACTTTGTGCTCAAGCCTCGATCCAATTGTAGAAAGTGGTTTTTGTACATTGATGTTAAGGAATCATCTCACCTAAAAGTTTAAGCTTGTAAGTGAGACCCCATAATATGATTTATATTATTCTCTAACACCCCCCTCAAGTGAAAGCCTTTTGGGCTTGAAACTTACACAGGCCCACATTACCTTGTGCTTGGTTTTTATCAAATAGAATAGGAGTGGTGAGATTCGAACTCGTGACCGCTGGGTCAACAAGGCTTTGATACCATGTTAAGGAACCATCTCACCTAAAAGCTCAAGCTTGTAAGTGAGACCCCATAATATGATTTATATTAATTAATTAGTGGAAAATCTTCTTTTTTTAGTGGTTTTTGCACTCTATAAACACATTCCCTTTCATATATATAGTTTCATAAATTACAATTTAAATACCATAGTTTATAACCCTTTACGTCAATATATAAACTGCATCTTAACCTAATTGATATTGGATTTTGCTTGTTGTATTGTCATCATCGTAGACTACTAATTAAGAGAAAAAGAAAACTCAAAAAATAATGATTTTTATTATTAACTACACTAATTATTATATAAAAGATACATCAAAGATTAAAAATAAACCTAGTATCAAAAGCATCGTTATCAAGAGATACACGTATGATCTATTTGTAACTGTAATCGAAATTATTTTTCAAAATATTTTTCGATTGCAAATATATCAAAATAATAATTTTTGTTTGAAAATATATTAAATTGATATTTTTTTTTATTTTGAAAAATTATTTCTTACATGGTATATAAAAAATAATCTAAAATTCTAAAAATTAATTTAAAATAAAAAAACATAAACTTAGATTAGAGAGGGAAATCATGGAACTCTTAAGATGGATGGAACCGCATGAGATGGGTGAGCTTATGATGGTGAAATGGTTGGAAAAGGACTGGAAGGGAGAATTTCGGAGAGTGGGCGCGTGCGTGCGTGCGTGCGGCACGTTCTTTTTTCTCGAATGGATGGATTCGCGCGTTGAGTAATATGGTGGGCCAACGGACACAGAAGTGGGGCCCATTTACCACTGTACTGCTATTGGGCTTTTCCAACAATGATTTTTTATTATTATTATTATTTTTGTAATGCGTTGAGCTTCGAGAAGTCTGGAATCATGCATGACGCAAGGATTCACATGCTTACATCACACACGTGTTCCGTCAAGGTTAGATCATTTTTTATAAGAAAAAACTTTACTATAAGTTTTCTTAAATATTTTTAATATAATAATATGAGGAATAAAATAATAATAAATTATATTAAATAAATATCAAAATATATAATCAGTCTCACATATTTATAAGAAAAAAAATTCATAAATAATCATTATCATTATTTTGAATACCTTATCTATAACAATTAGAAATTTCAACACCTAACAATGTTAACAAAAAAGCAATTAAAAAACAAAATAAATGACAAAACAAAAATAAATATTATTAGATTTAAAAAAATTATTTGACTTGATGAATAATAAAAAAAAAAACAAAGAGGAAAAATAATAAATATCATTTTTCAAATTATTACCACCACAAATTAAAATTGAAACATTCAAAAAACAAAACCTCAATAAAAGTGGAAATAATAAAATTGGAAACAAAAACTAAGAGCAAATATATATAAACATAGACAAAAATAGAAACAATCTAAGAAATATGTATAAAAAATAAAGGAATTAAAATAAAATCCAAGATTAAAAGTCTAAGGGATGAAATGAAAAACATGTATATAATAAATTTCATTTAATGGACAAAATTGAAACAAATCTAAACTTTGGTACCAAAAAAATTTACAAATTTAATACAAAACCGGAAATTAAAAGATCGAGGACCGAAATGCAACTAAAATATATAATCAATTTGAATTGAAGGATACAATTGAAACAAATCAAACTTTGATTCCGAAAATATTCAGAATTTCAACCCAATCAGAAAATTAAAAGACTGAAAATCGAAATGAAACTACAGTATATAATCAATTCCAATAGAATGATAAAATTAAAACAAATCAAAACCTATATAACAGAAATAAAGACCACACATCACAATCGAAAGATCAGGGAATACAATGAAAACCTAACAAACAGCGAGGACTGCCATGCAATTTCACACACAAAAAAGAGAAGGGAAAATACTTCAACCGACCACTAAAACATCTCCGACCACCTTAGACCCCCATGTGCCGCACCAAAGGAAGATAACATGGCGGAGAATAATTCTAAACGCTGGTAGGGCATTTTTTGACGCCTTACAACGTCGCACACGCCATCCGAACCACGTGTGAGCACGGAAACAGGCAGCGCCTCTAACAACGCACCAATAATAATTCAAGAGAAAATATAATATAAAAAAATGATAAATTATTGTCAAACCCGACAACTCATGAATTTTGTCTTGTACGAGGGTATTTAGGTATCTAGCAATTTAAAAAAAAAGTGCAATGACCCTACTGGCCCCGACATATACTATGCATTTTTGTCTTATATGGGGGTATATTTGTATTTTGCTATTTTTTTAAAAATGTGTAATAACCTTTATGCCCCTGGTGGTAACTGTGTATTTTTGTCTTATATGTGAGTATCATGGTTTTACTGTGCACATGAAGGCAAAAAATCAAAAATACCCCTAGACCCAAGGCTAAAAACGCAATAAACAGAGAGACAAAATAGTAATTTTACTATTCCAATCCACAATGCCTCTAAGTCTAGATGAATAGTGAAAATCATTGTTCTGTTTGATTCAACTATCTCTTTTAGCTATTCTATAATATAATGGGGGTGTTCGTAAGACCTTGCAATAACCTGTAGGATTGGCTTGACTAATACCCTAAACTACTTCATGAATTCGCCAGACAATGCCCATGTCGCAAGCAAATGAAGAATTCTTGGTTAAGAAAAAAAAAGTTGGAGAATCCTTTTTTTCTAGTACTCGTACAGATAAAAGGCATGAAAAAGAATGCGAGCACCATGTTCTACACCAAATACACCCAAACATGGAGGAAGAACACATTTTTTCGAAAATGCTTTTCATGGAGTTCACATTTTCATAAAAACAAGATGAGCTCAGGATGCAAAACGGTAAGGAATGAACAAGCAACTGGGATAGAAGACTAGAAGCGCAATCAAAATGAAGAAAAGAAGCAGACATTTTATGCTAAAGATGATGGTACAAGTGGAGAAAAAGGGGCAGATATAACAAATGCATTGTTATGGCTTTCATAATTATTCTTCCCATCTATCTATATTTTCTCGACCAAGATGAAAATACAAGACAAGGCAAAATGCAGTCATCAAAGCATGATGCGTACCTACTATTTCTTTTTTGAAGCATAATGTCCTAGATAAACAGCCTGAAGGCGCAGCGAAAGCGAAGTCATACATATTTTCCTCTGTACTTTGGTTTCAGTTCTTTACATGATTTAGAATCAGTTTCTTCAACTAATTGCGGATGAACTGGACTGAAAACAGAAGAATGGAGATTAACATCTTCTAACCGCTTCACATAATTCTCCTTGAACTCCTGATGCTTGATTGTGGCCGCCTCAGCCACTTTTTCGGTGTATGAACCTGTCTTCACCATGGTTAGTAATACCCGGCTGTAACGGGAACTTAAAATCTGTTCAGAAGATGCAATCAATTTGAAACATGGGTGCTCTGGAAAGTGATTTTCCACAACATCATTTTCTCTCAATACAGGGTAAAAGTATACAAGCCTGCCACCCATTACTAGCATCCGAGCAGCAAGGTCAAGTAAGTCATGCACACACTCGGCTAAGCTGTAAGGTGCAGTTGAAGGTATGTGGCCAGTTCTCTTGTCATCAGGAACAGTGTAAGGGGCCACAATTCCCTTGAGCAATTTCCGGCCACCAGACTTGCGTCCCCCAGCACGAACCCCATATGGTGGGTCACAAATTATGGCATCAAAAATCTATTGAATAGCAAAAAATTGAATCAACACAACAATCAGAAAACAGTATGCAGACAAAATAAGGTAGCAGGTACTGAAATCAACATAGTATTATTTCCATGAAACAGAAGACTTCATAAACCACCATACATCTAGAGCAATCATTCAAGTTCCCATCTTGAAATAGAAAAGTTGAAGACAATTGCCAGCAACTTTGAAAGAGGCTTAAGAGATTAAAACTACTCGCTCCCAAGGAAAAAGAAGAGAAATAATCATTTACAAATAAGGAACCTGAAGTCATATCTTCAAAAAACACATCAACATCATTAATCACAAAGAGCATGTTGAAAGAATACTATCAGAACAACACTTGGTAATACTGGAAAGTTCTTCCTTTCCCAAGAACTACTTTGACCTCTAAAGGTCATCAAAATTATTTTCAAGTTTCATAAGAACTTGAGCCCCCATAAGCTTAGTCTGGTGGGAAAATGGTAGGAGCCTGGGAAGTGTGGTCAGGTACATCGCTTGGTTTTTAATTCCTTCCTACGTATCTAGCACTCGTTGATACTTGTCCCTCCCTGTAGGATGGCGCAAGATCTCCAAAGTTTACCACAAGGGTTTCCTTTAAGCAAATAAAAAACTTTTGCAGCTAGGGTCATCTCCATCAAGTTATCCCTTCAGTTATGAAAACAGATCTGTTGGATGGGATTCATTCCCAGTTTTTTTTAGTACAGTCAGTGTTTCAGTTCAATTCTGAACACACAATAAACGCTGCAAGGCAAGTAAGATGTTTAGGCCCAGCATGGTTCCTGTTTCTAAGAGCTTCTTCTGTTTCAGAGCGTTTTCCAGTCACTTTGTGCAAAACAGTCCTTAACATTTTGAAACTAAGACAGATGCTTTCAATGCTTTTCAAAACTCTCTTGCAGAGAGCAAATATTCATTAAATTGACCAGATACTATTTTCTACTTTTCATGTTCAAGAACATAAGAGTATTCAAACAGAAGCAAATAACACTATCTCATCAATTGTCAAAGCCGTCACCGACCAGGCTTGCGGATTGGGCGCTAGCCTATGACTAAAAGTGCTGACTATCTATGAACTATGAATGACCAAGATCACGTCAATCAATGAGATAAGCCTATGAAAGATTTCAAGTGAAGACTATGATGACTGGCATCCTCACTTACACAGCTAAATTGAGTTAGAGTAACCAGTGACATTGAGTTATTCTCTTCAGTATTGCCTTCTCTCATGGTTAAAGGCGCCGCAAGTAGAAGAAGTGGATGTTAGGCACACAGGGAAGACTTTGACCATGTGCTGGCACTAGCCCTGGGCTTGTCATCTTCTTTGATTGAAGGAACGGGACTGACAAGAACCAGAACCATATCCTTCACACATCTCATCAATTGTCAAAGCCCTCACCAACCAGGCTTCCTTGACATTTTAAACAGGGTTGTCAATTTTGTTTCGGCTGAAATAGCCAAAACATTTCATACTAGTTAAAAAAATAAGACAAAACGACATCATTTTTTATCTCTGTTTAAATTTCAGTCCGTTTCAGATTTTTCAGCTAAATACCGGCCAAAATATACCAATATTACTTCGTCCAAGCTGTTTTGGCTTAAAAAAAAATTCTTAATTTTCAACCCTTAAGCTAGCACACATCCCAAGTTCACTGGATGTCACCGCCTTAAGAACATAGACCCCATCCAGGTAAGCAGGTTTTATATGGCTTCCTGATTTATATTTATAGACACAACTCTTTTCCTTCTCATTTAATTATCCAATGTGGGATAACTTTGAGCATTTAAAGCCACAAATTGTAAAGCCTTTGACAATCCAACAATTTGGGATAACATAAAATTGATTTGTCCAACAATTTGTCCATTGGACAAATCAATCGTAAATTTGTAAGTTTATATATATATATATATATTAAAAAATATATATTATAAAAAAATAAAATTGTTGTGTCAACTTTGATTTTATAAAAAATAAAAATTATATTTAGTTTTTTTGCTTTTTAATTTTTTTCATATATATAATTAATTAAATAATTATGAACATTACAGCCCTGAAACGGTGCGCCGAAAACACAACGTTCCGTACCAATAGAAAAAACAAAACGTCAACCGAAACGATATTGACAACCTTGATTTTAAATCACTTGGCAAGACATCAAAGCGCCATGTTCTAAAATCACGATATTAATGTAGAAAGTATGCACAATTCACATAAACAAATTTAAGATAACCTTGGTAGTGTACAATGTTTAAATAGAGTTGTCTCTATTTTGAACAGGTGATCAAGTCTCTACACCAAAAGGAGGTAAGAGAAAAATGTGCAAACCAAGCCATGCCAAACAAACTTAATTGCTAAATTTGAACAAGGCACTGATATTAAATTTGCAAAATACAAGCACCTAATTAATGGGTTTAGTTTTTAGCTTTAGATAGAAAAATAATCAGGAAATGCACCAATATTGTCTTGCAACTTTATAGTATTTGGTTAGGCTTCAGCATAAAGACAATTTCAAAGACTTGGCAGAAATTCAGCATGCCTCTCTGAATTCAAGTAAAGGCACAAGAGGGTGGAATGGAATCATTGTATTCAGGAAGAAATGACCATTACCAGAAAAGATTACCTCTTTTAATCCAGGACGCCAAGGAGGAAGATTATTATCTGCCCTTAAAAGAGCAACTGGCAAGGGTAATCCGTACTGCAAAAATGCATTAACAAATAAGCATTGTTATGCAAGTTTGATGTTACTTCCTCAAATACCTTAACCAAAAAAATTACATGGAAGAACGATATTTTAACTCTAAGACAAATTGTTTATATACAAGGACAGTTTAGCAATGCATCATTTATGATAATAAGCTGAGTTTCACAAAGTGTTTTCAATCACACAACACAGAACCTAATAAACAATGTATTCCACATTCACCTGCTTAAAATTGCTCCAAACATTACAGTCAGGTCCACGGCCATCGCGTACAGCCCTAATATCAATGTCAGCACCCTGAGAAATTTACATTGGTTGATGTTAATATAAGAAGCAAATAGGTTTTTGTTTGAGATATGAAAGGTAGGTAGCAGATGTAAAGGAAATTAGCATGAAAGAAAAGGGCAATAAGATGCAAACCATAGTCATTGCCCCAAAGTGAGCTGCAGCAACAAGAATGCTGCCAGTTCCAACAAAAGGATCATAGACGAGTTTCCCTGGCATGACCTGTGCTTGGTTAGCCATCAAGAAAGCCACCTCTGCATCCATGGCAGTTGGGCCCAGATATCTGCGGCTTTTCAACTCATAAGTTGGTAAGAGCTTCCTGTCAGCACCACCAACCAGTCGACCAAAAAAGATTCTCCTCTGGACAACCGGCGGAAGCCCATTGTGAGCTCCGTAGTCATCAGTTTCCATGAGCCAGAAGTTGATATCTGGGTTTTTCAAATTAACTCGACCCTGACAGATGGCAATGAATAAGAAGCATGATAAGTTCCATATAAGGGTTCAATGTAATCCCAATCATTCAAAAAAAATATCATAAGAACACCAAATTCATCTACTAGTCGATAGCGGCAAGATTGGATCAAAACTACGGAGTAAGAAAATGAAAGAAACCTTGAAAGGGATGTAAGCAAGACTCTTGATACGATCATTCTGTTCCTGGAAGCTGATCGCCTTTCCAAAGCTGTCAACAGTGACTTTGAAGGTAGTTTCACAAGTCAGGTAAGGCAATTTTCGGTCTTCCGGATAACTCTTTATGGACTCTTCAAGCTGCTCCAAGCTACTTCCTTCTCCCCAAAGTTCATAGATTCCTTTGACAAGAATGCTTCGATTGGCAATGTTTCGAGCGACATCTTCTGAAGGAAGATTGACCAAATGGAAAGGAGAGTCGGGATGCTGATTCTCTGGAAGCCTCCATTCCAAACTCGAATAAACCCCAAGCATTTCTGCCAGAGACTCCACTTCTGCCCTTCTGTAATCTAGCAATCTGTGGAAAAACACACACAGATACCACATTTTTCTTCTTCTTAGCTTTGACTATAATAGTTCTTGCAACTATATTATCAGGGCGAGGGCGACAGGGGGTGGCAGCGGCCACTGATATCTTTCAACGGTTTACTATGGTGAGTGGCAGTGGCACAGACTGTTAGCAAAACCCTAGGCATATTGTGAGGGTTTATAATGGCTACTCACTTTACTTTACGGTACTAAAAAAAATATAAAACGCATTGTGATTTTTTTGTGTTTCTAAACATAAATTATTTTAGATTTTAATAGTAAAATTATTTTGGATTGAAAATTTTAACCCTCAATATCAGGGGTATTTTGGATATTTTCAGGGAATTTTTGTGATATTTTCAAATTATTTAGGATATTTTGGTATTTTTTGTTTTAATTTGCACAATAAACTATCTACTTACCTCTAATAGCTGACAAAAAGACAAGGACCAGTTGAGGATATTTTCGATTTTTTCTCTAATATTAAACAGTGAAAAATCAGATTGCCCTCAGGTGGGATGCCTAACATGGGGTTAGAGGCGAGGGTAATGTCAGTTTTTCACATATTCGTGTACAGTGAAACTATATAAATATTCTTAGAAAAGACAAAAACGAAGTCCTAGAGGCATTGTGATACTTTCATGTATGTGTTTTTGTGGTTGCTATTAGGTCCAAGAATGTATAGATAATTTTACAATTTTTTTTTTAAATTACTACAAGCATGTTGTGCATATACATTATCAATTTTCACGCATATATGTCTATTAGGCCGCTCATGCGATGTCTATGAAGTTGAGTTCAAAAAAAATCAAGCCTTAATTTATGAGACCCAAACAAGAGATATCACTATTAAACATGTATGAAAGCTTATCCACATAACTTTATATTAATTACCATAATTTTAAATCTAACATTATATCAGGTTAAACTCATGATGAGGTTTAAAAACCTCTATTTTTTATAGGATTAAAAATTTTTATTTTTGTATTATTTTTTTTGTGTGTTAGTGAGAATGGAAAATATTATTTAAATTATAAAGTTAGAATATAATATATATATATATATATATATATTTAAAATAATAAAAACAAAATAACAAATAAACTAAAGGAGGTCGGATGTAATTAACACTATATCTATATTTTATATGACATTATGTTTCCAATATGTTTTTTAAATTAATTTTTGTAATATTTTTAGATATTTTTAAAAGTTGATGTCAAAAAATATTTTTTTTTAAATAAAAAATATTATTTTAATATATTTATAAATAAAAATACTTGTAAAAACAAAACGGCACCTAATATCAATTAATAATTTTATCTATATTTTATTATTCGTTATACTGTAATAATTTTTTCAAATACGATTCTATTTTTTTCCGTTGACGAGTACAACTCCAACGCCACCTCGTCTATTCCCATTACTTTCCACCTCGTCTATTCTCTCTTTATATCTAGCTGTTCTTCTCTATTAGGGTTTGCGCTCACCAAAAACCAGATTTTCTCCTCCACCACCACAGGTTTAAAGTTGAAAATCTTTTCCCTTCGTTGTTGGATGTTGCTTTATTTATTTGTTTATGTTTCTTGTGTAGCTTTAGATCTGCAAATATATGTACGTACTCGTACGAGTTTGAATGGATTTATGGTTTGCTTTCTCTGTAGATGAAAACCCATGTGTATATTTTTTTTCCCAAACTGACAGTATAATTTTCTGAAAACAAAACATGCAGTTGAGATAGAGAGACATCATGTCAGAAGAGTTAGAGTACCGCTGTTTTATTGGCGGCCTATCATGGTCTACATCTGATAGAGGTTTAAAAGAGACTTTTGAAAAGTTTGGCCATCTTCTTGAAGCGAAGGTAATTTCTTTTCGTAGCGATTACTCCTTGAGAGTGTTTTGTTTGTCATACATAGTTGAATTTGAATAATTTCTAGCCCTTTCGCTCTCTTTGTGCAAAGAAATAAAAAACCCTCTATCCTCGGATGATGCTGAAATTGATGAGTTATTAACTACTTGCGTGAGTCATGGTAACTAGTAAGATCTCTTTTGGTGTTATATGTTAACGTATGCTTTTTTTTTCTTTCATGGTTCAGGTGGTGGTTGATAAGTTCAGTGGACGCTCTCGTGGATTTGGGTTTGTCACTTTTGATGAGAAGAAAGCAATGGAAGAAGCCATTGAAGGGATGAATGGAATGGATTTAGATGGCCGGACCATCACTGTTGATAAAGCTCAGCCTCAGCAAGGTTCAAGCAGAGATCCTGATGGTGATCGCAGCCGTGATAGGGACCGGGACCGTGACCGAGGGCATGATCGTGATAGGAATCGTGACTATGGAGGTGGGCGTGGATCTAACAGTGGAGAGTGCTTTAAGTGTGGCAAGCCTGGACATTTTGCTAGGGAGTGTCCAAGTGAAGGGGCAAGAGGTGGTGGCAGGTATGGTGGCAGAGATGAGAGGTATTCTGGCGGCGGCAGTGGTGGTGGTAGTCGCTATGGCCCTGATCGGAATGGAGATCGATCTGGTGGGCGTAATAGGGATGGTGGTAGTCGGGATGGTGGTAGTCGTGGAGGTCCTGGAGGTGATCGATACACTCGTGACCGTTCAGGACCCTATGAGCGTCGCACTTCAGGGTTTCGTTCAGGATAGAATGACTTCTTACTTAGGTATGATACTTGGTAATTGGCTGTCTTCTTTTTCACAGCTAGCATGGTAGTAATGGGATATTTGTTCACTTGCAGGTGATGAACTGGTGGTGTTGCTGTTACTGCCTGCAAAATGTTTAAGTTAATTATCAAAGATGTGCTGTCTCTGTCATTGTCTCGCTGGATAAACCTAGTAGATCGGTTTTGCAAAACTTGGCGTGGATATTCGACTGTTTTTGTGTTCCTAAAATGCTTACTTCTGTCTCTTGGTTTAATGGACCTTATGCTTGCTTGTCATGCACATTTTTCTTGGGTTTAATTCTCTTTGAATGCCATTGTTGCTTCTGAGTTTCCTTATTTTATGTGTAAGCAGCTGTGAAACCATTGCCCAATTTTTCGTTGATTTTTTTGTACAGGAAATTACAAGTACTGAAGATAGTTTCATGTCAAATTAGCATTTGGAGAGTACTGATGGTGTGGGTTCTACTATTGGAGTCTGCTTCTTGTCACTTCAGGATTAGTTGCTGTTTTAAATGGAAATGCCTATTTTGGTTACCCTGTTTTCGTATCTTATTATACAAGGGAGAGGGTAATCTCTTTTTTTCTTGCACTAGTTGCCTGCTAGTTCTCAATTTACAGAGTGTGCTTTATTAATATTTTCAACATTTTGGCAGGATACATGGCTATTTATGGTCCTTTTGGATACATGATTGGGTGTCTTTCTTGCTAATTGGACAGAATTTTTTAACTTTATCTTAGAGTCTCTTTTGGGCTGCGGCAAGTGATCTAGAGTTTAACTAGTTTTCATGTTCTGCATGGCATATTGGTCCAAGGGTTCGATTCTCCATACACGTGTGGCATTTTGTGTGGAAGCTCTTGATGAGTTGAAACAGCAGTCCAGTATTTCTGTTAAGTTCCTAAATCTCATATTGTTCTTCGATGGAGGGTTCTTATTCTCACATTGTTTCTGCACCTGCTTGCAATGTCATGGTTTTCCTTGCACGAATCCAGAAAGTTGGCAAATATCTTTCAGGTCAGATTGTGGTTCCTGAGTTCTTTTTCTTTGATTTGAGGGTGGTAGCATCGTCAGATTCTCTACTGGAGAATGCTTCCTGTTTCCCTTTTCCTTTGTGAAACAGCCAGGAAAATTATTTTCTGGGTTTGTTCTTTGTATATTCTGAAGGTGAACCTTCCGTTCTTAAATCAAATTTGACCTGATGCTAGAACCTCAGGCGCTTATGCCCGTTGCATATTGTGCTTGCATGCGTAAGCTTCCCTTTTTTCTCTGTGCTTGTCTTTTTCTATTCACTTGCTGGATGGCCTTGCTTTGGCTATCAAGAAAATCTATTACCATACCAAATGTAATGGTTTGTATTGTATTTAAAGAATGTGGTGATGAAGCATATAAAACAAAATAGAGTCACTTGTAAATAATCAATGTTAAATTGATTTCATGATTCAATGATCTATAGATACGTAGCACTTGTTCTTCATAAACATTGTTTTGTGCTACAAAATTCTCTTAGGTGAGGATCTTAATGTTTCGAGTTGAGGGAGGAGGCAATTCTTCTTAATGCTAACTTTGTTTTTATCTTTTTCCATAAACATTGTTTCATGCATCTATATGATGGACATGTTGTCTTCTATTTTGTTTCTTGTTTCAACGTTTTTCTTCTATTATGTGGTTTCTGCTCTTATTTTTTGCCTTCTTCGGGGCAAGCCATTTCCGTCAAAACAGTGTTTTTGGTTATTTTCATTATTTCAAATGTTCAGTCTTTTGTACTAGTAATTATTAACTTAGCTGAAATGTTCCTTGTCCCCAGGGGTGTTAAATTTCGAGTTTGAATCAGGATGTGTATTTTTTGTAAGAATGTGGGGCAATCAGGGTTTTATTTATTCACATAGATCTATAAAATGCGTTACAAAGTGTGTTTTGAGGGGGTGGGATTTTCTTGAATTCAAAAAAAAAAAAAAAATGATGTGCAAAAAATATAAAAGAACGAACAATAAGCTGCCTTGTATTGTTGAGGATGGATGGTTTAGGCAATATAAAATTTGTAACCATGCATCTACCGACCTCTAACTTGTGATATTTTTACAGGTTTAGATTTGATTGATTTTTTTTATCGACCGAGTTGGATTATATGATTGAGCTCTTTTTTAGGATATTAACTATATTACGGGTTGAGCTTATATTTCTAATTTTTTATGGGTCTATATTAAGAGAAGAACCCACGACATGGAATAGGGGTGTCATAACACTTCCAATGTTAGGTCTAATTCATACTTCGCATCATCATTAGAATCTAGTTACCCTCCTCTTCTCTATCAAAGAGAAGTCTTTTTTTATTACGTCAAGTAAATCAAATAAAAAACTCAACAAGAATTTTGGAGCTGAATTATTTTCAAATAAAATAAAACAAATATTCAATCCACAAACTATCAAATATAAAAGGCAAAGGGAGTATAAGATATATGGATGGGCTGTGGTGATCGGTTTTCAAAAATCCTAACTTGTTATCCGACTTGTGATATCCATTTCTTAGATTTTTTGATCCACTATATCATCTAGGGTGAGTCGAAGTTCGTATAGATATATTCCATAAGGATCAAATTTTTTTAACACACTCAGCTCATACTAAGGCTATGGATTCTTGAATTTAAAGTTTGTTTTCGCGTGAGAATAAGAGATCTTTTATCTTTACCAACAAAAAAAATTATTTCATTGGTCAAATAGTTTTACTTGTTGCATCGCGTCTCATACATGATCACGTTTCAAATCTAAGATTTGTAAGAAATAAAATAACATGATTTTTATTAATGGAAATTTACTTTTTATTTATTTTATATATAATAATCTATCCGGTAACAATTTTAGTTTTTTATTTCTTTTTTAAGAAAACCACAATTAAAATTATTTAAAAAAAAAACTCGATTTTCATAATATCATACAACGTACACGAAATACCAGCACACGGAAAACCTACTGCCTTTGAAGTTTTAGCACATTTACAAAAATAGAAAGACAAAAAATTAAATGCCAGAAGTCTCAAAATAGAAAAAAGTACAAAGCTGGAAAGTTTGCTATATTTAAGTACACACAGCTGGTAAATTCTGTGCAAAATAAGAGCAGCCGCAACCTGGTGGGCATTAATTCTGAATATTAAACCTAAAATCTTTCCAAGCCATGGAGAGAAACCCGGGAGGTAGCGAGCTTCTACGAGAGAGAAAACATCCCTCTCTCTCTATATATTCTACTCGAAAACCAGGAAAACAAATACCTGTATCTCAACCCACAAAGGCATTATCAATCTGCTCTCTCCTTTCATCAGCCGGGAAAAAAAGGAGAGGGAGTTCAGTTTCTGAGCATCAAACATGGGAGGCTGTGCTAGCGTGCCGAAGAACTTGAAGAATGAAGGCGGCTCAGCCCCAGAACCCGAGCCTCCGACGGAGAACAATGAAGCCGGCTCCGCCCCAGCACCCGAGCCTCCGACGGAGAACAATGAAGCTGTGAAGGTTGAGCTAGAGGCCGTAGAAAAGGTTGAGGAAGAAAATGCTGAAAAGATTGACGATGATAAGAAGTCCCTTGGATCATTGCTTGATGAGGTAAGACAAATTTCTCATTCCAAGTAATTGTTTTTTTGCCTTCCGTTAATGTTTCAACCATCCATGGAAGAACAATATTGCCACGCAGAGTTATTCATAAGCCATTTCAAGTTCATTTGCAGAATGAAGTAAAGAAGGAAACAACAAGTGATCAGAGCAAGGAAGAGAAAGTTGCATCCGAGCAAAACCAAGAACAAGAAGCAACTGAGGATCCTGCGGCTGAATCAGAGAAATATCAAATCAAGAACGCTGAGGAAAAGGCAGCAGGAGAAAAGAAGGAAGATGACCATTAGGAATTATATTTATAAACAGCACCATGAACTGTTTATTTCTTTAAATTATATCAATTCCTTTGTTTCTCTTTTTTTTTGGGTGATTCAGACAAATTTGATAAATTAAATACAAAACAATTCGAGATGCTAAATAATTTTTTTTTAAATAAAAAACACTTTGCTTCCTAAATTATAGTTTCAAGTAGAACCAATCAAACCTCCCATGAATACGTGTTTGATATCCATGATTTTGAAGTTCTTCAATAAAACTCTTGCAATTAACTCTATGGTATAAAATGCAGAGTTTAGAATCAATTCATATGCTTCGAAACTTAGCTTGAGAATCAGCTAATCATTAATTGAAGACTGGAATCAAACAAATTGCAGGTGGTCAGGGTTTAGAGTAGAGAGAGGGGGAGAGAGAGAGAGAGACTCAACCTTTCATTTTTCATTGGTATCTATAGCCCTACCCTAATTCCTTTCTATGCTATGCCGTAAATTAATAATTCAACTTGACCCCAACAAAACTGGCCTTGGCACATCTCCCCAATAAGAATCGAATTCAAAAAATTATTTTACATTGTAATTTCATTAACCTGAGGATCCTTCCTGCCGAGCCACTTCTGATTCTTCTTGCGGACAAATAACAGCTATCCGAGAAACCATGTCCTTGATTGGAGTCCCTAAAATGGGCAGTTGATTCCATCTGTCCATCCATCATAACATCATGGGCTCCATGGATACGGTTATGGTCGCCCAACTGTAGGTGATTCTCCGACCAGAACACATTTGTCATGAGAGCCAAAGCCGAGAAAATGCAATTTGGTTCTCTAGTTTAATCCTATCCAATGTCGGTATATTCTGGCAACAAAGAGTAATCATCAAGACCGGATATCAAATCAGGAATATAGTTATGTGGGGAGATCCCCATTTCCGCTGAAAGTTCCTTTTCCGACCATGCCGTATAATACTCATCCTCACCATCCTCAAAGACTGCTGGTGGCAGGTCAAACCTTAAACTGGGATCCCTAACCGACAGTGCAGACTGTGGTTGCGTCGATAGCTCGGCATGTCCACTTTGCTCCATCGAAGTTTTCCTCGTTTTTGACCTAGGAGGCTTGGTTGACTCAGAGACAGATAGTTTGTGCTTTCCCAAGGACTGAGTCTTTGAAGCCAGACACAACTTCAAATCATTTGCCGGTAACGCAGATGAAACCCAACCCAGACTATCGTCAACACAAGCTCTTGCTGCATCCCTGTGAGGAGAGAAAAAAAACAAGAAAGACTTTTAGCCAGTAACTAAAGAATCAAATACTTGCACATGTTTCACGTACCAATGGCATAGCGCCTGGAATAAATGATCAATGGCCTCAGTACCACATCAATTCTTCAATATTTACAATCTCATAATAAAATAAATCTCTGGGAATTTTGGAGATGCATTAAAAGTTCAAGAAATTGATAAAATGCATGAAAATCAAGAGATCAGTCAAGCACTATAGATGCCCAGAGGGGAAGAAAGCAAAAGCAGCACAAGTCAATCAGTCAACCCAGTTCATACAAGAAAGTAGAAAATGAATACATTGCAAGAGGGAAACCTTAAACTCTGTCCAACAATACTGCACTGCTAAAGCCAGTATCTTCAATGTCATCAAGCAGGAATTAGAAAGAGACTATCCATACCACACAAGCAGATCCATGTAATCTTCGTGATTGCAAGAAAACATACCTTAATCGATTTTCAGCTAAACTTGTGGATGCCCTGAGATGGTGAGCCGCCACTCTATCCTTACTTACAGACATCCATGGTGCTGAGTCAGGTATTGACAAACTTATTACAGGTGGGAATTGAATCAAATAATCATTTTCCTCCTTTGGGAATTCCAATGTTATTTCTAGCTTCTCGCCAATAGCAGGAGCTTCTTCATTCACTTTGGAATTGGAAACTCTTTCATCTGGCCTTCTACTGCTGGCATCATGGAGTGCAGCTGCCAGCAACTTGCTACTCTGACCCAAATTAGTGAATTTCATTCTTTTTGCTGATTCCCTCGAGGAGTTCCAAGGTAGCAGATTGACAGAAGAATTGAAAACCCTTCCACTGTTATAAAGGGCATTTCGAGATGATGGCAGGTTTTGTTGATTTTCAACACAAGTTTTCACCTTCCACACAGAAGAAAGCAGTGCTGTGAAGTGCTTCTGGAGAAGTAACTCATGATCTGGCTGCTCAGCAACAACATTTAACAACATCCGTATGTTATCCTGAAGCAACAAAAAATTGATCAGGACAAGCTTTGCTGTCTTATCTATTTCATCACAGAATTACCAAACTATTGTTCCCTCTAGATATCTTGTGATATTTCCCACCAATCATTAAAATTGATTATTCACTGTCATAAAAAATGCAGCAGGCATTTTTTCAAGTAGTTGTAATTTCACTATGATCATATATGCATATAAAATTAACTATTCAGAATGCCTAAAGATTATTCTGAGAAAAAAACATGTGTATGCCTGCAGTTTCAGGGATAAAGTTTATTGTTATTAATCATCAAGAAATTTGCATTAGTCGCATCCTATTCTATGGTAGATCAGAAATCCCAAACCCATGATGAATATTAATGATTAGGAGTTAATTAAAGCATTTCTTTTATGGCAAAGAGCCTGTTTTACTGACCAGTGTGGCTAGTATCTGCAGGACAATGCCTGGATAGGGTTCAAGAGTGCAAATAAGCATCCAGTTTTCAATTAGCAAGTCTGATTAAATAAATGAACGTCTTTGGTAGTCTTTTCCCATTCTCAGCATCTTCTTTCCCTAATTTCTCTATATGGAACACATTTACATGCAAAGGAAATCAGACTTACCTCGGTTACTTTGAGAAGGGCCTTCCCAGAGACCATGTTGTTCATCTTTTCATTATTAATAGGATATTCTGGAGAAGATAAAACATACTTGTGGATTAGCTCCCTAAATCTCTCACAACAATGAACTGGATGGCGGTATCTTCCCCGATAAAACCCACCAGCAGTCATCCCATACAGAGTTTCACTGACCAAACTCCAATGTGGACCATATTCATGTACAACAGCACATAATACTGCATCCTCCTGTGGCATCCATAAATCAGGTGGTGGAACACAATCTTTCAACCAAACATTCCCCTTCTTCAACTTCTCTGACTTTATCATCAAAACCCGTTTCACTGGCATGGTACTGATGGATATTTTCCCTCCCATCTTGCTCCTGCTAGTTGGTTTCTGCTCAATATCAGAAACCACCGCCTCATATGGTTTTAATTCCATAGATCTGTCATGCTGCTGTCCAGACAGGTCTGAATCTACATTTAAAGTGCATATTTCAGGATCCTTTTTGAATTTCTTAGTCTTCTTCGACCTCTTTTTGTCAATACCAATTGCTAATTCTGCTTTCTTTCGCTTTCTCCGCATACTGGAATAAGGAGACATTGTATCCAAATATGTGCCATCATCATCATCGTCATCGTCATCATCTACAGACAAAGTTTCCATTGATGCCTCCTCTTTCACGTGTTTCAATTCAGAAGTCAAAGATTCTTTCTTCAGAGATTTGAACTTGGCTTTCTTTGGTTTCTTCTTAGACTTTGATTTAGGATTATGAGGCATTTTATACCTGCTAAAATGAAACAGGTTAGTAACTGAGCATTTGATCTGACAATAAAACATACAAGTGCCAGTCAGGTGTGCCCAAGAAATAGCCACCTTTAGAGACTATAAAGCAGTATGATTTTTCAAAGTTTTCCACCAGAATACATGGCAACAAGCTTGTCAGACAAATTCATGAAAAGTAAGGAGAACAGTGCCTTTTTCATTCTTAATGACCAAAAATCTACCCATGCAACAAGGATTTGGCACAAGGCTCTGTTTTCCCTATCTCAAGCATTGTTCTAAACCCAACCCTCATGCACTATTAGTTTCATCTCAAGATGGGGAGTTGAATAGCCGGGTTAGAAAGCGAGTTCAATTTTATTCATATTTATTAATGACATTAATATCTGAACCATATAAGTGATGTCTAAGTGGAACCATAAATGGTACAAAAACTCAATTTATTCTGGAACATTCATTTTATTCAGCGTTTCATTTTTAGCATTAATAACTTGTCATTGCAGTAGTTTGAGCCCAGGAGACCTCCATGGTGCAACATGTGTCTCCCACACTACAAATGCACTGCCTGGTAAATATCAACTGCCTGTGTGAATTTTAATGATACTAGGGCATTTGCTTCCAAAAGCCACATGCTGTCATAAGAGATAGTAAGTATAAAATAACAGAAAACCCCTCAGCCATAAAAAATTAAAAAGACGAAAGAGGTTAAACTAATTGCCGAATTACATCCCAAAATACCTAAATTTCATTTTTTCTAATAAATAGATAGCCAGCACAATAAATTCATGATAAGTTCAAAATTTTCTTACACTATAGCATCTCCATCATCTGCACCTTCCCTCTCATTAGCTTCAGCTTCCTGTTCTTCCAACAGCTAAAAGAACACAATAATAATAAGCTTTCACACATTTAAAGAAAACAAAATTGAAAAGCATGTAGCAAAATTCACTGACCTGATGTTGAGTTAAAGCCTCAACTTCTTGTCTGTATGCCTCAGTCGCAAAATCAGCATCCCATCCTGATATAAGAAGAAAATCATCACTTCTGCTTATGATTGGCACTGTACAGAATATAAAAATTGCCTATCCTAAAAATTTCAAATGAAAAATAGAAACTAGATATCACACGTCATGTAGTTATTCAATATAAACTTAAGTTGGAGAAAGGTCTTGAAACCCAAATTATGAGTTTTATAAATGGTTTCAACAAGAGAAATAGAAACAAATAAAAGGAGGGAAAAATGAGTTCAATCTTTCTATCCCACCATCATGCTTTGCAACTAAAACAAAACCAATTTTCTCAGAAAGAAGTATCACAAGTTACTAATTTGTAGATGTCTGATTCATTCAAGGAAAACTAGCACAAAAGAAAAATGCTTACTTTCATACACCAATGGTTCCTCGTCATCATCAATGTCAGCTTCCATTTCCTCCTTGTATTTCTCAATACGATCAAGCTCCCATTCAGTCTCCTCAAACCCAACTTGAGATTCCAAGGCTGCTTTGTCTATAATTGGATCCCACAACTCCAGAAACCGAACCGCATATCTGTCAATTGGACGTAGCTGATTCTCGAATGATGGGATAGCTTGTCCAGCAGCTGCAGCTGCCACTGCCATTTGTTTGACATCTGCCAACATATCAACATCTTCATTGCCAGTAAGAGTTGCAGCTCTCTCTTCAACGCAATCATTCTCTTTTAAATCCACTGCACCATCTTTACTATAAGTTGTCATCTCAAGGTCTGGAGGCTCATCAGCCTTCATATCATCATCATCATTCACGAATTCATCATCTTCCAATCTCCCGATGGCCTCTTCAGTAAACTCTTGGTTGTCTACAGCCTCTTCCTGTTCAACTTTCTTCAATGCCATGTAATCTGCTTCATCTTCTGCATATTTCAGAGCAGCATCCACATCTGCATTTGACAAAGACGCTTCATTTCCATTGTTATGGTTTTTTTCCCTCTGCATATTCTTAATCTTAAGTGTTTTATGCCCTGAGAATAATTCCATAGGATCAAGCTTCTTGAAAAATTCAGTATTGTACCCTCCACTCTGTATAACTAGATCATCAAGAGCACGCTTCTGCTTGGCTTTCTTTAAGATGTTTTCTTCAATGGTGCTCTCACTGATTAACCTGTAGATATGTACTTCACGTGTCTGTCCTATCCGATGGCAACGATCTTGGGCTTGTTGATCCATAGCAGGATTCCAGTCGCTATCATAGAAGATTACAGTATCTGCCCCAACAAGATTGATGCCAACACCTCCACTACGGGTTGATAAAATGAAGATAAAGATTTTAGGATTTGTGTTGAAACGCTGCATTAATGTTTGTCTCTCCTCTGGTTGAGTGGATCCATCTAAGCGCATGTAAGTGTAGCCATACATATTTAAGAAAGCCTCCAAAATATCAAGCATCTTAGTCATCTGTGTGAATATTAATACCCGATGTCCTTCTGACTTCAACTTCCTGAGCAAAATTGCAAGCTCCTGCAATTTACCACAGTCAAACTGTATTAGACGCCTGTCTGGGAAATAAAGTTGTCTCCGAACAATTGCAGGTCTGATGGGTGAAAGAAGAGGTAACAACATTTCAGAGCATTTCTCCTCATAAGTTGAATGCAGAAACACTGGAGTTCTAGTCTGACTACACCAGAAGACAGGTAACGTGGTACGTGCTGCTGGAATTGCAAACATAAATGATTCCACGAGATCAATCATCTTCTGGAACCTTTCAATTGGTGAAAGAACACCACCTCCCAGCCTAGAGGAGTACAAGTCGGAGTGTGGCTCAATTTTATGGCGATGGACATCATAGATGGGATGGTTCACTGTGAGAAGTTCTCGTAGTGTTGTTGAGTATATGGGTTTTTTCTGACACCTCAAGGAATTCCACCATGCAATAGATGCTGCCCGTTGCTTCACTTCTCTTAATCTCTCCTCCAATAATGACTTTCTAATCTCTTCAAAAATATTTGTTCCGGGCAACTTCATCCAATGTTTAGATCCAGGTCCTACTTCTTCTACATCATCCAGGTTGGCACGCTCTTTAATTAATCTTGATGGAGTTGCAATAGCGTTTACTTCATCGTACTCCCAAGAGGCCATGCTAAAATCAAGATGAGTAAATATAAGCCCCAAAGCACAAAGATCTACTGATGAAAATGGCCCAGGTGAAAGAATTGAACAAACAGAACTACTTAATTGCATGTCTATACCAGCCATATCAAAAGAGCTAATAATTGGACGACCCTCAAATAAGTCAGGATGGTTACAAACTTTACGAAGTTGCATTATGATACTGATCATCCCAAAAAAGTTGGCAGTGGCAAGGGTAGCTTGTGTCTCTGAGCTAGCAATGAAATCCTCATACAAGTTACGCTGCCTCCTTGAAAGTCTACAATATATGACATGCTCATGTTTCATGGGCAGCTGCTTCTCCACATCCTTTTTTAATCGACGAAGGATGAATGGACGGAGAACATTATGCAAACGATCAACAACTTCTTTGTTCACTCTTTCTTGTCCCTCCACCATCCCAGTTATTGGATTACTAAACCAGTCCTTGAATTCCTGGTGAGATTGAAAGACATGGGGCATCAAGAAATGCATCAATGACCAGAGTTCCATGAGATCATTCTGCAGAGGTGTACCAGTTAATAAGATTCGTCGTTTTGAATTAAAGTTTAAAAGAGTTTGCCATCTCTGAGACTTCCAATTTTTTATCAGATGAGCTTCATCCAATATCAAATACTTCCATTTCTTCCTTTTGAAGACTTTTGAATCCTGTATAACCAGTCTGTATGTTGTTATGCATACATGGAAGAAGTTTGGTTTCAGCCAACCTTGCCTCTTGCATTTGCGCTCTTTTGCACTGCCAAAATATGTTAAAATCTTGAAGGCAGGACACCATTTAAGAAACTCTGTTTCCCAGTTAAGCATGACACTTGTGGGAACCACAATCAGATGAGGACCCCATATTCCCTTTTCACATGCCAGGTGTGCAAGCAAAGCAATAGTCATGATTGTCTTTCCAAGCCCCATTTCATCAGCTAGAATCCCATTTAATCTTTTCTCATACATTGTAACAAGCCAATCAAGGCCTATATGTTGATATTCACGAAGAGGGTACTTAAGAAGAAAAGGGAACTTCGTGCGCACTTTAGTTGTTGAGAATGTATTGCCTGTTGGCTGTGCAGATCTTGCAGCAGCAGCAGCATCAGCAATCCTATTCTCACTCTCCCTTCCCTCTTCTGAATTTTTTTCATTTCCCTTTTCTTGTTCTTCTACAAGAATATGGCCATCACGTTCAACAATTCCATCCATTGAGTTATCCAGCTGCTTCAGTTCATCCTCATGGCCTGAGGATTTTGAAACATTGTCTGATAACACAGATGCATATTCAGATTCATCCTCTGAAACTTCATTGTTAGGCTCCTATATAAAGGCATGGATAATATAAATAAATCAACACACAATACGAGTAAAAGGTCTGTGCACAAGCAATTATTAACCCACCTTAGTATACCTTGCAAGCAATTCTTCCAAAGGAATTTCACTCTCCTTTTGCAGCAATGAGATCTGTTAATTAGCAGCTATCTCAGGCAGAATGATTAAAAATAAACAATTAAACTAGCGAGACAATCAGGAGTTCTAATAAAATCTTGTTGATGAACCATGGATTTCTTCACCAAAATGCAAGGTTATTGAACACAAAGAAATATGATACATCCAACTAGTTCTTTACCTCATCTATGGGATTCTTTGAATCTGCTTTTGCCAGCTCCTCCTCTTCCAACAAGGTTGTCTCGTCATCCTGAACATTGAACCCAGTGACAAATCATAGTAAAAAATTCAGCCTTTGAAATCTGTAACATGGAAAACGAGCATACACATAAATTGTACCATCTGAACTTCACTTGATCATATTAAAACTATTCAGTTCAAAACTTAGTGAGAGAACAACAACCTAATAATTACATCTAAAAACACATAAGAAAGAGGGCCTAATAATCAATGCTCAGTTCGTTGTATGATTTAGGATTGTAATTAAGAAGTACACAATCAGACAGTCACAACATTTCATAATAACCCCTTGCAATAAATTCCATGCAAAGGAGGATGTTTTAAAGTTGGCTAAATTCACAAACATGCCATTGCATTATCCAAGATTCATCAATCAAGCCCCTATATAAATAACTTGATAAATCAAACCTTAAATTCATCCATTTTAATCGATAAAATCCAAGATCAATTAAGCCCTTATGACATGCATCAACTTCAATCAAACCTTAAATTCATCAATTTCAATAAGCCCCTACATATATAAAATGGTCAGTCAAACCTTAAATACGATCAATTGGTCAATCAAACCTTAAGATGAGCCAAATTGTTAATGTTAGTTTGTTTGAGTGTTAGTATATTCTGAAAAGAAGAAACAGAATATATACACCACAATTTTTTAATAAAGAAAAAGATTCTAAGCTATTAATAAGAAGAAAAAATTTAAATATCTATACCGTTTTTATTTATTCTCTATTAGAGTAACTGAATATTAAGAAAAAACTTCAAGAATAAACGAGCTAGTGGATTAGTGGGCCTATTATTTTGATCCCGCATTAAGATTATGATTCAATGGCTCATGATCATCTTTAATTTTTTCTTGTTTTTCTTCTTAAGTTTAGTATTTAAGTAAGAACTTTTTTCAGTTTGGGAAAACTTGCTGGTCACAGATTAGTGTGTTCTGAGCCATCAGCAGTGGTGCAAGTTGATTTCTCTGGTTGAGGCTGCATTTCTTTATTCAACTTGACAAATGGGAAGAGCTTAATCTCCTAGTGATTTGCATAGATCTGCAAATCTAAAATTGAAAAATCATTTGAAGTCCAACTTCTCCTCTCATGGGATAGAAATCCCAATCTACAACCTCTTTAGTATTCAGACAGGTCACATACCAACAAAATCTATTTCATTAGCCCAAACCAAAACCTTTTTTAACCACAAACCAGTGAAAACTACTCTAACAAGGTCCCTTACTTTTCTTTTTCAAAAAGAGATGCAGGTCATTGAATAGCTTAAAGGTTTTGGTGCTGTACACAAAAGAGCCTATTTTTCTAACAAAATCCGGTTCTTTTCTCTTACTTTCAATCTGTAACCAAAATAACAAATCTGTTCTCTTCAAGTAAGATCTATAGTCACTACCAGTCATGCCACCTCCACCCACACCGTACTCCAACACTGTTTTCCCCAGCAGCACCCCTGCACTACTTGCAGCGACCCATTTCAACAGAGATGAAAAACTGTAATGGGTTTCTATATTTTTAAGTATAATTCTTTTACTGTTGTCTTTGTTATTTATTTGTTCAAGTGCTTATCTTGATCCCTCTGATTTGTTTGTCTTTTTCCTCTGGTTTTCTACAAAGCATACAGTATGTCCTGTGACTTTGGTTATTTTTATTTCAACCATTGACTACAAACAAGCAATTAGCGCACTCTCTGAAGTGTCAAATTAGTGACATGTAAGACATTAGAAGGGGGAATAAATGCCATGACAAAATGCTACCATGCATATCAATTTGGATTAATTCTTCTTGATTGATCAAAATTGGAGAGTTTAGAGTTTGACTAACCAAGTTATTTACATAGGAGCTCAGTCAACAAATTTAGGATGACACATGGGTAAACTTATGTGTTTAGCCTTATGCAAGGAAACAGATACGGCTCTATGGAAGCCAGAAGGTTAACCTAGTAGCTTCCATTCAACAGACAGCATCACATACTTCTTATATCATCCTAGAAACAATAAGACTTCCAACAACAAGTGAAGTGCTAAAGCCATATCAATGTCTGCCATAACAATTGATTGGAATCATTATTTCAAGTTTCAACCAATATATAACAGGAAAGGTACTGAAATTCATCCCAAGTAAGATTATATTCTATTGAATTGGCATTGGGGCAAATAAATTCATTATTGAAAATAAAAATAAAATTTTATGCTCGGGTTGTAGGGGAAAAAACTATAAGACCAGGAAAGAGGGTAAGAAAAGAATCGGTACATGAAAGACTAAATTATAGCTAACACGTACCTTTTCTTCTTCAACAGCAAGATCAAAGTCACTATCTTCCTACATCACAGAGGATACAAGTGACAAAAATATCAAATATAAATCAATTACACCATTTATTATAACCCAGACAATAATATTTTAATGGAAAAACAAAAAACAGTAGTGAACTAATGGCTGTATCAGAGTAATAGGGGTGTAAAGATTTTGGACACAACTCGGTCAAAAAAAGTAATTTTTTTTCGACAGTTGACCATGCTTCGCATAGATATGCAATACAAGAAACAGGACTTGGTTGAAGGAGGCAAATATTCATATTTTCCTAGACAGCTCATAGCTAGAATATGCAAGTAAAACTGATGCAAGAATTAAAATTGGCGAAGAAAAACAGTAGTAACATGTATGTTAATAAAATATGACTGATAACTAATCAATATCCTTCCTTTAGTTATTTGTTTCCCCTTTTTTGAAATAAAAATGTTCTCTTGGGGTGGCATCTGTGGAAATACAGCCACGTCCCCCCTTACACTAGCCTTCCTTTTTGAAGATCAGAGCAGATGAACTTTGTATCAGCAGAGAAGGGTTTCACCCCAAATCTAAACCAAGTTCATCTTTTCTTCTCTTGAGATATTTCTAGTTATAATTAGTCCCATTCAATAAGAACAGAAACCCATAATTCCACAGGTAAAAGAAATAGATGAGACTCCTGGCAGATAGCAGAGAGGGGGGAAAGTTTGAAAACGATGTGTATTTATGAAAGAATCCGTGTAGTTATTCAAGAAAAGGAGAAAAGAACAACTGAAATAAAGGAAATCAAGTAGTTCTTTGCAGCGAGCATTGTTGTGAAAGACATCAACTCTATTTTAATTACTCTGGTCCCTAAAATGGATTCAACCACCATTAAATATCAGCCATTACATTGATCATTAAGAGCATCATAGGGTCCCATTACCATTATACAGCAGTATAGCAGAACGTTTTTTAATCCACATCATAGCAAAAGTTGCAATTGGTTTTATAACAGTAATGATTGTTATGAATGCTGCAAAAATATCAGTTTTGACCAATTTATTTATTCTATCACCTACAACCTTCTTTGTCCATTCTCCACCTTCCCCACTAATTTTCTTAAGTGGTTTTACCACAATCAATCTTTGATCATCATATATTTGGTTCTGTCGTAGAGATGCAAGTAATGATTATAAGAATGAGACCCAAGTCAAATTCTTGTTCTAGTTGCTTGACAATTAATTGATTTACTTTCCCAAATAATCACCAAAATGATGAAAACAAAACTATATGGAAAATTCAAATCTACAGAAACAGATTGTTTGCAGGTGTATATATTTCTTTACACCTGATAATTAAATCTCTTATAATTAGACATAGGAAGCCTAAAAGGGACAAAATAGAATACTAAGGCAGAGAGTTCAGAGACTGGTGTGTGTGTCATATCTTGCCTGTTCATCACTGAAATAAGATGGCACGTGTTCTTTGGCTGGATCATCAGAAATACTTAACTGATTTCTGGTCTCATTGTTCCTGATTTCCAATAAGTCGTTGCCTGGAATGGGCAAGGCACCATTATTTTCACCCTATTATTAGATAATAGACATTATGTTGAACCGTTTTAGCTGAATTTAGTAATTCAGCAAATGCAACTATAAACACATACAACTTACACAACGACGACTAGCACTGACAGGTGAGCAGCTTATCTCCATGTCACTAGCAGCAGACATGTTTCCTTTCCCTGCAAATTATATAACCAAACAATTGAATCAGACAATCAAATTGCTTGCTAGAGACATGACTCATCCACAGCAGCTTACTCTCACAATGGTCTTCCCCGTTTGCAGATGGCTTAGCTCCATTTTCACTACTTTCTCCGCTACCTGAAAAAACTGTTGGGGAAATAACCAATTGAATGATATAGCAGAGAAGAAACACAGTGAACAAGGTTAAATACATGTGCGTGTGGACAGGGATAGAGACCCTTTAACATGCGGTTTGCATCAACTCATACACAACACTATTCAAGTGGTTCTAACCAGACAGCATGCATAACACGGCAAATGGAAGACAAGGTGTAGGGAAAATGGCATCTCCAAAACTAAAAAGAAGAATCATGAGAACAGCTTTTTACCTTTCTCGATAGTATAGCGTTTAAGCAGCTCCTCGAGTGGAATATCTGTTTCATTGTGCAGAGCTTCCAATTCTTCTTGCCTTTCTTCTTCAGTTATAAGAGCCTCATCTTCCTCAACAGTATGCTCATCATCTTCCTAGAACAACATCAGTAAGTGAGATCATTAGTAATTGTATCCCAATTGAAAATGCAGGGCAAAGAAAGGAATCACAATGAAAGTTCCACAAACTTTTTAGCTGACAAATGGAGCAGCATCAAATACAGCCTAAGGCTTCACATAAGGAACTGAGAACGATAGTAAACCAAAAGGTATACCCAAAACAGAATTTCACCATTCAACCATGATATACAAACAACACATAAGTTCATGTCATTTCAGCAGGTTCCTAGTAGTAAAATCCTACAAGCGACACCCAAGGATTTAGTGGGTGTTTGATATTGTGGTACAGGGTGTTTTTCGCTTAAAAATGCATCAAAATAAAAAAATTTCATTGTTGACATCAGCACATCAAAACCATAGGGAAGTACTAAAAAAGCATCAGTTTATGCCTTTTCAAGACAAACACACTTTTGAAACACACTCAAAAGAAGTCTTAAACGTGAAAGCAAACAGCCGTGGATAAAATGACAGAGCATGGCCAGCCCTAATTTGATCGCAAACAGGAATTTTTGAATTATAACCACATCTTGAATTTAAAAAAAAAATAGGGGGAAAACACTTTACATAAAATGGCAGAGACATGAAAGGCAACTCACCACATCATCTTCAGATTGCGCGTCATACTCATCGTCATTGTCTGTAGTGTCCAACTGAGACTCTAAAGAGTTGTGCCAAACAACTGGTAAGAATATTTGTCTCTTTCCTAAGTAAGAAACTAATAATCGAACTAAGTGATTATGCTTACCGTCATTGACTTGCTCATGTATATTACCATCATCTCCTTTCTTGTATGCAATTCTTGGTTTATCTGGCACAGCATATAGCTCTGATGGTTTGTCCACTAGATTTTCTGCTAACATTGTAGAGTACCTAGCAACATGAAGTGCAGATTCAATTGCCCATTCACAAAACATAATTGAAAGGGCAAAGTTCCAAGTCCATGTTAGAAACAAGAATAAAGAAATGGAAACACCACCTCTCAGTTTGTCCTAGAAGAAACTCAAGCTGCTTATCAAGTGCCTTTTTCTTCTTCTCATCAAGCTCCATCTGATGCTTGTAAAGTACCTGGAGAAACAGTGGCATAGAGTTTCAAAGAGAAAAAAGAACAAAAACAAAAGTTGATAAAGAATCAAATCATTACAGACAAATTTACCAGCTTTTCAATTTTAACCCAAAACTTCTTTACATCCTTTGAAATATTAAGAGCAACTTTTCGCACCCGCTGCTCCTCTTCCTGATACCAATGAAATCCATTCAGCCCATTCTTCTCCATGTGAAATTTACCCCCAAAAAAAAATCATAGGAAAACAAGAAATCAGAACCTTCAATTTCTTCTCTCCTCTGGTGGCCTGATCCAACATGCCCTTACTGGCTCTTAAAGCCACTTTCTTCGCTTGTGCCAATTTCCATTTCCTCTCCGACTCAAAATCCTGTGAGTGACAGTTTAATTAGCAGAGAAAACCTGAAGCTGATATTTTCAAGCATGCATCAATCAAATACTTAATGAGTTACCTTCGACAACCAAACCATTTCCTCTAAAACATGATCCCAGTGAGTCTTAGGGCGACGCGGCTCCCTCGGAGCTTCCAGTGCCTACAAATCCATTTATTATTAAATAATATAAAATTCAAAAAACCCAAAACTTATTAAGTTAAATTACCTATTTTAAAAAAATATGACTAGAAAATGTAGAAATTAGCTCATTAAAATCCATTAATAAAAAAAACCTTCACACATTCACTGAAAAAAAAATCAAAAAAATGGCTAACTACAAACTTTTTGGCGCCGAGCTCTGGTCTCGTGATCAAGCTTAGACCTTGGACCTTTCGACGCCATTGTCGTTTATTTTTATTTTTTTCTCTTAAACAAAATTAACCGCCTGCATGTCCACATGAACTTGAAGGAGATGGAGAAAGCGACGACTCCAATGGCTATAATAAATTTGTGAAGAAATGATCTTCACATTCGAAGGCTTCTTCTTTTTCTTCGGCGTTAGGGTTTCAGATTTGATTCCTTTTTCGCCTTTCTTTTTTCCTTTTTGTATTTTGTTTTCTATTACAGATGAAAAATATTGTTAAGTTTTCTTGGGAAACCCGTAGTCCTCCTCCAACTGTATATATATTTATCACTTTAGTCCCTCATCTCTGAGATGTTCCCAGTCAAGTCCTTCTATTAAAATATTTGGACGAGGTGTAAAACGCACTTGTTAATCGTGTGCTTTCGAATTTATCCTAATTTTTCAAAGTTTCATTCGTGCAATATCCAATTTTCAATTTCTACTCTCTTTGTTATTGTATTTTAAAAGTATTTTTGAAAAAAATTGATTATTTTTTTTTAAATAAAAAAATAGTCTTTTTAGATCATTTTCATGAGTTGATGTCAAAAATATTTTAAAAAAACATTATTTGATACAATTTTAAACAAAAAATACTTTCAAAAACAACTTCAATCACACTCATCAAACGACACTTAATTAGTTAATTGGTTAGATATATATGTATTTCATTCAAGTTGAGTATTTTTTTTTTTTTGTATACCTACATCGGATTTAAAAAAATAGTTTTTTATTTAAATATTTATTATTATTATTTTATATATTGATATCAAAAAAAATATATATTAATACATTTACAGGGTAAAAACACTTTGTCAAGTACCCTATAAATTACTATCAAAATTGAAAAATAAAAGCTTGATGGACAATTTATTTTTCTCATAATGAATCTTTTTTTCAAGAAATTTAATGTTAAATCATGAGCTACCATGGTAAAATTTTAAATATGCTTGTCCTGAATTTAATAATAATAATAATTTAGTATTTTAATAAACCCTACTCACCTCCACAGCGCCTCACTCATTCTCACCTCCACAGCGCCTCTAGTCCCTCCCTTCAATCTCTGCAAAAACCATCTAACAAACTCATCTGCTCTCCCCTTTTCCTTCACCCTCCCGTCCCCCCTTCTCCTTCATCCTCTGCAAGACGAACCCGTCTGATCTCCCCTTCTCTCGTCCTCGCCGTCTCTGCAACAGATCCCCACACTAACCTCTTGTTTCTGTCAACTGTAAGTTTTACCTCTCATGTGACGATTATTTTTATTTTTTCACTTGGATCTGTTTTGTGTACTCTGTGATGGTATGAATTTTGAAGTTATTAGAGTTATTAAGATGCTAGATCTCAGTTGCAAACATTCATCACTACGAGCTCACAGACAGGTGCAGTAATTTTTATGTTATCTTCCTTCTCTGGTCAAAATCGAAAAACAGAGGTAGTCTAATTTGCTACAGCAAGATTAACTCAGAACTGTGGGGATGTTGGGACTTAGATTAGAAATACTTTGTGATTTTGAAAAGTGATTTAAGCATGCAAGCTATAATATTATATGGTTTTGGAAGTGATTTTGAACATAACGATGTTGTTTGAAAATTTGCAATTACTCTAGCATATCTGTAAAGGTAGATGTGTTGAGCCTGCATGCTTGTATTTGCAGTAAAATGCAAAGTTCAGTTTCGTGCAAGTGGAGATTTTGGGCTGATTTTTATGTGCAGGTTTTTTGATATTTTTTGGGTTTTGGATTGTATTTCTTATGGCTATGAAATATTGTCATTGTTTTGTTTTTGATTTTACGGAATTCTTGCCTTGTATTTCAACACTTTCTTGATGATTGTTTTGACTAGCGTTGTTCAATGCACGTACCTTAGTGGATTATAATCGGGGCATTGCCTCTGTTTTGTAAAAAAGATTGAAACGATTGGCATAACAATATTGTATCAAATGTCGTAAAATACACGGATGATCCACATTGTATGACCAAGTTTGATCCTTCATAGTATTTAAGTGTTTGTTTTAATGTTGATTTGTTTTTGTTTTCAAAGTTTAACGAGACATCATGGACGATCATGAATCTATGGATAAAGCATCTTGGAATAGAGAAATATTGCATATATTTTGTGATATATGCATTAAGGCAACTGACATGGGAATGAGACCGAATACTCATTTTGATAGATGCGGATGGAAATTTATTTTAACATCATTTAAAGAACAAACGGGTCATGCATTCACCAAAACGCAGCTGAAAAACAAATGGGATGTATGTAAAAAAGATTGGAGGATATGGACGAAATTGATAGTTGAAACTAGTGTGGGTTGGAGTTACGGATTAGGGACAATTGCGGCTAGCGATGAGGGGTGAAAATCAAAAATTTAGGTGAATTTTCGTCGGACTAGCTATTCCATGTCATTCATTATGTTTTGTTAAGATAATTACAATAAAACTATTTGTTTTATGCAGGAAATTAGAGGGGCGAAAAAATTCAAACAGACCGATATCGAGTCATCGTTGAAGTTAAAGTTTGATAGAATGTTCCCTAGAGACACCGCTACCGGCCAATATGCATGGGCACCATCGTCAGGCGCAATTGGTGCCAATGAAGTCGATTTGGACACAAGCAATGTTGATCCAGAAGGTTCTGATCTGGAAGGAAACTGGGATTCAGAGGAGAATGTCAATCAAGATTTTGAAAATCATATTTGTCGAGGTGTTGGGGGGGTGCATATGTCTAGTAGTGGCAACACAAAGAGTAGTGGCAAAAGAAAAGAAAGAGAACATCCGGAGCCGAGAGCTAGAAAGAAAAATTCATCTGGAATTGGTGCTCAACTAGTATCAATTCAGCAACAACTTCTCGACAACATGTCTAGTCGGAGTAATTTCACTTCTGTGAATAGGGATTTGCCGGGTTGCAGTATTCCTGAAGTTATGGCTGAGTTCCAATCAATACCTGGTTCCACAGATAACGATGAATTTTTTGACCTAGCTATTGAGTTTCTAAGTGTGCGAAGAAATAGAGAAATGTGGGCTAGCATCAACAATATTGAAAGAAAATACAGCTGGCTTCAACGAAACATTGCGCTCCGAAAAAACGCTTAACTGCAATGCTTTGAATTTGTTTGACTGTTTGGTTTTTATATTTGTCTTCCTTCAGATTGTAACGTAAGAAGTAATTTGTTAAGCGCAATTTTATTAGTTACGACTTTTGTATTGCGTTATTTCGATGTTCTAAAATATATTATTTTGTTATAACCTCTTATATTATGATTTAAAGTTTTTTTATTTATCTTAAATTATTGTTCTCATTGTTATTAATAAATGTTTGTTTGTACTAGTGAATAAAAATATAATTAAGAATATTAAGAACATGATATTGTTTAACCATGCAAGTTGTTTTAAAAACAACAGAAAAAATTAATATTCTTGATTAATTGACATTAAAAATGAAAAAAAGTGGGATCTTAAATAGTTGCTAAAATCAAAAATACAAAATTGCTAAAATTTAATACTTAGACTTAAAAAAAATAAAAGGTACATGTTTATGTCGTTTAAAGAAATTTCACAAGTTGAAAGCAACCTTAATAAAAAAAAACATGTCCTTAAAAAGGAAAACAAATTAATAAATTAATGAGGCAGTAAATTTCTATGGTAACAAAATAATATTAAGAGATTCATGGAAGCGAGGGAATAAGATGAACGATTTTTTTTTATTCAGTTAATGGATTTTTAAAAAATATTTTTTTTTATTTTAAAGTAGTTTTTTGATATTTTTAAATTATTTTGATACACTAATATCATAAATAATTTTTAAAAAATATTATTTTAATATAAATGTAATCCCAATTATATCCTAGATAGGATTTTTTTCCATATATTATAGCTCGCGTAAATAATTAAGAATTGCAGAGACCTTCACATATAGATATTGTTCGTGATGACATTGCAAGTAATTTGGTGAGAATAAAAAAAGTGTTCAATTTACTTGAATTATTAATTACATTATATTATTATAATCATTAAATCTACAATATTTAAAATTATATATATATATATATATATATATATATATATATATATATATGTGCCTTTTAAAGTAATTTCACAAGTTAAAAGCAATATGAAAAGCTTGGTGATCAAACACATGAAACTGTTTTTCATTAATCTCAAACTCAAAAGTAGTTTTAACCAAACATTTTAGAACTTATTTTGAACCGCAGCTAAAATGTTTTTTATGAAACTTTAAAAAAAAAACTTCAGCCACAAAAGCAAAAATAATATCAAACACACCCTAAGAGTGATGCTCCAAATCATTACATGAGTGTCCTAGGCCCGTTTACAAGTGTTATAAGCCCTTCTACGAGATGAGGTGATTATTGAATATATTTACATGCTATTATATTATGAGCATAATGAATGTATGTACAATTAGTTTAAT
The DNA here is from genome assembly GCA_027405865.1 of Salix purpurea. Classification (NCBI taxonomy): domain Eukaryota; kingdom Viridiplantae; phylum Streptophyta; class Magnoliopsida; order Malpighiales; family Salicaceae; genus Salix; species Salix purpurea. The sequence goes on along the minus strand of CM050328.1, from coordinate 2,061,156 downwards.
TTTAATAAAAATGTTATGTTATGTAAATATTCAATCTAATTTTGTTACTTATAATTGAATATATTATGAGTTACTTATGTGGATTATGTTTTGATGATGAGAAACTTGCTATTTAAATTGTATGAATTGTTTTTTTTTTACAGGGAGTTAATTGTAAACAAGATTATCCAAAGACAAGTTTGTTAAATGAGTTGTAGATCTTATCTACGACACCCGAGTCATAAATTGTATATGCAACTCGTATGTCATAAATGTTAATTACGACTCTTTAAACAATGTTAGATCCCTAAATATTTTTTTTTCTCATGTTATTTTACTAAAATCTTTTTTTAATTGTGCTAAATGACCAAAACACTCTAAGGGCATCTCCAGCGGGGAGGAGCCGTCCCGGGAGCCAAAGCCAAATATTTAAAAATATAACTTTTTTTGTCAATTTCTGCTCTCCAGCGGGAGAGCCATCCCAGGAGCCATTTTGCCTCTTCTTCTCGACAAACATCCATTCCTACATATATTTATCCAGGAGCTATTTTGTTAAAAAAGCCATTAAACTAGCCGTTGGAATATTGGCAGAATTTTAAGCATCAACAACCTACAAAATCACAGCAACAAATTCACAGCAAAATCACAGCATGTTACCAGGAAAAAGGGGAATTTCACAAGCCATATTCCATACCTGCTCAAAACAACACACACCCACAATGCAACACCAGTTCGAGCTGAAAAAACATTGCAGCCCCTACTACTATGCTACACATGCTGTTCTTTTTCTATCCTGCGTTTTTTCTCATTTACATAGATCAGCTGGATCTTCACATCCTAGGTTCTTTGTCTAACCCTGGATTTTGCCCCTGGAGAGTACAGAGGGAGGGTGGCTGGATGGTGGCCGGAGAGTGCAGAGGGAGAGGGAGGGCGACGTTGTTAGAGCAAAATGAATTTAGGCTGTGTTTGTTTCTCGGAATTCACTTTCCGGGAAACCACTTTCCAAACTTTCCTGTGTTTGTTTGTCTTCCGGAAAGTTGGTCAACGGAAAACACTTTCCAGTCAAAGAAAAATTTGGCTTAGTTTTCAGGAAAGTGTTTTCCGGAAAATTTGGGCGGAAAACACTTTCCGGAAGTTGTGAAAAATTTAGAAATGTCATTATTTGCAGATTATATCAAATTTGATCCTCAAACTTTTGATTGCTATATATAATTTGTTTTGAATATTTATTTTTCAATTCCATCTCTTAAAATTTAATTTTTATATTAATTTTGGTCCTTATTTTTATAATTGCTATTTGCTTTTTTCTTATCATTTTTTTATTGAAATTTTTTATCTATCAAATTTGGTTCTCATTTTTTTTATTGTTACTTATTTTATTTGAAATAATTTATGAAATGTTAATTATTATTATTTTAATTTATTCACCTTTCATTTTTTTTTAATTTTTTAGATTTGATCTCTATTATTTTGATTATTATTTATTTTATTTGAGATAATTTGTGAAATTATATTTTTTTCAATTTCATTATCATTCAACTTTTTAATTTGTAAGATTTGTTCCTCATTATTTTAATAAACTTGAAAAAAAAATTAATTTATTAATAAATTATTTTCCAGTTCATTTTCCATAACACAAACAAACACTGGAAAGTGTTTTCCAGTTCATTTTCCATAACACTGTCAAACATCGGAATTCACTTTCCCCAGAATTCACTTTCCAAAAGGAAACCACTCTCCAGCAAATTTAGGGTTTGGAAAAAATTGGGGGGGGGGGGGGGGGGGGGGGTTATATATTAGTATTATTAATTATAATAATAATAATGATATATAATATGTAATTGATTTGGAAAAAACAGGGAATTATGGAAAAGAGGTTTTAATTTGTAATTGATTTGATTGAATTATTTGTAATGGAATTTTTCAATATTTTAAAATTTTAAATTTAAATTATTGCGGGTTTTTTAATTTTAAATTCATTTTTTAATTTAAATATAATTAAAAACTTAATAATTATATTGTTGGAAGGTTTTTTAAAAATAATTATTCGATTATATAACTTACTCCTATTAATTGTATAATTAATTGCATAATTAAACTATATACAAAATAATTGCATTATATTTAAAATAATATTAAAAAAATGGCTCTCCAAAATGCTTTTTACCATTAAAGTACACATCAACAAAAAGGTCATATATACACTATTCAAACATCAATTTTAAAGATTTGGCTCTCCAAAATGCCTACTCCCATTGGAGATGCTCTAAGTAGCCATCTTTTCTTCTATTTTCTTTATTTTCATTGACTTCAACATTACTTCGTGACATAAAAGCAAATGTTTTCCAATATTAAAAAAAAATGGCCTATATGTTGGAAAATTGGCTCCTTATGATTTACAAATTTAAAGGTGTTTACAAACTTAATATATACATTGTACTTTAGGTTAAAATAGTAATGGATCTTTGATATTTCTCAAAAGATTATAGATAAAAATCCTAAACTATTTATGCCTCAAGTAAAAAAAAATCAATCCATAATATTATCCAATCATTTTGATTTTCATCATTGATACCTATATTTAATCACTTAAACCCCCATTAACACCATCACCCCCATCATCATTGCCAATTTCATTATTGTTATTTTATAACCACCATAAATTTTATATAAAGTCTATTTTATATAAAATACTTTCCATATGTAAAAAAAAGATTGAACAACCATCTCATCAAATATTAATTAGCGTAATGGAGTTATTTTTATACTTTGGGATTTTAGGTAGAAGGTTATATATGGGTCCAATTTTATGCCAATTCATTTTATTCTTATATATAGGATTACTTCTAGGTCAAAGTCCCATCAAATTTGATTTTCAATTTTTCAAGTTGTATTTCAATTTCGTCAAGGATTGTTTAACCATATGATCAAGATATTCACATCAGTTGGTATCAAAGTTAAGCTTTAAAATAAGGTTATATCCATCTATTTTTGTTCCAATTCTTCCTAGAATTTGGGTTTTTATTTCACATCCAAATTCTACTTTCTTTTATTTTATTTAAATCACATATTAATTATAATATTATTGATTTTTTATCAGATTTTAATTTAATTTCTTTACTAAAATTATCAATATATAATTAATTAAAAAAATTACTTTATAATATTACAATAAAGTTTACATTATATTATCGTGTTAAAAAAAAAAACATTTTTAACACCATTTGCATCAATCAAAGAAAGTGGCACAACTTACCCGCGAACAAACAAGATGAAAATGAAAAATCACCCACCACCAGAAACTATCTGATTCCATGAACCATGTTGCTCACCTCCTAATTTTTCGTTCAAGTTAAATTAATGCTGTTTTCACCTATCAGAGGGTGTCTACAGCAATTCCAATCAAAACATCCAAAGGAACACCCAATCAAAAGAAAAACCAATTCGCTTAGCTTCCTCGCTGCACATTCAAGTACTCAACATCTTCAAAGTATTTTTTTCATTACAACTAGATACCTGATAAGACGACTTTCGGTAGAAGTTTGATAATGTTTCGAGCTCTATCAATGCTCCAAGTGAAACACATACTCTGTCAAGCGATGTAGTTTACTGGAATCCAGTTTCTGCTCTGTTTTAACAGGCTGTTTTTTCACAGTTAGCATTCGAGAATCAGGATCCACAACCCAGCCTTGCTGCACTACATCTGCATACGATAACAAGAATCTCATTAGCAGCACAGCATGTAAGCATGCGATAGATACATGCAACAATCTAACATATAGTGCACATGCATGCATTAGATTGATAGACAAAATGATGGATGTATGGATAGATAGATTGCTACAAGCATACATACATACATAGAGTCTGTACTGTGTTCGAGTTTATTATGCCAAAAAGCCAATGGTGAAAAACAAAAGGTAACTTTTTATGTCATATCCTAAGCCCTTAGCATGTTAGAGTAATCAAATTCTATTCACGTTGAAACTACATGAGAATCAACTAATTCCTAAACTACTCAGGACAGAAATTTTGCTTGAAATGTTGTTTCCACAAACTTAAACCATCACCATGTATAGGAAAGTGCCATTGTAGCATCAATCATAGCCATCAATGCACTATGAGACTTATAATCAATCTCAATATCAAGATACCATGAATCATGCATATACCCACACCTTCCAATCAAGTCCCCAGTTAGACAATTAGTATCGTTTTCATTTCTCTCCATACCGAAATAAGACCACTTTTCTGCTGTACTCGCCACTTTTCAACATTACAACCACTCAACTGTTGTACTTGCCCTTCCTGACATTACAAGGGGCTCAAGGTTTTGTCATTAGATGGCAATCTAAACACCATAAAGCCATTGTCTCCCAATCAGATCTGGAAAAGCTCATCAAGTTCATCTTCTTTTTTTCAAACGTTCCATGGGTTACTTGCTTTAAAGATAGTTGGGTCTTCCTTCAAAATTCACCTAGTCATTTCTAGTCAGACACTATTTCATGCTTGTTGACTTCTATTTGGACCAAGACATGTTCACTAATTGTACCAAGAATGTCTAAGGCCAATCCCCTGAATCGCTAAACATCAAGATTGAGACTTCACAATAGGTAAAAAATGGGGATGGAGAATCGGAATCTTACAATTTGTGGCATCATCTTCATTCATTCCTAGAAAGAGAGCTGTATCTTGGATGCCTATAGTTGAATAAGCAGAAAGCAAAAGCTGAAACATCCTCTTGGTGTAAACCTCTGCAAACAATGTTGTTTACCGTGTTATGACACCAACATCAAAAACTATAGCAAATAATTTGGTTGATGACTTTCAAACAAAACAAATCCTGTACATCCACGGACAGTTTTTTACAATGAATTGAAGATGGTAAATATATTTTGAATTCTAAATTGCACCAGTTCCATAGTTTGCCCATGTTATTTACATTAAAAAAAGAGTTTAATTGCACAAACAGTTGTTTCAAAGCATCCATCTTTTTATATAGCATCAAAAATACAAGTAATTACTACTTTTGCAGTTCCATATTTTTGCATTTGTAAGTGCATATGAATGTTTCAATTAAATTTACTCATCTCTAGTGACCACTCGTGAACACAAACATACCATGTTCTAACCATTTAAGAAAAAAATGAAAAACAAAGAGCATCCTTATCTCTCTTCACCTATATGATAGGAAACCCTTTTTTATGTTGTTTTCCAGGTATAATAGGAAACCCTTTTTATGTTGTCTTCCTAGGTAAAATATTCTTAAAATGAAAGCTCAACAGTGTCATCACATGTGATGGAATTGTTGGTGTACATCATCTAATGCTAATAAACACAACTCCTGGAACATGTTGCTAAGGATGTGATTGTTATTGTGGCAAAAACACCATTTCCAAAAAAATTGGTGTTTTTGAATCATTTTGATGTGTTAATGTAAGAAAACAAAAGGAATAATTAAAACATGATCCCAGTGAGTCTTAGGGCGACGCGGCTCCCTCGGAGCTTCCAGTGCCTACAAATCCATTTATTATTAAATAATAGAAAATTCAAAAAGCCCAAAACTTATTAAGTAAAATTACCTATTTTAAAAAAATATGACTAGAAAATGTAGAAATTAGCTCATTAAAATCCATTAATAAAAAAAACCTTCACACATTCACTGAAAAAAAAATCAAAAAAATGGCTAACTACAAACTTTTTGGCGCCGAGCTCTGGTCTCGTGATCAAGCTTAGACCTTGGACCTTTCGACGCCATTGTCGTTTATTTTTATTTTTTTCTCTTAAACAAAATTAACCGCCTGCATGTCCACATGAACTTGAAGGAGATGGAGAAAGCGACGACTCCAATGGCTATAATAAATTTGTGAAGAAATGATCTTCACATTCGAAGGCTTCTTCTTTTTCTTCGGCGTTAGGGTTTCAGATTTGATTCCTTTTTCGCCTTTCTTTTTTCCTTTTTGTATTTTGTTTTCTATTACAGATGAAAAATATTGTTAAGTTTTCTTGGGAAACCCGTAGTCCTCCTCCAACTGTATATATATTTATCACTTTAGTCCCTCATCTCTGAGATGTTCCCAGTCAAGTCCTTCTATTAAAATATTTGGACGAGGTGTAAAACGCACTTGTTAATCGTGTGCTTTCGAATTTATCCTAATTTTTCAAATTTTCATTCGTGCAATATCCAATTTTCAATTAATACTCTCTTTGTTATTGTATTTTCAAAGTATTTTTGAAAAAAAATGATTTTTTTTAAAAAAAAATAGTCTTTTTAGATCATATTCATGAGTTGATGTCAAAAATATTTAAAAAAAAACATTATTTTGATACAATTTTAAACGAAAAATACTTTCAAAAACAACTTCAATCACACTCATCAAACGACACTTAATTAGTTAATTGGTTAGATATATATGTATTTCATTCAAGTTGAGTATATTTTTTTTGTATACCTAAATCGGATTTAAAAAAATAGTTTTTTATTTAAATATTTATTATTATTATTTTATATATTGATATCAAAAAAAAAATATTACTACATTTACAGGGTAAAAACACTTTTTCAAGTACCCTATAAATTACTATCAAAATTGAAAAATAAAAGCTTGATGGACAATTTATTTTTCTCATAATGAATCTTTTTTTCAAGAAATTTAATGTTAAATCATGAGCTACCATGGTAAAATTTTAAATAGGCTTGTCCTGAATTAAATAATAATAATAATTTAGTATTTTAATAAACCCTTCTCACCTCCACAGCGCCTCACTCATTCTCACCTCCACAGCGCCTCTAGTCCCTCCCTTCAATCTCTGCAAAAACCATCTAACAAACTCATCTGCTCTCCCCTTTTCCTTCACCCTCCCGTCCCCCCTTCTCCTTCATCCTCTGCAAGACGAACCCGTCTGATCTCCCCTTCTCTCGTCCTCGCCGTCTCTGCAACAGATCCCCACACTAACCTCTTGTTTCTGTCAACTGTAAGTTTTACCTCTCATGTGACGATTATTTTTATTTTTTCACTTGGATCTGTTTTGTGTACTCTGTGATGGTATGAATTTTGAAGTTATTAGAGTTATTAAGATGCTAGATCTCAGTTGCAAACATTCATCACTACGAGTTCACAGACAGGTGCAGTAATTTTTATTTTATCTTCCTTCTCTGGTCAAAATCGAAAAACAGAGGTAGTCTAATTTGCTACAGCAAGATTAACTCAGAACTGTGGGGATGTTGGGACTTAGATTAGAAATACTTTTTGATTTTGAAAAGTGATTTAAGCATGCAAGCTATAATATTATATGGTTTTGGAAGTGATTTTGAACATAACGATGTTGTTTGAAAATTTGCAATTACTCTAGCATATCTGTTCAGGTAGATGTGCTGCATGCTTGTATTTGCAGTAAAATGCAAAGTTCAGTTTCGTGCAAGTGGAGATTTTGGGCTGATTTTTATGTGCAGGTTTTTTGATATTTTTTGGGTTTTGGATTGTATTTCTTATGGCTATGAAATATTGTCATTGTTTTGTTCTTGATTTTACGGAATTCTTGCCTTGTATTTCAACACTTTCTTGATGATTGTTTTGACTAGCGTTGTTCAATGCACGTACCTTAGTGGATTATAATCAGGGCATTGCCTCTGTTTTGTAAAAAAGATTGAAACGATTGGCATAACAATATTGTATCAAATGTCGTAAAATACACGGATGATCCACATTGTATGACCAAGTTTGATCCTTCATAGTATTTAAGTGTTTGTTTTAATGTTGATTTGTTTTTGTTTTCAAAGTTTAACGAGACGTCATGGACGATCATGAATCTATGGATAAAGCATCTTGGAATAGAGAAATATTGCATATATTTTGTGATATATGCATTAAGGCAACTGACATGGGAATGAGACCGAATACTCATTTTGATAGATGCGGATGGAAATTTATTTTAACATCATTTAAAGAACAAACGGGTCATGCGTTCTCCAAAACGCAGCTGAAAAACAAATGGGATGTATTTAAAAAAGATTGGAGGATATGGACGAAATTGATAGTTGAAACTAGTGTGGGTTGGAGTTACGGATTAGGGACAATTGCGGCTAGCGATGAGGGGTGAAAATCAAAAATTTAGGTGAATTTTCGTCGGACTAGCTATTCCATGTCATTCATTATGTTTTGTTAAGATAATTACAATAAAACTATTTGTTTTATGCAGGAAATTAGAGGGGCGAAAAAATTCAAACAGACCGATATCGAGTCATCGTTGAAGTTAAAGTTTGATAGAATGTTCCCTAGAGACACCGCTACCGGCCAATATGCATGGGCACCATCGTCAGGCGCAATTGGTGCCGATGAAGTCGATTTGGACACAAGCAATGTTGATCCAGAAGGTTCTGATCTGGAAGGAAACTGGGATTCAGAGGAGAATGTCAATCAGGATTTTGAAAATCATATTTGTCAAGGTGTTGGGGGGGTGCATATGTCTAGTAGTGGCAACACAAAGAGTAGCGGCAAAAGAAAAGAAAGAGAGCATCCGGAGCCGAGAGCTAGAAAGAAAAATTCATCTGGAATTGGTGCTCAACTAGTATCAATTCAGCAACAACTTCTCGACAACATGTCTAGTCGGAGTAATTCCACTTCTGTGAATAGGGATTTGCCGGGTTGCAGTATTCCTGAAGTTATGGCTGAGTTCCAATCAATACCTGGTTCCACAGATGACGATGAATTTTTTGACCTATCTATTGAGTTTCTAAGTGTGCGAAGAAATAGAGAAATGTGGGCTAGCATCAACAATATTGAAAGAAAATACAGCTGGCTTCAACGAAACATCGCGCTCCGAAAAAACGCTTAACTGCAATGCTTTGAATTTGTTTGACTGTTTGGTTTTTATATTTGTCTTCCTTCAGATTGTAACGTAAGAAGTAATTTGTTAAGCGCAATTTTATTAGTTATGACTTTTGTATTGTGTTATTTCGATGTTCTAAAATATGTTATTTTGTTATAACCTCTTATATTATGATTTAAAGTTTTTTTATTTATCTTTAATTATTGTTCTCATTGTTATTAATAAATGTTTGTTTGTTTGTACTAGTGAATAAAAATATAATTAAGAATATTAAGAACATGATATTGTTTAACCATGCAAGTTGTTTTAAAAACAACAGAAAAAATTAATATTCTTGATTAATTGACATTAAAAATGAAAAAAAGTGGGATCTTAAATAGTTGCTAAAATCAAAAATACAAAATTGCTAAAATTTAATACTTAGACTTAAAAAAAATAAAAGGTACATGTTTATGTCGTTTAAAGAAATTTCACAAGTTGAAAGCAACCTTAATAAAAAAAAAAAAAAAAACATGTCCTTGAAAAGGAAAACAAATTAATAAATTAATAAGGCAATAAATTTCTATGGTAACAAAATAATATTAAGAGATTCATGGAAGAGAGGGAATAAGATGAACAATTTTTTTTTATTCAGTTAATGGATTTTTAAAAAATATTTTTTTTTATTTTAAAGTAGTTTTTTGATATTTTTAAATTATTTTGATACACTAATATCATAAATAATTTTTAAAAAATATTATTTTAATATGACTGTAATCCCAATTATATCCTAGATAGGATTTTTTCCATATATTATAGCTCGCGTAAATAATTAAGAATTGCAGAGACCTTCACATATAGATATTGTTCGTGATGACATTGCAAGTAATTTGGTGAGAATAAAAAAAGTGTTCAATTTACTTGAATTATTAATTATATTATATTATTATAATCATTAAATCTACAATATTTAAAATTATATATATATATATATATATATATATATATATATATATATATATATATATATATGCCCTTTAAAGTAATTTCACAAGTTAAAAGCAATATGAAAAGCTTGGTAATCAAACACATGAAACTGTTTTTCATTAATCTCAAACTCAAAAGTAGTTTTAACCAAACATTTTAGAACTTATTTTGAACCGCAGCTAAAATGTTTTTTATGAAACTTTTAAAAAAAAAACCTCAGCCACAAAAGCAAAAATAATATCAAACACACCCTAAGAGTGAAGCTCCAAATCATTACATGAGTGTCCTAGGCCCGTTTACAAGTGTTATAGACCCTTCTACGAGATGAGGTGATTATTGAATATATTTACATGCTATTATATTATGAGCATAATGAATGTATGTACAATTAGTTTAATTTTAATAAAAATGTTATGTTATGTAAATATTCAATCTAATTTTGTTACTTATAATTGAATATATTATGAGTTACTTATGTGGATTATGTTTTGATGATGAGAAACTTGCTATTTAAATTGGATGAATTGTTTTTTTTTTACAGGGAGTTAATTGCAAACAAGATTATCCAAAGACAAGTTTGTTAAATGAGTTGTAGATCTTATCTACGACACCCGAGTCATAAATTGTATATGCAACTCGTGTGTCATAAATGTTAATTACGACTCTTTAAACAATGTTAGATCCCTAAATATTTTTTTTCCCATGTTATTTTACTAAAATCTTTTTTTAATTGTGCTAAATGACCAAAACACTCTAAGGGCATCTCCAGCAGGGAGGAGCCATCCCGGGAGCCAAAGCCAAATATTTTAAAATATAACTTTTTTTGTCAATTTCTGCTCTCCAGCGGGAGAGCCATCCCAGGAGACATTTTGCCTCTTCTTCTCGGCAAACATCCATTCCTACATATATTTATCCAGGAGCTATTTTGTTAAAAAAAACCGTTAAACTAGCCGTTGGAATATTGGCAGAATTTTAAGCATCAACAACCTACAAAATCACAGCAACAAATTCACAGCAAAATCACAGCATGTTACCAGGAAAAAGGGGAATTTCACAAGCCATATTCCATACCTGCTCAAAACAACACACACCCACAATGCAACACCAGTTCGAGCTGAAAAAACATTGCAGGCCCTACTACTATGCTACACATGCTGTTCTTTTTCTATCCTGTGTTTTTTCTCATTTACATAGATCAGCTGGATGTTCACATCCTAGGTTCTTTGTCTACCCCTGGATTTTGCCCCTGGAGAGTACAGAGGGAGGGTGGTTGGATGGTGGCCGGAGAGTGCAGATGGAGAGGGAGGGCGACGCTGTTAGAGCAAAATGAATTTAGGCTGTGTTTGTTTCCCGGAATTCACTTTCCGGGAAACCACTTTCCAAACTTTCCTGTGTTTGTTTGCCTTTCGGAAAGTTGGTCAACGGAAAATACTTTCCAGTCAAAGAAAAATTTGGCTTGGTTTTCAGGAAAGTATTTTCCGGAAAATTTGGGCAGAAAACACTTTCCGAAAGTTGTGAAAAATTTAAAAATGTCATTATTTGCAGATTATATCAAATTTGATCCTCAAACTTTTGATTGCTATATATAATTTGTTTTGAATATTTATTTTTCAATTCCATCTCTTAAAATTTAAGTTTTTATATTAATTTTGGTCCTTATTTTTATAATTGCTATTTGCTTTTTTCTTATCATTTTTTTATTGAAATTTTTTATCTATCAAATTTGGTCCTCATTTTTTTTATTGTTACTTATTTTATTTGAAATAATTTATGAAATGTTAATTATTATTATTATAATTTATTCACCTTTCATTTTTTTTAATTTTGTAGATTTGATCTCTATTATTTTGATTATTATTTATTTTATTTGAGATAATTTGTGAAATTATATTTTTTTCAATTTCATTCTCATTCAACTTTTTAATTTGTAAGATTTGTTCCTCATTATTTTAATAAACTTGAAAAAAAATTAATTTATTAATAAATTATTTTCCAATTCATTTTCCATAACACAAACAAACACTGGAAATTGTTTTCCAGTTCATTTTCCATAACACTGTCAAACATCAAAATTCACTTTCCAAGAATTCACTTTCCCCAGAATTCATTTTCCAAAAGGAAACCACTCTCCAGCAAACAAACGGGGCCTTAGGGTTTGGAAAAAATTTGGGGGGGGGGGGGGGGGGGGTTATATATTAGTATTAATAATAATAATAATAATAATAATAATAATAATAATAATAATAATAATAATAATAATAATAATAATAATTTGTAATTGATTTGGAAAAAACGGGGAATTATGGAAAAGAGGTTTTAATTTGTAATTGATTTGATTGAATTATTTGTAATGGAATTTTTCAATATTTTAAAATTTAAAATTTAAATTATTGTGGGGTTTTTTAATTTTAAATTCATTTTCTAATTTAAATATAATTAAAAACTTAATAATTATATTGTTGGAGGGTTTTTTAAAAATAATTATTCGATTATATAACTTACTCCTATTAATTGTATAATTAATTGCATAATTAAACTATACACAAAATAATTGCATTATATTTAAAATAATATTAAAAAAAATGGCTCTCCAAAATGCTTTTTACCATTAAAGTACACATCAACAAAAAGGTCATATATACACTATTCAAACATCCATTTTAAAGATTTGGCTCTCCAAAATACCTACTCCCACCGGAGATGCTCTAAGTAGCCATCTTTTCTTCTATTTTCTTTATTTTCATTGACTTCGGCATTACTTCGTGACATCAAAGCAAATATTTTCCAATATTAAAAAAAAATGGCCTATATGTTGGAAAATTGGCTCCTTATATGATTTACAAATTTAAAGGTGTTTACAAACTTAATATATACATTGTACTTTAGGTTAAAATAGTAATGGATCTTTGATATTTCTCAAAAGATTATAGATAAAAATCCTAAACTATTTATGCCTCAAGTAAAAAAAAAATCAATCCATAATATTATCCAATCATTTTAATTTTCATCATTGATACCTATATTTAATCACTTAAACCCCCATTAATACCATCACCCCATCATCATTGCCAATTTCATTATTGTTATTTTATAACCACCATAAATTTTATATAAAGTCTATTTTATATAAAATACTTTCCATATGTAAAACAAAGATTGAACAACCATCTCATCAAATATTAATTAGCGTAATGGAGTTATTTTTATACTTTGGGATTTTAGGTAGAAGGTTATATATGGGTCCAATTTTATGCCAATTCATTTTATTCTTATATATAGGATTACTTCTAGGTCAAAGTCCCATCAAATTTGATTTTCAATTTTTCAAGTTGTATTTCAATTTCGTCAAGGATTGTTTAACCATATGATCAAGATATTCACATCAGTTGGTATCAAAGTTAAGCTTTGAAATAAGGTTATATCCATTTATTCATGTTCCGATTCTTCCTAGAATTTGGGTTTTTATTTCACATCCAAATTCTACTTTCTTTTATTTTATTTAAATCACTTATTAATTATAATATTATTGATTTTTTATCAGATTTTAATTTAATTTCTTTACTAAAATTATCAATATATAATTAATTAAAAAAATTACTTTATAATATTACAATAAAGTTTACATTATATTATCGTGTTAAAAAAAAAAACATTTTTAACACCATTTGCATCAATCAAAGAAAGTGGCACAACTTACCCGCGAACAAACAAGATGAAAATGACAAATCACCCACCACCAGAAACTATCTGATTCCATGAACCATGTTGCTCACCTCCTAATTTTTCGTTCAAGTTAAATTAATGCTGTTTTCACCTATCAAAGGGTGTCTACAGCAATTCCAATCAAAACATCCAAAGGAACACCCAATCAAAAGAAAAACCAATTCGCTTAGCTTCCTCGCTGCACATTCAAGTACTCAACATCTTCAAAGTATTTTTTTCATTACAACTAGATACCTGATAAGACGACTTTCGGTAGAAGTTTGATAATGTTTCGAGCTCTATCAATGCTCCAAGTGAAACACATACTCTGTCAAGCGATGTAGTTTACTGGAATCCAGTTTCTGCTCTGTTTTAACAGGCTGTTTTTTCACAGTTAGCATTCGAGAATCAGGATCCACAACCCAGCCTTGCTGCACTACATCTGCATATGATAACAAGAATCTCATTAGCAGCACAGCATGTATGCATGTGATAGATACATGCAACAATCTAACATATAGTGCACGTGCATGCATTAGATTGATAGACAAAATGATGGATGTATGGATAGATAGATTGCAACACGCATACATACATAGAGTCTGGACCGTGTCCGAGTTTATTATTCCAAAAAGCCAATGGTGAAAAACAAAAGGTAACTTTTTATGTCATATCCTAAGCTCTTAGCATGTTAGAGTAATCAAATTCTATTCATGTTGAAACTACATGAGAATCATCTAATTCCTAAACTACTCAGGACAGAAATTTTAATTGAAAAGTTGTTTCCACAAACTTAAACCATCACCATGTAGAGGAAAGGGCCATTGTAGCATCAATCATAACCATCAATGCACTATGAGACTTATAATCAATCTCAATATCAAGATACCATGAATCATGCATATACCCACACCTTCCAATCAAGTCCCCAGTTAGACAATTAGTATCGTTTTCAAGAGGCTCAAGGTTTTGTCATTAGATGGCAATCTAAACACCATAAAGCCATTGTCTCCCAATCAGATCTGGAAAAGCACATCAAGTTCATCTTCTTTTTTTCAAACGTCCCATGGGTTACTTGCTTTAAAGATAGTGGGTCATCCTTCAAAATTAACCTAGTCATTTCTAGTCAGACACTCTTTCATGCTTGTTGACTTCTATTTGGACCGAGACATGTTCATTAATTGTACCAAGAATGTGTAAGGCCAATCCCCTGAATCGCTAAACATCAAGATTGAGACTTCACAACAGGAAAAAAATGAGGATGGAGAATCAGAATCTTACAATTTGTGGCATCATCTTCATTCATTCCTAGAAAGAGAGCTGTATCTTGGATGCCTATAGTTGAATAAGCAGAAAGCAAAAGCTGAAACATCCTCTTGGTGTAAACCTCTGGAAACAAAAGTTGTTTACCGTGTTATGACACCAACATCAAAAACTACAACAAATAATTTGGTTGATGACTTTCAAACAAAACAAATCCTGTACATCCAAGGACAGTTTTTTACAATGAATTAAAGATGGTAAATATATTTTGAATTCTAAATTGCGCCAGTTCCATAGTTTGTCCATGTTATTTCCATTAAAAAAAGAGAGTTTGACTGCACAAACAATTGTTTCAAAGCATCCATCTTTTATATATAGCATCAAAAATACAAGTAATTACTACTTTTGCAGTTCCATATTTTTGCATTTGTAAGTGCATACGAATAATTCAATTAAATTTACTCATCTCTAGTGACCACTCGTGAACACAAACATACCATGTTCTAACCATTTAAGAAAAAAATGAAAAACAAAGAGCATCCTTATCTCTCTTCACCTATATGATAGGAAACCCTTTTTTATGTTGTTTTCTAGGTATAATAGGAAACCCTTTTTATGTTGTCTTCCTAGGTAAAATATGCTTAAAATGAAAGCTCAACAGTGTCATCACATGTGATGGAATTGTTGGTGTACATCATCTAATGCTAATAAACACAACTCCTGGAACATGTTGCTAAGGATGTGATTGTTATTGTGGCAAAAACACCATTTCCAAAAAATTGAAAAAAAAATTGGTGTTTTTGAATCATTTTGATGTGTTAATGTAAGAAAACAAAAGGAATAATAATAAAAACATTATTTTGATGGATTTCCAAGAAAAAAACATTTTGAAAAGCAACCACTACAGCAATGCCAAACAGGCCTAACTACATCTGGTTTTTCAATGTTTTCCATCAAAGACTAATTATTTTTTTAATCCTGGCCAGGCTACATTTACCAGTTGTAATCCTAGTGCAACAAGTTGCCATCATTGTGCCAGACAAGGACATGAATAGAACACCACATCAGCAGATGCTGTATAGAGACATGATACTAAAGTTTCATAATTGTATCTCATAACATTCTTAGTTTGTAATGTTAAGATCATCCTTTCCCACACCTTTCCAGTTACGACACGGCTAACATGCTAACCCAACAATGTTTAGACTTTTGATCATGCCAATCCAAGGTCATCAATCTACACCAAATAAATGTAAGAGCAGAAAGAACATTAAAACATGCAATTGTGGGCTCTGAACAAGCACAATAGCTTCTCTAATACAAGGATTTTTTTCCTTTTCTAATGGTGTTTGTTGATGACAAATCCATGATAAATTAAATGAAACTGCAAGGCCAGTATCAACCACACCAATTCTCGTCATTTCTCCCACAGGTTAATTCTCAAGGAACGGCAAGAAACTAAATCAGCAACCAAACTCTTATAACAGAAGATAATTATTGAGTCAACACGGCACTTGCTATCTATTTTCACAAATTTGCGTGCAACAATCTTAAAAACTAAAAAAGAATCTATCCCTTTCCATTATCGGGTGGCCTGGAACTCTGATACCAATCCAAGGTCATCAATCTACACCAAATAAATGTAAGAGCAGAAAGAACATTAAAACATGCAATTGTGGGCTCTGAACAAGCACAATAGCTTCTCTAATACAAGGATTTTTTTCCTTTTCTAATGGTGTTTGTTGATGACAAATCCATGATAAATTAAATGAAACTGCAAGGCCAGTATCAACCACACCAATTCTCGTCATTTCTCCCACAGGTTAATTCTCAAGGAACGGCAAGAAACTAAATCAGCAACCAAACTCTTATAACAGAAGATAATTATTGAGTCAACACGGCACTTGCTATCTATTTTCACAAATTTGCGTGCAACAATCTTAAAAACTAAAAAAGAATCTATCCCTTTCCATTATCGGGTGGCCTGGAACTCTGATACCAATTTGGCTAGGTAAACAAACAGTCTAAAGAGCTAAAAGTTAAACTTTTCATCATAATAGAGAGGTGATCCCGCCCCATAACTAAACTAATGTTAGTTAGTTAGTTCAAATTAGCATTCACAACAATTATAATTCAACTATGGAAAACAAAAAACTTGCCTGAGAAAGCAACAACAAGAGGTTGAATTTGTTGAGACCAATCAAAAGCACGAATAGCCTCGTGCACGGCTGCATAGTCACGCGTCCATAACCTCTGACCAATTCTCCAAGCCGCGACAACTTCTGGCTGCCTCTCTTTCACCGCAGCAGGTATGGATTTCCACAGATATCTTGCGCTGTTACTGTTGATTTTTTTAAAATCAAATCAATTAATAATTAAACCCTAAATTTAATATCCAAACTAAAAGGAAAATGAAAGAAAAAGAACATCATACATATCATTGACATAAATATGGGCAAGAAGATGAATAGCAAAAGGCCACTCCTCCTCAAACGGAACCCCCTCCATCTCTGCAGCACCCTGTTCAATGCGATTAGGAGTTTATTTTAATTAAAAAAAAAAGAAGAAGAAGAAATTACAAAAAAAAAAAAAAAAAAAAACTAAAACCTTGAGCATGAGTTCATCACAGATATCAGCGATCTTCCCATACGATTTGGAAGATAAGGCGTCCGTGAGCAAACTGAAATCCATTGCTGCTGTTGCTTCTTCTTCCGATACCTACAGCTACTACTACGAATTTATTTATTTTCTTCCTTTTTTCACTCCTTGCGAGTATTGCTTGAGCGCAGAATAAAAAATTTTGATTGCTAAAACCTAAAATTAAATTCAATTATTAAATAGAAATTAATTATTTAACCCTATAATATTGTTTTTTAGTTTTTTTTTAATTTAATCACCGCTATAACCTCTTCTCTCTTTTTTTTTAAATTAGGTTTTATTCTACAAAATATTAGATTTTTATTTGGACCGTGTTTCTTATTATTTTTTTTAAATAATTTTCAATTAGATTATATTATATACAGATCTCATAAACTTATTTTCTTTTTAATTTTAATTTTTTATATTAAATTTATTAAAAAAACAATTTATATATTTTTATTTAGTTTTTATGAATTTATTTTGTTCTCGTGGTTAAGTTAATAAAAAACAATTATCTCTTCAATAATTGTTTTTTAATTTTATCTTTAAAATTAGCTTGTTTGAAAATTAGATTTTATAATTTTTTATTTTTTATTATGTGTAATTATACTCATCTCATGAATTTAGTTTTTTTTCTTGATTCCAACTTGAGTGTTAGATTTGTTGAAATAAAGCTTTATAAAAAAATTTATTTGTTTTCTATTAAGTCATACTGGTTTAATAACTCACGTTGCAAGTTTAACAAGTTAACCTGTGTTGATTTAAGTTTTTTTCCTTCTTTCCAATTTCACCTTTTTATCATTTGATTGGTTAAAATTAGGTTTGTGAGTTTTTTTATTTTTATTTTATAGGATAATCTCAATATCATTTCTTAAGTCTTGGGTTTGCTAGGTTAACTTATATTCATTTTATTTATTTATTATCCTTTTTATAATAGAGTTTTTTTTTAATTGGGCTTTGTAGTTTTTTATTTACTTTTCATGAGATTATTTAATTAGGCTAGCCCGAGTAACAAGTTTGGTTGGTTTATCAAAGATGACTCAGTTTGTTAGTTTTCACTCTTCAATTGAATATTTGTGTCCAACAACTCCACCTTAACTCTTTTTTTAGTTTTTCTTCTCAATTTTTCTTTGAATATTAGGTTGTTTGGGAATTTAACTTTGTAATTATTATTAAAAAAAAATTGTGAAGCTATATCAATCTCATATATTTAGTTATTTTGTTCTTATTTTCAACTTTCAACATTAAATTTGTTGAAAATGTAACGTTTTTATTTGATTCTTAAGAGTTTATCTTTTTCATGTGATTGAGGTATGAGGTTTAACAGGTTAGTCCGGGTTGACTTAAATTGTTTTTTTTTAATTGGTTTTTTTAAAAGTTTCATCTTTCAATATTGCGTTGGTTAGAAATAAGGCTTCATGTTTGTTTTTTTTTTAAATTTTCTTTCTGATGGGTCATCATAATCTCATGTATTAGGTAACAAGTTTAACATGTTAAACCAAGTTGACTCAAATGTTTTTTTTTCCTTTTTAATTTAATTTGTTTAATTTCATCATTCAAAATGAAATTTGTCAATAATTGAATTTTCTATAAAAAAAAATATATTTTTATAGAGTTATCATAGTGTCATGACATAAATCATAGATTTAACAAGTTAAGCTGAGTTAATTCAATAAGTTGTCGTCTCAATATATTTTTTTAAATATAATCCAAAATATTTTTAAGAAAATATTTTCTAATATGCATTATATTTTGAGTTCATGATCATTAATTTTTATTATAAAATACATCAGCGATGCTTGAATATATTTCCAGCTAAATAAAAAAATTAATCTAACTCACAGTGGGTCAATGATCTAGTACTTATATCATGTCTGTGCTATTTTCTTATTTATTTATGTGAAAAAATATGGATTTATGGATTACTTGTTATCATATTTCATCAAGAAAAAAAATGTTTTTATTAAAATGTTATCACTATCTTTATTTGTTAATATTGCTTACTCATACATGCAAATGAAAAATCTTTTGAATACCCAATACAAAGAAAGTATTTGTATAATGTTATGCATGTGTTTGGTAATGTAGTGTAGGGTGTTTTTAAAAAATGCTCTTTAATTAGAAGACATCAAAATAATATTTCTCTTATATTTTTGTATTTGTCACATCATCACATCAAAACCATTGAAAAAACCTAAGAACTTAATTTGATATTTTTTCAAATAAAAAAATATTTTGAAAAATATTGATGATGTTTTTCACCATCAATAATTGTTTTACTACAAACTAAAAGTTTATACAATTGTTCAAAACACTTAATCAAGAATTATATATTCCTATAAATGATTTATTGATTACAACCTAAGATTTAAAGGTGAATACTAGATAAGGATATAAATTCTTATATCGCAACGTTCAGGTGTTTAGAAGTTGTCACCTATTTATTCAATTAGAGTCGTTAGGAAACATAATTGTTTTGGTCTTTCTTAGAGGTTTAAAGGGTTAAAAATTTAGAGAAAATAATAGAAATAACTTGGATTGAAGATTTGATATGTTAACTTAAATTGACTTGATTTTTTTTATTTGTCATTCCATGATGTTCAACCCATTTACTTTCACTGTTTTTTATTATTTAACTAAAGAATATCAATTTATTGTTCCATTGATTGACCCCCTCGAGCTTGTTTCAGTCTTAACCGAGTTGGTGGTAAACACAGTTTTTTTTCCGACCATGGAAAAGTAAGAAGATCACACGTATAGCCAGGAGGCATAGTTTTGAAATTCAATTTAGGACCAGTTCTCTCTCAGGCAATGAATCATCAACCCCTTGGGAATAATAAAAGCTGAAGGAGTTGTCCGAATGCAGTCTCTCAAAATTCCACCACCAAATCATATGACAAAAAAAAAAGCAAAATCCTAAAGCTTAACGAATTGAGCTTAGGTTTGAAAAATATTTCCATCATACACAATTCAAATCCAGGTTACCGCATGCAATTATTCATCTACAACTTTGCATTGATGATTGTAGAAAATACACCAAATAAAATGACCATTTCTAGAGACAGGGGCAATGCAATATCAAAAGGGAAATATGAGAGCCAGTCTACCCTAGCACAAAAAAACCATGACGATCTAACACTAATGAGAGAAATAAACATGTGACAGCCAGTCAAAAGCATGTAAATATAGAACAAAAAAGCCTCGGCAACAGAATAACCTGATACAAAGAGAGCGACTTGATGCCTGGAATCATTACTGATTAGGTGGGGGACTGTTATCATTGGGTTCTGGCTGGGTTACTTCATCAACCCTCCTGCTGTTTTCATCAACCACCAGAACGTCGTCCATCAAGTCATCCTCCCCGACATTGATATCCTCCACGTCATCCTCGTCTTCATTGTTGCTTCCACCTGGTATCTTTCTTGTCTTGGGACCATGCTCAAGCCTGTGGGTATCCAGCTCTTTGTCCATCGTTTCTTGCAAGTTCGCATCATTGCTTGTTCTCCTCACTTTCCTTGCATTTTGCCACCTCTCCAACTCCTTCTCGACATAACCAAGATGCTGATCCCCAATCTGCTTCTGATATTCAGATAATTCCTCTCTCCTGGCAGCTTTCCATTCTAAAAATGCCTGATGTACAAATTTGTGAGAACGGATGAAAAGATAGGATTCAGATCAAACAAATCTTGAGGGAATAGTTCATCATGATTTCAAATCCAAATTTCAACCCCCAGTTTAAGATCTACAGATCACCTAAATGTATATTTGGAGAAGATCAATGTTCGAATTGTTAACATTATCATCCAAATCTCTCCCAATAAATCAATAGGCCGAGGGACCAGGAAAAATGGCAGTCAACTCACCTGTTCTCTTTGCTGGTCAAGTACAGCTGCATCCTTTTCCAACGGTTTTTTAGGCAAATAATAAATCAGAGGTTCTGCCTTAGTCCTGAAAAACAGATCCCACAAGCAATCAAGGTGAGCTGAAAGTTATTGGAAAACTACAACATAATTCCCCTAAGATCCTGCTAAGATGCAGGAAAGATTTGCTGGCTTCCTTCAATACTACTATGCACTTGAACAGAAACTTATCTTCGTCTCAATAAAATTGTGAATATGGACACTTTTGGACCAAAGTTAAAAATAACCTGCATCAGAAGAAGAGTACAAAGGAAAACATTAAAAAAAATGCTTAACTGCGAGAAGTTAGCAGCAGAGAACAAGAGCTTATGTCAAACGGATTGTGTACCTTATAAAATTGCTAAGTTTTTTGTGGTGCTCACTCCAGCGAAGAAACAGCAATTCCAACTTCTTTTCTTCAGCCTTTGCAGCAATGCGCGCTCTGAGAGTCTGATAAAGTAAAAGTAAAAGTAAAATAAAAGAGAGAGAATATCATTTGTTTCTGCATGCAGAGAAAAAGCAGAGCAATAAAAGACTTTGCCTATACAAGTTACAATCTACCAATATAAGAACAAACCAGATCTTTCTTCCTCTGCTCAGCAATTTGTTCACGCTCTTGTTGCCTCAGCCTTTCGCTTTCTTCACGTGCTTTTTGCTCAGCCTGAGAAGAGTTTTTAGACATTCAATTATCACTCAAGACCAGTTAATTATGAGACCTGTTTACAAGACCAGTTTTTAGACAATTTTTAATGTTTTAATGAATGGACCTATTAGTCATTCTAAGAGGTGTCAAAGAGCTGTATCCCGTGACACAATCTTTAACTATGAGATCTGTTTTTCTTTGTTTGAGCTTCCCTCAAAGAAAGACTTGTAATATGTCAAAAATGACTTTCAGTTTTTTAAGAGAGTATGACCTTTGAAAACAGAGGAAAGTATTCATCTAGCCAGGCAAACAAGATTGTCATTAAGGCTTAGTTTTCATAACAAATGTTTCAAAAAGGAACAGAACTGCTGGATTGATAAGAGCAGATATACTCACTCTTTGCAAGGCATTTGACCTTTGTATATATGCTTCAGTGCCTGAAAGTTTCATATCTTCTTTCCTGAATTTCTGAAGCGTTTCAAACAACACCAAAAATAGAGAAGAAAATAAGTTATAATGGACAAAACAAGGAAAGAAGAAAATAATAACAGATATGCTAGTCCAAACGTGTTTTAGAATAAAAAAATGGTAGCATTAGAATATTTTGGCAAAAATTCAAAGAGTATTATAAATCTTGATGACATGGGTAATTAAAAGAGTGTCATTTTTAGAAAAAACTTTATGGTGGTATCCTATTAGTTACTCTCCAGGACCCATTTTAAAAAAAGAGATAGATACAAGGAGAGAATAAAATTCACAACCCATTAAAAATGATAAGAATATCTCCACCTAAGATTTATCTCCTCCTTGTATCTATCTATCTATCTCTTTCTTTAAAGTAGGTCCCAGGAAGTAACTAATTTGATACAACTAGTTACTCTCTAAGCACCATAAAATTATTCTCATGTTTATCTTGTTCTGCTATTCATTACAAGCAAGTTCCAATTTATATTTATTATATTTAAGGTTTTAGACTTAAAAAACCACACTGGACCAGATTTAAAAAAAAAAAAATCCAATCAGTTTTATCGGTTTTTTTAGTGGTTTGGTTTTTCTCTGTTAACTTTTTTTGGTTTTTTGGTTTTTTTTCTCACCCCTACTGCATACCATAAATTAACACAAGTTCATACCTTGTCCTCAAACTCATACCAAGTGCACTACATTTTAGTTAGCTGTGTGCATAACCCAGCAGTCCCTCTACCTTAATCAGCTTCAGTTTTTTTTCAAAACCCTAGCTTACTTTTCTTCTTCCGAGTCTAGCATTCAACTCATGAATGTTACTAAAAGGCCAAAGATTTGAGGGACTAGCAGAACGAACTTTTCAAGAGAACAAGTATCAAGGTCTACAATTTCCACCACTAACTCAAACTCAACCTTTAAATTTCTAGGGATAGAGTTTGTTCAGAAAAACTTTAGGAGCGATTGCTTATTCTAGCAAATATATGCTGTTCACTAACCTATGGCAAACCCACAAGCAATAAAATTAGTGCAACCACAAGTTACTGTATAGAACACAAAAAAAACCTAAATCTCAAGTGTAATCAGCGATCCCTCAGCCCCCAGTTCTCTGTCCCTCCTAGTGGTATTTCAAATAATGAATGTGAAAATGGCTCCTCTGTATTGTTGAGTCAAAAAACTGTTTCTGAAGTTTTGGAAGAGCTAACTAGTCTCCGTAGTGATTATAGTTCTCTCATTTAGTTTAGAAATCCTTATGTTATTTGGATTTTCTAGTTGTCATGAAACTAGCATTTGACTTTTAACTGGTGATTACTTCCTAGAGCGATTAAGATTATTTAGGCTTTCAACTAGTACAATACTATGTTAGTAATGCTACTTATAAGACATGTTTCATTTTCTATCAATTAATTCGTGCTTGAGAGGTTTTTCTACAAATCCTAAACCCATCTCTCTTGTTCCAACTTCAATTTTACTCACGTTTTACCCAATATATCTGCTGTTCACATGAATGAGTACTATTTTGGCACACGGATTATTTGCAAAATTATATTGCAAATGAGGAGCATTTCACAACCCCCATGATGCATGTTGTAAATGGTTACATGAAACTAAACTTGTTAAATTGATACCTCCAGTCGACAAAAGAGTGTGATAAATTGTGGGCTATCATCTATCCAGTGATGTCTTGAGTTCCCTTTAATATTGAAAAAACACATCATCCCATGAGATGCTCCCAGTCCCGTAAAGAATGTTATTTTTCTTTTCCTATGCACATACAATAGTGTTTATCTTCTATCAAAATTTGAGATTTTTTAATCAATACCAATATTAATTTTTTTTCCTATGCACATACTAAAGTGTTTATCTTCTATCAAAATTTGAGATTTTTTATTCAATACCCATATTAACTACTCAAATAGCAAGAATTTACTCACTTTGACCATTAGTTAGATATGAGATCTTTCGAATTAAAGTTTTCATTGATAAAATAAAAAAATAAAAGATGTAACAAAATTCATGTCATGGAAAATAACAACGCAAATAAGTTCCACTCTGGTCGTTTCAGTCAAAATTCATGGAAAGTAACCGAAGGCAAGGGACTAGCTTACACATACCTCCAGAGTACCTAAAAGTTGCCCCAGCATTCTTTTGTTTCTGCTAACCAAGCTTGGATCCTGGTTCTTGGGTAACACCCTTGGAACAGGCTCAATCACAGGAGTCTCAACCACCTACAAACAAAACAATCATAACAAAAAGATTAAATTACAAGTCAAACCAGCAGAAAGCACCCTCCTTAACAAGACAAGACTCCACATTTACCCTCTTCACTACTCTTTCATTGACATCTCTCCTAGGCCATCCACTTTGCCTTAACATTGTCGGCTTCAAATCACCCTGAGTCTCTATAGCAGGGTCAACATTTCCTGCCTCAGTCAATTGCTGCATCTTCACATCCTCTGCTCTGGCAGGATCCTCAACAATTTCCCCGTCCTCCTCCACCTTCAATCCCGGATTGAAAGAAAGATTCAATTCTAACAAAATTTTGACATGATAGAATCCAAGAACATGACTATATATATATATATATATATACAGAGGCAATGTTAATGGTTTCGGGTCTACCTTAACAACAGCAGATAGAAGTCGCCTTTTCGCAGGAGGCTGCTCTTCTATGTCGTTCCTGTCAGCCTAAAACCCAACCACTCGAGAAAATAAATACATAAACCAAGTAATAACACACTCATCGAGCAGAAAGAGCAAGAGTACCGGTCGAACAAAGCCGCGGTTCCGAGCACCGTTAGAAGCGAAGTTTCGAGGAGCAGCGGAGGCGGCGGCGGAAAAGCCTCCCCTTCGAAGTCCCCGAGGATCACGAAGGCGCTCCGAAATCTACAAGATTTTAGGCATGTAATTAGTTGTACATAAAGGTACAGGTGGTTTTAATAAAGGAAAAGGTGAAGTAGATGACCTGACGTTGTTGACGATGGAGCTCATCGATCTCCCGTTGGAGCTCTTCCTCCGATTTCTCTGCAGCACTGCTAGTACCCATTGACATTCAAAGAGTAAAGAAGAAGCTGTGAAGGCTGCCTGCCTCTACAAACCCTTGATTTGTTTCGCCTTTGGGAGGGTTTTTTAATGTTATTTCGTGCCTCTACTATTTCCTTTATATACATTTAGTCCCTCTACTATTTGTTTTTTAAACACTTATAATAATCGATTTAATATGCATTTATTAAAAACTTTAAACAACTTAGCCATTTTTTCCCCATTTTGTGTAATATTTTTCATCTAACTTGAAATATCATTAAATTTATTTAATTTCTAATTTCAGAAATGCCAACTTTTTTTATAATATGAATTGCACATGAATAGAAATAATAAAAGGCACAAGTCCACTGTTCCAATTTTGGTTCCATTTCTTAATAATATCCAAACCAAGTCAAAATTAAAATTTTAGAGAAAAAAATAACTTGGAAAAATAGAAAAAAGATTTTGTGTTGTATTTTTAGATATAATTATTTGATATAAATTCTTATTGTCTATGAAAATATATGAATAATGGACAACACTTGGCCAAACACAAGTTTCAGAAGTTGTTTAGTACTGTGATAATGATTATTTTTTAAAATATTTTTTATTTATAAATATACTGAAATAATTTATTTTTTATATTGATATATAAAAATAGATAAAAATAAAAAATAAAATTTTAAAACAAAAGGAAACTAAAACACAAAAACAGATAAACTTCTAAACTCATTTCTGTCTTGTAATTTTTATATATGTTTGGGGTTGTGGTTGAGATTGTATTTAAAAGTGTTTTTCATTCAAAACTAAATTAAAATGATATTTTGTATTAAAAAAAATTATTTTTGACATGAATACATAAAAATGAACTAAAAACACTAAAAAAAATTAATTTTCAATAAAAAGTAAAAATTTATTTTTATAATATTTTTTAAAAGGGATCCTATTTGCCAAGGGTAGGAGGGCTCTACTGATCCTTCCACCACCCGGGCATAAACCCGAAACCTCTGTGCAAGGGTTGAGGGCTCTATTTGGGCCCACAATAAACCACGGGCCATGTGAAGCCCACCCAGGCCATCAAGTTTTATACATGAGACATGGGATGTATGTATTTTGAAATGCAATAAAAAAAATCACAGCGTGCTGCTTTTAATTAATTAAGTTTAATATTTTTCATAATTTTATAGCTATTAAAATAAATTAAATTATACTATGTAAAAAATAATAATATCTACACTATCAAAATTCGATTTTTTTATTTATGGATTTTATTTATTTATTTACCAACAACACGATTATTTTACTATGTAATGTAAAATTAAAGCAACTAAATATATATATATATATATATATAAATATATATAAATTCCTCTTTTTTTTTGTTATCCATTCATTTCTTAAACAACAATACGATGATTTTAAGAACTTATTTTTGACATATACAATCATTTTTTTCCATCGAGTTTCAACATGTTCGTAGAGAAAAGAATCGAGTAGCAAATAGTCTAGCTAAGTAAGGAGTTCTTAGAGATTTTGATCTAGGAGTTTGGTTATAACTTTTATTTTTCTTGTCTTTTGAATAAGAGTTTTTGTTTAATAACAAAGTTTATTGACTTTATAGACTTTAATTTGTATTTTTCTTCTTCTGTTAAGCCATGTTCTTAATAGCTACAACAAGTGTTTAATATATCCTTCATAAGTAAATAGAAAAACTACGTGCCAGTTTGGGAGTGTGGTTGAGATTGCTTTTAAAAGTGTTTTTCGTTCAGAAATGCATCAAAATGATGTTTTTTTAAATAAAAAAATTATTATTGATATTAGCACATTAAAATGATCTAAAAACACCATTTTTTTTCAATTTTTTTTTTCAAATGCATTCTCAAACACATATTATATCTTTGAAAATCCTACACTAGCTTTGGGTATTGTTTCTTTTTTTATATACTATCAAAACTACCCTTTTCAATGAACCTTTTTCATAGTGGATAAGATTAAAGAAACTTCAACTTTTTAATTAAATACACTTTATTTTTATGTATTTTAGAGAGAGAGAGAGAGAGAGAGAGAGAGAGAGAGAGAGAGAAGGAGATAAAGGGAAAATAATTGTAATATCACTCCATTTTTGCTGAGATCTTTATGAGTTGAAATCGTACATGTTGTGCTATTGTGAACCCAAAGTTGACAAGAAATGATTCCACGCCTCCCAAATTCATGGCCAGTTTGGTTCAAATCAATGAACATTACCTAGTTTGTAGCTAGAAGGACCACCACCATGGATTCATTAATAGTGAATATAAAAGTTCGAGGACCATTTCGATTGATTTGGTATTTCGATGAGCATAATCTATAGGGTTTTAATTTCTTTAATCAAACTTTTAATGATCAAGATTAGGTTGAAAATTATAAACTAAGCTTCTTCCTGGCTCGCCCCTCTATATAGGAATTCATGTATAGTGGATTTACAGAACCCAAATCGTGCTTTAGGGTTAGATGTAAGCATGGCCAAATGGGAATAACTTATTGTTTTAATCTCTTTTGGTTTATTTTTATTTATTTTTTGCATGTTCCTCATTTAAATACTCAAATATTGCTTATAAGGTTTTTAATTTCTCCTTGAAATGTTGAAGTCTTTTTTTTTTTTATCAACTCTCTCCCTTCATATCTAAGCTGGTGGTCCAAGATCCAGCCTAAAAAACTGTGTTTTTTTTTATTGAACGCGAAAGGATAAATAATTCAAGACATGGTGTTTTTATATCTAGGGTTTATTAATCACTACGAGAACCTTCTTAATGATGGCGATGCTGATAGATTCATGGTGGAAGGTAAAATTATTATTTTTTACCATGAAGCTTTCTGGTAGATTTTGGATTCGATTGTAGCCTGTCTCCCCTAACTTTCTCTCTTCTTGATATATATATATATATATATAAAGGTGTAACATCCATCGTGATATGAGTGCTTAAATGATTAAAATGTGACTGGAATACAAATCAAATATTCAAAATATAATTTCATAATAATCTCAAATATGCTTGTTATTTCTGTGTGTGATTCAAAGTTGTCACTACCGTTTCGGTTAGTGTTCTATTTTTTTTAACTGAAATAGAATGTTTAGATTTCAGAGTGTTTCAGCGTGTTGTTCCGGAGTTGTTAAATATAATTTCATAATAATATCAAATATGCTTGTTATTTCTGTGTGTGAGTCAAAGTTATTAATATCATTTCGGTTAATGTTTCATCTTTTTAACTGGAATAAAATATTTAAATTTCAGCGTGTCGTTGCGGGGTTATTAAAATTAACAAATATGGTGTGAGTACGTTTATATATATATAACAATCGAGCAGTCCATAATATTCAATTAATTAGGACATTCTCGGCATAATATAAAAGCTTATATGAATTTCTTTCACCAAACAAAAGAATTAATAGATCAATATATGTTCAAAAAGAACAAGAAAAAAAAAAACTAATAAAGAAAATGGAAACCAGAAAGGGGAGAGATTCATGTCCCTTTTCGATTCCCTGGATTGAATCGGTTCATCATATAATTAAAGTTCTTACTTACAAAAAAAAAAAAAAAAAAAAAACTAGCTAGCTAAATCGACAAGGAAAAGCAAGAATTTATTGTGCAGAAAAGAAAATTGAGCGCAGCAGGAGTTTTCTGTGCTCGTTCAAGCGCTGAATCGGCTTTACCACTTGTTCATGAGGAGAGAATTCAAGGGCCGTAAAGCTGCTGCTGTTTGCAATTAGGGCTACCTCTCTCGCCGCCATCCCTGCCGATCAAAGCCGGCTCTATTTGATGGCTGCCGCCGCTGTTTTCTTTATTGATGAGAGATGTGATGGCAGCCGCCACAGCAACCCTAAATTTTGGATCAGAGGCGATTGCTGTGACGTTTTCAGCCATCAGTAACTTCTCATCCTGCATTCTAGGGCCAGCAAAATTACTGCCATGATGAACAGTAGCAGCGCTATTCTGGTAGCTGCTTGATCGGCTCTGCATCCAATTACTGAACGAGCCGGGGTACTGGTTATGACCAGCCGAGGAAGAAGAATACTGTGAGGAGCTAGCCATGATTGGATATTGCAGGACTGATCGATCTCGGTCGTGTGTTAGATCAAGAACAATCCCTTTAGAAGGATCATTAGGGTTTACAGTTCTGAAGTTTGGTGGATATTGAGGGTTCCAGGCATGGAATGGAAGGGAATTAGCTTGGCCAGCGCTGATCATGCCGTCGGAGAGAGGGTTGCTAGAATTCATTAGCATGAAGGAGGCTGCGGCGGATGCTGTGGAAGCCATGGCGGTTGCTCCCACCGGGAGTGGATGATTATGATTCCCTTCATATGTTGTTATCAGAATCGACATGTCTTCTAGACATCTTTGCACCTGGTAAGAACAACAACCCACAAAATATTAAGCAAAGTAAATTAAAACTAATCATCTGCTTAATTCTGGGATTATAAATATCAATCTGTGATGATTTCTGATCGAGTGCCGTGCCTGTTTCCTAACCGGGCATCCTGGAGCAACAGTGCAGCGGTAGTAGGCTCGAGGGCAAGGATTTCCTTTCGCAATTTTCTGCCCGTATTTTCTCCACTGGCACCCATCATTCATCTGAAAATTATAAAACCAGTGATTATCCGGTAAATAACCATCTCATCTAAAAACTTAAGCAGTTATATAAAAGTTTTTCAACGCCTTCGATCCTTTAAGTGAAAGTTCTTGAGATTCAAATAAAATAGGATGGTGAGATTCAAACTCGTGACCGCTATATTAACAAGTTTCTAACACTGTATCAAGAAACTATCTCAGCTAAAAATTCAAACTATTACATAAATTACTAAAATACGATTTATATTATTCTCTAACACTGCGTAAATTTCGAATATAATATCTTAAAGGTAAACAACTTACAGTCGCTCCCTGGCATCTGGCTCTGACAGAAACCCTAGCCTTTCTGTTGGCTAAAGAAGCACCATGAGCAGAGATTCCAGATCCTCCCAAATCAGTTCTTTGAACCTTATTGCTGTTGCTGTTGTTATTATTATTCTGGGATATTGCTGGTGCAAAGAGTGCAGTGGGATCTTCCGTGTTATTCTCTTCCATATCCTCCTCTCTTTCTTGCTGGCTTGAACTTGTTTGTAGCCTCAAGGATAGCCCTAATTCATCAGCACCTTCGCCACCGGTACTGTCTCCTTTCGTGGATGCTACTGCTTGGTGTCTTTGAATATAATTAGAATCGAACTGTCTGGGTATTGCCTTCGCTACTTCTTGTACAGCTTTTTTATCATTTGCATGAAGCCCGAGAGAGATTTGCGGATCCTATAATTAATGAGGATAATTAAATATACATATAAATAAGAAAATAAAATTAACCCCTCTACTTCTTTGAAGCTAAAAACTATATTAAAGAAATAGTGTTTGTGTAATTACCTTCTTCTGGTCCAAATTTTGCTGAAGAGCAGCAAATCTGATTTGAAGATCATGGAAATCTTTCATGGTTTGGTCTACTATTTTTCTTAAGACTTTGTTCTCTTCTTTCATGCGACTTATCTTCATATGCAAACCAGATAACTGCATATCATCCATTTTGCTTTTACAAAATTGTCACAAACAATATTTACTGTGTAAAGCAAGCCTTCATCATGAGATACATATCTATATCTATCTATCTATCTATCTATATATATATATATAAACACGGTTATAAGCATGCACACGGTCGAACTTAGCTCCTCATAATATATATTCTTGAGGAGAAGATAGAGAGATCAACATAACTATAGATAGATAGATAATTTTTGTGTTAATTATGTTAAGAAAAAGGAGTACCTCTTCAGTTTTACTGCTTTCTTGCAGGGATAATTCCAAAGAAGAATCATCTCCTCCTCCTCCTCCTCCTCCTCCTCCTATTGTCGTCGTCGTTGTTGCTCCTCCAGCTGCTTCATTGATATCATGTGTGTTTTCTCTATCTACTTCAGATTCTTGATGATTTCCTTCCCCTTCTCTACCATGTCTTTCTTCATCCCCATCTTCCTCCTCTTCATTTTCAGCATCCATTTTCAGGGACAGATCAATATCCATTCTCTCTCTTCTCTCTCTCTCTCTCTCTCTGGCCTATGTGCGCTGCTTTTGAGGCACCAAAGTCAATTCCCTCGCCTCAAGATGTAGTAGTAGTAGTATTAGACACACAAGGACGCATCTAAGCTTTGACTTTAACTGGCTCCTTAATTAACTCTCAATTAAATTAATCAGCTTATAATAGTTCATTTAATAAACTGTGGTTAACCAGGAATATTTCACGACTGAGGCCTGCCAAAGTACGAGTAAGAAGACCATGCTAGCCCTATATAACATGAATCTGAGCGTGGGGAAGGGCCTTTTCTTGTCATTTCAGCTGAGGGTAGCCATTAACAAGCAAGAAGCAAGCTCGCTCAGCTTTAAAACTAGCCCTAGCTAGAGTCAATAGTCATCTAGTTTTAAAGGGGGAACCCCAAAAGCAGGCTCCCATTTAAAACCTACACAGACACTTGGAGATTGTTTATTATATTCAATATTGTTTTTGAAAATAAATAAATTAATTAATTAATTTTTTTTTGATATGCTGATGTCAAAAATAATTTAAAAAAAACATAATTTATTGTATTTTTGAACAAAAAAATATTTTTAAAAGCAACTACAACAACGCACTATCAAACAAATACTTAGCCTTTAATTTATTGACACCCCTTCTTAAGAGTAATAATTGAAATTTTTTATTTTAAATTAAAAAAATTATGTTTTTAAATTATTTTGATGCACTAATATCAAAAATAATTTAAAAAAATAAATAAATAATATAATTTTAATACATTTTTAAATGAAAATCACTTTAAAAAACAACCGTAACCACATTCTCAAAAGGATAATTGAAATTTTTAAAAATGATTTAAAAAAAAAACATAAAAATCTAATATATTTTAAAAAATAACACTTTTAAAAACAACCCAATAACTATTCCAACACTTAGCCTTTAATTTATTGACAGCCCTTCTTGAGAGGAATTAATAATTAATCAGCACAACAGCCTGTGTTTACGGGCAGCTTCCTTTAATCACCCTTGCATGCACCGTACATCAAGGCCTCCTCCTTTTTTATATACACGTTCTTTGTCAACGAAATCCTCCCGACGGGGCTAGCTTGATAGTGTTATTAATGGCGGAAGCTGAGCAGAAAACCATTTACAAATCTCGTCGTTAAAAATACTCTGCCAATAATTTATCTTCGATGGGATCGAAGAAAATTTGTTTTTCATAAAGGAAAAGTAATTACCTTGAGGATACGAGCCACACAATGCAACATGATATATATTTATATATATATACTATCTATTTAAGAGTGTTTCAGAATGTTTCGTCCTGGTTGGAATCAATTTTTTTTATTTAAATTTTTTTAATTAGAATTATAATATAAATTTAGACAAATTAATAAATCCGTGCAGAATTCTTGTTAAGTGTGAGTCTAATAAAATATATAAATTTTAAATCGTTATAAATTTATTTGTATAGTAGGTTTACTGGTGATGTGCAGTTCTTGTTGTCAAGGTTTTGACCAGATTTTTGTGCAGTTTAAGACAAAGACGTTGGATATCCATGTTAAACCTAACCATGGTATAGAAGATCATGATACAGATTTCGTTCCGATTGTTCGCTCTGGATAGAGAGACCAACGACTGCCACGTGGCGCAAGAGAAGAATGGAAGACGCGATTTCAAAATAGAATAAAAAACCAAAAACACCCCCAGCCAACAACAAACAATCCCGAGATCATTAAGGGCAAACTCGTCCGTCTGTGCATTGTTGAAGTCCAACCTCACAAGCTACAGTCCACTACACAGTAAAACACAAACAGCTTTTATTTACTTAGTTAATAATAATAGTTAATATATATAAACAGAGTCGAGTATAAAAAATAAAATAAAAAAGAGAGAGGGTTCTGACATCATCTGATCTCAATCGATGGAATATGAGCCTTGTACGAAATCCCATAACAGGAGAGCCTATTGGGATCAGATCTAGAAATGGTCAACTCGTAACCTCACAAATCCATGTTCAGAGCATAATACTATATTACTATAAGTATTCTATTATATCCCATTCTAACTTACTTGAAATGCTAAACAAAAGTCAATGCACTTCTTCTCTCCCCGGTTTCTTTTTCTCCTCGCATATATATATATATATATACACATAATTTGGGTAATTATTATATTTGATGGTAACATCATATCATATCATATCATATCATAAATAAGACTAAACTAAAACTAGATGCGTTTGGGAGTAGTGTAGATTCGACGCTCCTAGGAGTTTTTTTTCATCTTTTTTGTGGATTTTGAGGGGCATTGGTTTTGTTATATTGTTAATATTCAATTCCTGTTGTTTATCTCTGTATTATGTTCTGGTCCTTGGATCCATCCAATGATAAAGAGGGGTAAATTGAGAAGAGAGAACATCGATGACCACTATGTATTTCAACAATGAAATTCAACAATTTGAATGT
This sequence comes from Salix purpurea, assembly GCA_027405865.1. Taxonomy (NCBI): domain Eukaryota; kingdom Viridiplantae; phylum Streptophyta; class Magnoliopsida; order Malpighiales; family Salicaceae; genus Salix; species Salix purpurea. The sequence goes on along the minus strand of CM050328.1, from coordinate 2,027,212 downwards.
TAATCATATGATTGCATTGACTAAGAGAGTTTGATGATATAATTATTATTATTATTAATATGAGACGTGGTTTGAAAAAAACAGTAGAATTCAATGTATAACTAACTTTTAAAATTTAATTAGATTTTTATACTTTTTTATTGAATATAAATGTAGTGTTTTGAGTTGAAAAAATGAGTTTGTAAAATTGATTAGGATTTCTTTATTGTGTTCTAGGGGCAAAATAGTAAAAATAACAACCCTGAATCATTATTCAATTCTATTCAAGATAGTGTTTGACATTGTAGTAGTTATTTTTCAAAATATTTTACTTAATTATACATTAAAATAATATATTTTATTACTTTTTTAAAATATATTTTAACATCACCACATCAAAACAATCTAAAAATACAAAAACTATATATATATTAAAAAAAAACACCAGAAACAAACACACCTAACACTCAACAGTGCCTAACCTATGTACCAATCCAAGAACTCGCTCACCTACAATACTTCGGAATGAAATCACAACCTTGTTCTGACCACCGGTGACATAAATTAACAGCACAAACAAAAGTTTAGGGTTTTACTTCTTAGATTGTATAAACGCTTACATATTTCCTTTTGAATTAATGGTTGAGATGAAAATTGATACCGAATTGTGCTGATAAGGAACCCTTGTAAGCATTTGATACAGCAACCACGGTTTCGGATAACTTGCTTTTCGACTCTGAAATTTTGGACTCGATCTGTTCTTTGCATTTTGAGACTGAATCGACCAGGGCAAGAAGTTCAACGGCCTGCATCTGAATTTCTTCTTCACTTGTTTTGATCTCTTCCTCCAACTTTTGCTCGGTGGCCTTCATAGAAAATACAAAGGTTTTAGCAGCTTTTACCCCTAAAATCTAAGCAAAATCATTTTGCCACCAAATTTTATAGTACTGCCCAGCAATACCAAATCTCCAACTTTACTGCTAGAAGAAACAAGCGAGTGAAAAGGCCATACCTTTAAAATTTCTGCTGCTTCTCTTTCCAAAACATCCAAGTTATGAGCCTCTGTCTGAACATCCTCTACGATCATTTTAGCTTCGGCAGCACATCTAGAAGTGCAGTCCTCTGTTTCTTTCCTTGACAAGTTCAACTGAGCTTCCATCTGAGAGAAATGATTCATTCAGGATAAGGCATGTCTTATGATCCCGCCATTAAAAAGTAAGCCAGAGAAATCTATTGATTGCATGAAATACACTAAATAAATAAAGCTGAGGTATGCAACCTACAAGCCATAATTCAAAATGGCAATTTCAACTCGGTTTCAAAAAAATTGAATTTCAATAACTGAGCTAAATTCATAGACTCATGGTTTCTGTTTTTGAGATTCTGGTATTTTTTATGATGGATCACCTTAAAAACCTATCAAGTTCCCATTTTTGTAAAAAATATATGATACATTGATCTAAAATTAAAATAAATACAGTTCACTTGGGTCAGTTCAGTTTTATTTCTTTGAAACCAAACTGAACTGAAATATTCTTTTGAAACCATATAGGAACCTAAATAGCCAAATAGAAGCACCAAGTCGGGCACGTTTGTTTTGGAAATTCTGTTTCAATAGGATGTTTCTTACCCCACCTTTTGCTCTATTCAAACTGGTGCATAACCACCAACGAGAGAACCAATTCTCTTGAAGAACACTCAGTTTTATTTTTATGTCAATATTCAACGTTACTTTAAGTCTAGGTGGAGTGCTTATAGGCACCAAAACAAATAAAATAGAAAAAAAAACTAGATGAGTCTCTACATGACCAAGCGTCTACTTTTTCTCTGTTCAACAGATTTTCTAAGATGTTGTGCACCCAGTTAAGATAGCTTTGCAACTATGTTAATTTGCAAGACAACTTCTCATAAGTGAAGTGAAGGGTCCAGGTATGTTAGCTCATGTCACATATCTTTTAACAGTGGCTTTTTCATTGACAAAGATAAGTCATCAATCACCACAGTTTTTAGGGGGGGGGGGGAGGATTTGTACTTGATGCCAAAAGTGTATAATTCCACGTGAATTAAGATTTAAGCATAATATACCACAAAGGCAATAACATAAATTAATTTGAAAAAAAAAATCAAATATAATCAAAAAACACTTTTAAAACACAAAAACAATTGGCACTTAAGCAAGCCTTTCCTTCTGCATAAAAGAATTTTAGGACCAAGCACCTGCTGCTTTGGACTCTTACTATTCCTAGTATAGAATATCTTAGCAAGTATACTAGGCAGCATAATTTCTTAACTCATGAAGCGGCCTTTGTTTTAGGAAAAAAGATGTCATAATAGATAGCTAATAAACTACAGCAGTGAACACAGATCAGCTCGAAGAAGAAATGAAAATTCTACCTGTACACCCCAAACTGTAAAGACATGAATGAACTTACTTCATCAATATGTGATTGAAGTGTGGTGGTACGATTTCTTTTTCCCTCAATCTTAGCAGCTAATTCTGATGACTGTTGTTGAAGCAAAATCAACTCTTCCAGTTTTGCCATAGAACTTTCCTTTATGGCAGTGGCAAAGGATTCCAGCCCAGGCTTAATTGTGGATTTATAGTCAAACCCCATGATCTCAGCAACACCGGACCCATTGGCATTAGGCACATATTGATAGTCATTTCCAAACTTTAATCTGCAACCATCAACATGAAATCAGATGCTGCAGAGTAGTAAAATTTTAGCATGACATGAAGTTAAAGGGACAAAAAAGTGGCAACAAGTGAGACACATACATGGATGAAGTTAAATGCATTAACATATACCTGATGTCACAAACTGCACAAGCCCTACCTGGATTGTGAATAACTAGCAAAAATGGAGCCATTTAAGAGCAACAAGAACAGTGAAACATGGTGAGCCATAGTAGAATTCTACACAACATGAATGTCAAGAGACCAACAACGATTTGAAAACAAGGAATCATCTAAATTTTTTGGGACAGTAATCAAACCTAGGGATAAGCCTAACCTTCTTTGCCAAAAGTAAGACAGGTTTTTGGTTTAAAAATTGAGCTTAAAAACACACATGCACATGTATGTCTCTGCCAACCCTCATCGTATATATGTACACAAAATGAGACATTTGCTTTGTGTTTGGATGAACCTAAACATCAGGATAATTAAGAGAGAGCACTTCCTTGTTTGTACTGTTTTGTTACTTCATTAAGCTAGCAAGAAGGCACAATGTCTCTAACAACAAATGGATCGATTTATCTCCATGGAAAAATACTTGTGCTTTAAAAATAAGCCGTATTTAGATAATATAGTTCAGCTTAATTATCTGCTAAAGTAAAACTAACTGATCACTTCCTTAGTGGAGAGGTCTCAAAGACAAACCTGAGACTTGATATATTCCACTTCAAGGTGGTATAAACCACCTCCCCCCACCCCCTGCTGTCCTTCCCTCCAACCATTTATTCTAACAGTTGATCAGATCAACTAGGCAAAATAAAAAATGTTACTGATTGAATTTCCATGAAAGATCTACAGAAGACCTAACCATAAAAGGAAACGCAATAATTATAGCTGCTTCCAAGAGAATGCATCTTAATTTGACTATGATAGAGACTCAATTCAAAAATATAATTCCTTAAGCATTTGCACCCTTCTGTTTTACTTTCGATGGAATTAACTAATTAAACTACTGAGCACACATAACATAGTAGATGCTAGATAGTGTGCATTTTAAATCAGACTAGTGTCAAAAAAGGAATTGCGACACAAGATTCCCTCCATTGAAAGTGTCAGAATGCATTTAAGATGTGTATTTATCAGGTTTCCAGGAATACAAAGCTAAGCGCAGTGACCTACTGACAGTGAAAACATTAATCCGAGCAGCTAGGCCTTCAAGCAAAACCGTCACTAGTTTATCGCTTTAAAATAGAAGTCAAGGGAGAGCTTACTTTTTTTCTATGTACATTATTACATCCAAATGAGAGATATCTAACACAGCTGGCAACGATAAAACTCTTGAACACACCAAATCAGAACCTAGTCAGAAAAATAGGAGCACAGACTACAAACTGGAACATATATCAAATATCAAGACGATAGGTCCAAGAATTTTCTAGTAGACTGATTAACTCACAGAGAAAATTAATCATAGCAAATTGCACAGAAATGTTAATTAAAAGCATCCACTATTAAGAGTTTCAAAAATCAAATACTGTAAAGTGAAAATATTCAGGATTGAAAAAGAAAAAGAAAACCTCCTGGTAGCCTGGTTACACTCCATAGCAAGTGCCTCAATCTCCTTAAACTTATATGCAATTGTAGCATCAAGATCCCACATCTTTTCCTCCCAAGAATTCCTAGAAGCCTCAGCCTCCACAATATCTCTATCCACTACCTGCAACTCCCTCTTCATCCTATCAGCATCCCTCGGATTAAAACTCTGCTCCTCCACCCTCTTCTTCAACTCATCATTCTCCACATCGAGTTTCTTTTTCTCCTCCACTTTTGTCTCCATTTCCTTCTTCTTTTCCTCCAACCCTTTTTCCAACACCTCGATCCCCTGACTGAACTCTCCAATCATAGCATGGAACTTCTTCACATCCTCCTCTAAAACACTCCTCTCCTTCTCCAACCTTTCCCTTTCAGTAGGCCCTGCTCTCATTGCCTCCGCTTTTGCCTCAATTTCTTTACAACTCGCTTCCAAAACCCTAACATTTTCCAACACAGACTCCCTCTCTTTCCCTAGCTTCCCCATAAATTCGTTGTCCAACTCCAACACCGAATCATCATTACCGCGAATATAACTCAGGTAACTGTCCAAAGCATACATAAACATGCTGTTGTTTTCGGCCAAAGATCCCGTCTTGGCCTCCAAATCTTCTCTATACATCGCAAGCTGGACTAACCAGTGGATTATGGCCACATAGGAAGGCCAATTGTGAGGAGTATTGGGGGCACGGAGTGTGGATTTGTTGAATTTGAAGGGGCAATTGAGAGATTTCAAGATGGAAGCTAGATCATCCTCAAGTTTCGTCGATTCGTAATCGAGTTGGTTGAGGAGGTATTTTAGGGTTTCGGTGATATCTTTACCGGAGGGGGCTGAGTTAGGCGGCAATAGTTTGAAGGAGTGCGAGGAGAGATAAGCGTTGATCGCGCGAATTGCGGAGGCCTGGTGGGCCTTGTCAGTATACGGGTCGGCGGTGCGTCCAACGCCGATGGAGGATGGACGACTGCTGGCGAAACTGGCATCGGAGTCGCGGGAGGTGTTGGTGGCGTATTGGTGGCGGTGGTGGTCGGGCGTCGGCTGTGGGTTGAAAGAGTTTGTCGGGCGACGGTGACTTGCGCCTCTCATTTCTCCGGCGAGGGCTAGGAATTTCTGAGTACTGACTACTGAGTGGTGGTGAAGTGAGCAAACTGCCTTTTTAATTTTGAGTTTGTTTGCATTTCCCGCCTCGACTTTGGGCCTCTTCAATTTCCTTGAATAAGATATATGAGCCGTGGGTCAGATTTCAAATTAATTTCCAAGTATAATCAAGAAACCATTTAAAATATTAATTATTATATAAAAATAAATTAAAAACCTCACCACATAAAAATATCTATTTTTTTTTCATAATTTTTAATTTAAAATAAAATATAAAATAGATAAATAAATAACTAAAAATATTTTTGAAACACTTTCAAACCGTCCTAATCGTGGAAGGTGGTGAGCCCACGCTCCTAGTCTTGTTATTTTTTAAAAGAAATCAAATAACACTTAATTATTATTTTTTATATTGCAAACGAAACATGGAGGGATATTTTGTAGTTGCTATGAAAAAAAAAGGACAGGTTTTTTATTCTAGAAAATTAATTTTTAATTTCTTTTCACCTGAAAAATATTTTATAAGCTTCAATAAATTCTTTTCAATTCTTAAACACTTTCTAACTAGTTTAAAACTTAAAATCAAACCATTTCTCTCTTTTCTTTGTCATCTTCTCTTAACATTTAATTATTGAAATGTGATAAAAACAAAGTGTCTATGATAAAAAAAAATATAAAAATATAAAATAACATGGATCAAATATTCACAAGTTGCGAGGATCAATTGTAATTTCTCTCTCCTTGCAAATAAAATAAAAAAAGGACTATATTTTCAGGTGTTGATTTTGATACTTTTTTTTTGTTTACCTTTCCATTTATTTATAGCATGAAAATTTATTTTGTAATTTTTATATTTAAACACATACCTTAATTGTTAATTTTTATTTTTATATTTTTCACCTTTTCATTTATGTATAACATTACATTTTATATCATACTAACAATATTTAATTCAAAGTATTAATATTTTCTTTGATATATTACATAGGCAAGAGGATGCAAATTTAAACATAACTTAACACATAAGACCATGCTTGGAAAATGAATTTTGAAGGAAATAAAATTCAATTATCAAAATTTGAAAATTTTTAATTTTAGATATCTAATAAGAAAAAAATTTGGCTATAGACAATGACTTTGAGTTTTTTTTTTTTTTTTTTTTTGTATGAGAAGGTTGTCAATACCGTTTAGGTTGCCGTTCTGGTTTTTCTATTGGAACGGAACATTTCGGTTTTGGAGCGTTTCGGCGTGCCGTTTCAGGATTGTACTATAATTAATTATATATATATATGAAAAAAATTAAAATATTAATTTAACAAATATAATTTAAATTCAAGATAATTAACTTTAAATTATACAATACAAACACAAAGTCAAACAAACATAATCTTGAAATTAGAAACATCTCTAAAATTCCAAAATATTATGATAGTAAAATGTTCTAAAATAAAAGATATGATTTTGAGCCGAAACGGTACCGGGACGTTCCGACCAGAATTTAGCCGGAATTTCCGGAACGGACCGGAATTAAAACCGAGACGAAAACGATGTTGTTTCGTCTCGATTTTTTTAATGGCACGGGACGTTCCGGCCATTCCGGCCGGAATGGAACGGAATTAACAAGACAACAAAACATATTTCAACTTGGTCAAAGTAAACAAAACATATTTAAACTATACCATATGTCGTTGCCATGGTAAACTTTACCACCATTTTTTATTGAGATTAACCTATACCATCATCCTTAATTAACAAAACACTAAAGAGTATAATTAAATTATACTCACGAAATATTGTTTATTATAATTATTTTTAAAAAATAACACACAATATTAAAAATAGAGACTTCAAATTGGGTTACGATAGTCAAATTAAATACTTTTAACTTTTACAGTGCATTGTAAAATAATTATTATACTTCGAGGTTCAAAACTTTTAAAATTTTGTGGACTGAAGTGTTTTATATTTTTTTAAGTATAGTAAAATAATTTAAATACCTTTAGAATTATATTTTTTTTTCTTACTTATATCTAGAGGATGAGTGATCACAAGAGCATATATGATGATGTTGCAATTCATGCTTCGCTATTACTTGTTTGAGAGTGTCATCGAGATTATTTTTGAAAATATTTTTTATAAATATATCAAAATGATATTTTTTATAAATTATTTTGACATCAACATATCAAAATTATTGGAAATATTTTTTTATTTATAAATGTATCAAAATGATATTTTTTATTTTTTATAAATTATTTTGACATCAACATATCAAAATTATTCAAAAACACTAAAAATATTTAATTTAAAATAAAAAATAAAAGAAAATCATTTTTTTTAAATGACAGATGTTTTGGTCAATCTTGACGAATATTGTTGGAAATGTCACCGAGACAGCACTACGACTTTTGCATAGCATGGAGTGCATATTTATTTGGACAATAATAATATTATAGAAAGTAAATCAAAATAAATTATGAAAAATAATATAGAATTAACAAAATTTTAAAAGATAAAGTAAAAAAATATATAAAAAAATCAATTAAAAAATATAATCAGAGGATGTAATATAAAAAAGAGAAAAAGCTTTATTCACATGAAAAGTAAAGAAACCAGGTTTTTTACGAGTGTGATTTTGTAATTAGCTCGCCTTTTATTATTAGCTATTAATTTAGGACAGTTGAGATTGATTCTTCAAACAAAATCTAAGAGAAATACTGAAATTGAAAATATTTATATTTATAGTTATTGAAAACAATAAATAAATAAATAAATAGAAATTCTTAGAAAAAAGAGAATATCTAAAAATCCCCAACCGGGTCTTCTAATAAACAAATCTATCAATTAGATGCAAAAGTGTTATACGATATTGTTGACATTATGTTTTAAAAAATAATTAGTTTTTTTTTGTGTTTTTAAATTATTTTTATATATTAATATTAAAAATAATTTTTAAAAAATAAAAAAATATTTTTAAAAACAATTACAGACACGCAATCGAACTTAGTACTTTTGTTATGGTTATTTATTTATTTAATATAAATTGTAGGTGTGCAATAAAATATCTATCGTCCTTTTGAAGGAAGTCTTTAACATATTTCGTTAGAAAATAGGAAGATTTTAAACGGGAAGAGACCTAATCGAGGAATGTATGATACTTTAAGGATGCAATTGAAAAATCGATAGCTGTAATTAATTGATGGACTAAATTGTGGGGTTTGCTTGATGTTAACCGGTGAAAATATTCGCAAGGCATATCCAAAAATACCCGCAAGGTATATATAACGAATATTTCCTAATTTAGTCCTTGTATTTATGTAAATTTGACAAATATGCTGCTATAAAAAAGATTATCAAACAGGTCCTCATGTTTCATCAATTCAAAGGAATTGGAATCAAATCAAATCGTTCTAGCTCATCAATTTCCAAAAATATCTTTAAGTTGATTTGATCAACCCAATATTTTCTTAAAAACATGATCAATTTGAAAACAAAATCTATATTTTTCTACTAGCCTAACTCGAGATAGATCCCGAGCTCTCCAATCACTCAATTGACTTATTAGAGCATCTGCAGTGGGGAGTGCCATTTTGGAGAGGCAAATCTCTAAAATAACACTTTGAATAGTGTATATATGGTTTTTTTTGTTGATGTGTGCTCCAGTGGTAAAAACCATTTTGAAGAGCCATTTTTTTATATATTATTTTAAATATAGTACAATTATTTTGTATATAATTTAATTATACAATTAATAGGAGTAAGTTATATAATTAAATAATTACTTTTAAAAAACTCTCCAACAATATAATTATTAATTATATAGTTATATTTAAATTAAAAAAGAATTTAAAATTAAAAACCTTTTTGTTCGGCTTCTGTTCTTCTTTTTCTTCTTCTTCTTCTTCTGTTTCTCTTGATCAACAAATGCTTAAAAAAATGGTCGTTGTTCTCTCTGGGTTCTCTTCAGTTTCGAATGAGAGAACTTCCATCGTCGGGCACCATGTATCACATATGGCTGAACAGTGATTCCAACGGTTAAAAAATATACTATGCCTCCTCTTTCGTCTCCTGCCATATATAGCAGCTCGAGCAACCATAGCTATTTTTAGCTGCAGGTATAGCTCTCCCACGAGAGCGTATACAGTAATAAAAACATGTTAAAAATATATTATTTAATTTATGCCTCCTCAGCTACGGTCCAACAATTCCCTAAAGCTAGGCTATTCCTCAACTATCTTGGTAAAAAAATGATCCCCTTGCAAATAAATTCATCACAATTGTTTTACAATTTAGTTCAATTAATTAGAGGACTGAATTGATAAAATGAAATGAATATAGGCTAAATCTGACGAAATGTTTACCGTAGAGGATGATTTCTCACTTACATATCATACGCTCGTGAAATCATTTCTTTCCACGCTTCCGAACTGCTAGAAAGTGCTCTCTATTTTTTCCTTTTTATTCAGCAAATAATTTATTTTTTTATTTTTTTATTCTCTCCACTACCTATAACTCCCCTCCCCACTCTCTCTCCCTTACCGGTCTCGATCTCATCGCCTTACCTTCCGATTCGATATCCTGTAATAACAAGAAGAAGAACAAACCCTAACTTTACCTCTTCTTTTTTATTTTTCTTTCAAGGTACGTATGTGCGTGCATTTTTTTTCTATATAATTTTTTTTGCAAATTTATGGATACTTGGATTTACTTACAAGGTTGGATTTTTATCAGTTGAATTCTTTCATTTCTCAGATGGGTTTTGTTCATTATCCATGTCGAATTCAGGGTTTGACTTTTTTTTGGGTTATTTGTGATCCGAAGTTGCTCAACTCTTCTGGACTTGAATAATCTCGTGTTTCCTAGTGTTTACCTTTGTGTTTATGTAGGAATTTAACTCGTCTTGTTTTTTTTTTTCCTTGCACATGACCTTGTGTTTATAGATGGAAAGCGATTCTGAAGGGTGGGGTGGGGTGCTCTAAACCGCTTCTTTATGATATTAACATGCCCCAAAGATGTATTTGTGTGAGTAAATTCCAAGGATTTGTTGGAGAATTTGTGTTTTACTGTTGAACATAGCGATGAGGTATTTTCAAGCGGAGCTGCTCAGATCAAGTAGCAGCAGATGTAGCGTTGTTGTGTTTTAAGTGGTGTATTAGTTCAGTTATCGTGACAATATTTTGAGATCCTAGCCCTGTGAGGCAAACTCTCCGATCTATATGTAATGATGGTTACATTGCCAACTTGGGTCACTTTGCTGTCCTATGTGTTGGTTTTTGAAATGCATGCTTTCTCAAATTTGCAAAAATTTCAGTGCTATCACCTGAAGCAACTATTAGTCTATTATCTAGATCTTATACATTATGCTGTTCCTTGATGCCAGCAAGTTTAATTTCAGGAATCCTTAAGGCTCAATAAAGAGTATGTGAGTAAGGACATAAAATAAGTCTCAGATTGGTGTCAATGATAGTTTCTTGTCTGAGGAAATGAATCACTTGCAAATGAATATCGACCTTATTTTAGATAGTTTTCAATGATTAGATTCGGGATCTGATTGGGCTGCATGGTTTTTTCATGGCCTTGGAAAGTAGAAAGCTGACATTTAAGATGCTGGAAGTGTTGCAAAGATTGCTGTATCATTTGTGTGGGGGAAGTTTCTGCCCCATCGTTTAAAAATAATATTAGCTGTTTGTTTGGGTGTTACATGATTATGTTAAGCAGTTCATCTGATGGAGGCCATTCAGTTCCTCCTGTTGTACATTTGTAATTGTGTGAGGAATGGGAAGGTTCATAATAGTTTTGCCTAGTCATACTAATGCTGAATTCAGTGGTTATTTGCTCTGTCGGTATTTGATGCTACTTTCACACATGTCATTTAACTCATAGAGTCTACTGCATGGGTTTTCAGGTTTGGTTGGAAATGCCGAAAGGTAGCAGGGCAAGGCGTAGGATTGCTTCTCGACAATCCAGGCTGGCACCTTACTCGATACCAGCTTATAATCAGCATATTGCCACAGACTTGTGCTCGAAGAAATGCTCCAAAATTTTGGACAAGAAAGACTGGGAAGATGTAACATGTTCTGTTTGCATGGAGTGCCCGCACAATGCTGTCCTTCTACTCTGTTCATCTCATGATAAAGGTTGCCATCCCTATATGTGTGGAACTAGCTTCCGCTATTCCAACTGCCTTGACCAGTACAAGAAAGCTTATGCTAAAAGTATCTCATCCACCAGGACTGCTGATAATCCGATTTTGGTCTCAGATTCCAGCTGGCCTGTTGAGAAGTGTGAAGCCACAGAGCTTGCTTGCCCTCTCTGTAGGGGCCAGGTGAAAGGGTGGACTGTGGTAGAACCTGCACGGGAATATCTGAATGCCAAAACGAGAAGTTGCATGCAGGATGACTGCTCATTTGTTGGGACTTACAAGGAGTTAAGGAAACACATGAGGGCAAATCACCCATCGGCACAACCACGTGCAGTTGATCCCATTCTTGAACAGAAATGGCGAGGGCTTGAGGGGGAGTTTGAACATGATGATGTAATCAGCACAATTCAGTCGACAATGCCAGGCGCAATGGTTTTTGGAGATTATGTAATAGAGGGAGGTCATTATGGTTTTGATACAGATGAAGATGGGGTTTTTGATGCAGATGCTGCAGAGAGGAATGAAGGTTTAGATATGGGCTTCAATCGGAACCTGGTGAATGTCTTCCTATTGTTGCATGCATTTGGGTCAACGGGGGATGACCACGGGAGACGGCCAAGGCATCAGCATGCTGAAAGGATCGACCATCAAATGACTGATGAGAGTGCTATTAGTATTCACCACTCATCTCCAGATGGGGGGTTGGGTTTTTCTGACGAAGACGATGACAACAACAGTGATGATGGTGGCGTGTCACTTGTTAGCCGACTTCATCGACATGGCAGAATGCTTTTGGGGCGTTCCGGTAGGAGACGCAGGCGTAGAGAAGAAGGCATTGGAGGTTCGAGATAATTTAAAATGGCACAGGTGGAAAACATTTGGTAGATACATAGTTGTAGGAAGGGGGAATTTGAGAGGATGAAAGAAACATAAAAGATTTATTTGAAAATTGCATGCGTTCCTCTCTTTCTGTTTAGATTGGCTGGGAAAAAAAACTTGCATTTGCTTTCCATGTCTGTAAATCTTTGTTAGATGCCATTTCTTTATTTACCTTCAGCCCACCTACACGGTGGATTATGAATATTCTTCTGTTGAACAACCGATGTAAAGCCCTTTAACTTCATTTCTCCCACAAATATGGTTTAATCTTTATAAATGTGTTTCTTCTCGCTTATATTTTTCCTGGAAAATTACAGTCTTCCCTCTCTTGGACACCCCACGCTGCGGGCCAACATTAAAAAAATTAAAAACTAAATTCCTATCCAGAGTTTGATCAATGCAATAATCAGTGAAACAAAAGCTGGAAAATAAAAATAAAAAATCACAAGGCACCATGCTATTTAGCATCTACGTGTCAGAAAAACTATAACTTGTTCTCAAGGTTGTGTTGTCAAAATTATGATTTTGACATGGAAATAGTTTTTGAACTCGGATTGTAAAATTGTATTTAAAATATTTATGTATAAAAATCATAAAATCACAGCTAAAATCGTGTAGGTAGAAAAATTATAAGTAAAATATTTCTGAATACAAAACAACATAATTATGACCATAAAACTTCATTAGTTAAGGTTCATACATGATTTAAAATAACTTAAAAATACATTTCAAAACAATTATGTCCATAGAGTTTTATTAGGTAAAAACTAACAAATTTGAAACAAATATTCTGTTTGCGTGCCATGTAAACTAAAATCAACCTCATTACCATCATTTTCCTCGCCATTTCTAATACATTCATAAAAAAAACATTACTATTGAAAGGATTATTAGTACTAATACTGGTACCAACATCGATATTACTAGTACTGGCTCCAAATCCAATAAATTATTTCAACATTAGCACATGAAAATAATATAAAACCACCAATCACATGATTTTAGGAGTCAAATCCCGATTTTAACAGCAATGCCTGTGCTTATTAGGAAAATAAAAAGGAGTCATAGCAGCAGGGATGAATCAAAATACTTGCGTCCCCAGTGGAGGAACCTCCTTGTCGTCGTCCCATCTTATCAAACCTCCATTAACTTTTAGAGGTGAAGGAGGTCACAGCGAGCTATGAAAGCAAAGGGCTTGAAATATTTTCAAAATATCCAAACGAGAAGTCCAAGAAACCCAGCAACTAAGAACAACGACACCTTTCTGCACTCTCTCTTCTCTGCTGTAAGCCGTATAGATCAATACGGCTTGCAGCCGACATGAACATTCACAGATTGGAGCACCAGGTGTTGGCTCGATGTTGTATGCCACAACTTATTTTCCACTTTTTTGTTTTTTTTTATATATATATATAAACTAATACACGCAACAAATGGAATTTAAAAAAAATGTGATTTTCCCATTATGATGTTTTTGTTCTAATTACCGGGTCTCGGGATTGAAAAGTAAAGCGAGTCGACATATTTTTTTACTCAGTTTTTTTTTTTTAATTTTATTATTTAATATTATTATAATTATAGTTTTGTGTTTTTTTTTTATTTTAATTTTTTAAATTAAAAAACAATGATGTTAAAGAAGAAGATGAGTTTGATTTTTAGAGGAAAAAAAAAGTCCTGACCCACTCTTTTGCCTTGGGGTTATGATTGTCAAAATCACAAGTTGATTATTTTAAATTTTATGAGTCAAAATAACAAATTTGATCAAATCGGGTTAAGAAATCATACTCCGTTAAAATAAGACAAAAACAATTAAAATCATACGGACTAGTAAAATCAGATCGGATCGGTCTAATTTTACAATCCCAAACTATTCCACTAATCTAATGTCAACTAGGCTCTCTCTCTTGCCATGCCACGTAGGCCATAGGCCAGCCCCCCCCCCCCGGGAAAAAATTAAAAAATCATTATTTTTTAAATCCTTCCGTATTGATTCTTGTATATTCACATAATTGTTTTGTAATATATTTTTAAATTATTTTAAATCATAAATAAACCTTAAAATAGTAAAATTTTATGACCATAATAATCCTGTTTTATTAAATTCTTCCATTTTTTTTCTTTTTTGCATATTCTTCTATTATTATTTATAGTCCCTAATTACATTAGTCTCTTTGTTCTCTCTTTCCTTATATTTCACCCCTTAAACTTGTTTTTTTTTTAAAAAAAAATAAGCCGAAAATTGAATTGGAATAAAATAATAGTTTCTTATAGCACAAAAAAAAGCTGAAAATATGAGTTTTAACACTACATTATTTCACAAGTAATATGACTACACATATCCAAGAATCATTGTCTTCATCCCCTACTATTTGCCTCTTAGGGTCCATTTATCTTCACAATGTTAAAACCACAACTTCAACACAACTTTTAAATAAAATATTTTTAATTTATTTTCATATACTGATGTTAAAAATAATTTTTTAAAAATATATAAAAAAAACATCATTTTAATATATTTTTAAACAAAAAATATTTTTAAAAACCACTTCAATCACACTTCCAAACATTCACTAGATTTTATTGTTTAACCCTATCTTTTCATTTTAAATTATGATAAGCTTGCGTCTAGCACAATAGAAGTGTTTAATATTGCGTTTCAAAAATATTTCTGAAAAAAATTGATTTTTTTTACTTTAAATTATTTTTTTTTGATGTTTTAAATCATTTTTATATAACGATGTCAAATATAATTTTTTTTTTAAAATATTATTTTAATATATTTCTAAATAAAAAATATTTTAAAAAATAACCTCTACCACTCACAAACACAATATCAGTGTATGTTTTTAACGTGTTGCACCGTTTTACCAAACATATCCTCAAAACTTGGGTATAAAAAACATATAAATTTATAATTTTTTTGTAAACTTGTCTTTTCAAGCTACAACGCAAAAGCTAACACAAAACTAAACACAATTTGAGGTTGTTAGTCTATTAAAGAAAGAATGAAAAGGAAACAAAATCAGAGGCACAGAGATCTCCTGTGCAAGTGTTCATCTAACCATCAATGAACCTTCACTTCTTTCCATTACATCATTCCTATATATAGCAAAGTGAAGGACTAAAATGCCCCCCCCCACAATCATCTATTCTCTAACTCAAAATTGTGGCCAATAAATGCCATTTAATACTTCAAAACTGTGCATGAATGCCATAGAAAGCTTGGAATATAGATGATACCTTCATTGACTTGCGAGCAAAGCTAGATTCTTTTCCACATTCCCAGCCACCATGGCAAGTCCCCGTAGACCATCAAAGCTGTTTGCCTTTTCCAAGTTTGTGACTTGCAATTATAGGTCACCTTATCAAGTAATCTCTCCAACTTCCCTCTATTTGCTGGGAAATTGAGTATCCTACAAGTGACAGAGGTAAGCATTCTTAGAGAGAGAAAAAAGAAATGACAGATATTATTTAAAAGTAAGTAGTCACAGTTTTGATAAATTTATTTTTTCCTTTTTCATGTTTTATATTTTCATAATGCAGTAATCAGAAACTCAATAAATGCACAGTGATGTAACTTCAAGTTACAGAATACGGAGTCATTACTGCAATGATAATATTCTTCTCTGTCATTTGCTTCTACTGATATAATGAACTTGTTAGAGTCTTTAGCCGATCAATTGCACACTTTATTATGTGCCTTTCTTCTATCGGCACGTTGATCTCCTCTGAAGACTGCAAAAACAACGAAAACATGAGATGACATATTAAAAACTAATAGCATAAATTCACAGCACATAATTTCCAATCGTACGAGACAGTATAACATTGACCCCTCGAAAGTCAGGAAAAAGAGGTTAATATTTCTACCACTCAGACAAGTTTTCTACTGAGACCTTACAGTTTTGTATCCAAGTATCCATAATCATAAACATCATGCTTTAAAGAGTTGAGCCATGAAATATGAGGAGCTTCCGATCCACAGCTTTCCAAAAATATTTCCTACCATTAGAAATGCCCCTTTATGTACATAGCTAAACATGATATCCCACAAGACAAAAATGCACAAGGAGTATTTGATTTAAAAAGGGCCAGCCAGACCTTCAATCTCTCCTCTCTCCCCTTAAAATGGCGAATTCTTTTCCTTTGTTGATAGATCTTTTTGTAATACAAGAACAGAGAAACATAGAACATGGACAAGAGATGCTGGGAAGCAAAATTATACCTGTAAAGAGCATATGCTTCGTGAAATATGGTCAATTTCTTCCTTGTATAAATAAAGAATTTGCTGAACCTTAGCATCCCTTTGCATCCATAGTAAAACAGAAACAATAGCATTTATAATACTTGAGTGCCCCTTGGCATAACGGATATGATCACCAGATAGAAGTGAGGAACTTCTTCCATTAATCAATGACCCCATCACGTTCAAAACAAGATTGAGAAGTTTGTAACTTCTATCAAACAGGATAAAGCTTGGCAGAAGATAATAACGCCGTGTTTGTCCATGAATGGTGCTCTCATCATTATATTCTGGAACACACTGTTAGAGAAGTGAAATATTATCATTTCAATTCCTAAAAAATCATTGAGGGGCGTTTGATGTCTAGAAAGCAAATTCACATAATTTATTGCAAAATAAGAAAGAATAAATACCCAGCTCCCAACAAGGAAGAGGAAAATCTATATAGATAAACTTCATCATGACCACGGAAACACTGCTAAAATGCATCTTGTTCCATGAAACCTGGAAATTAAATTAAGAGATTCCTCGGCCAATAAATACTCTTTCCTTATTGGCAAATTTCAGGCCATCATATACAAAAACAGGAGAACTGAACAAAGGTCTAGGCTGCGAAGATGCCAACGGAGTTTAAAAAAGCATCCCAGTTCCCACCACAAAAAGTATAAAGGAAACTAGATCAAATATCATTGACCTCACAAAGATTTAGGTTGCCAGGGTCAGGACCCAAGATACATACTGCTGTACCATATAAAGAAAACCAAATTAATATCACCGTCTTGCACGACAAGTATTTTTTGATACGTCAAACATCTTAATGGCAACTCAGCTTTTTCTCTCAGAAAAGGCAGAAGAAATAATGCTGCCAGCAACACTCCAAAAGAAAAAGACATTGATAAAAATACAACAAAGAAAAGAGGAAGGTCTTAGTAAAGAAAAAAGAAATCAGGACAGTTGTTGAAGGGTAGGAATACTTACATGTGCAACATCAATGAGATATGCTGAAAGGACATTGCTTAAAGTGCAAATACTTTGTTCAGAAAGTCTTGTGGGCTTAGAATCCAGTGCAATAAGAATTCTGAGCATAGCACAAGAATTGTCCAGAGGTGGTTTTAATGACTGAAAATATGAAAAAAAGGTGTCACCATTGAGCCTCATGAATGATCCATCACGAGTCAAGCAAACAAGATACTGTAAACAGCATTCTACCTGTTTTTGTGTTTAAGTTTTGAAATAAAAAGAATTTGTCCAACAGAAAACTCACAAGTCCAAAAAAGGGAACATCAATGTAATAACAAAATTGCATAAAAGTCAACCAACTTACTATCTGCTCTAGTATTACTTTCTCTAGTATCACAAAAACAAGAGAATTGTCACCCATCTGCGACAGGCATGAGCACACAACGCTGGTCAGTGATTTAAAAGTTGCATGATTTGAGGTCTTCTTATCTCTATCCGTGGCAGGAAAAATATTTTCTGTAGACATGAATCTCCTTGTCAGACACAAACTACATAAGCTATTGATCCAAAATTGCTTGCAAAGGGAGAAATCATTCTGAATCTACCAGGACAAACTTTGTAACGTGAAGCCAAAGTGATTAAGAAGTTGATGTGGTCAGAAATCTGAATATGGCCTGCTTTGTAGGTTGAATGTAAAACCTCTATGATCCGGAATAACATAAACGGATCCAACTCTTGACCTGATATATATCAGAAAAGGAGATTTGAAATAAACAACCTTATTAACAGTCAGAACTTGGTTTTCTCTTTCATGAGTATCAGGTCCTCCTTTACAGTTCAATGCTTACAGCAACCATCCAAAAGCAACATTTCTTAAAAACCTCATTAAAGAGGTATATAGGATCAAATATATAATATGTTTAAATGATAAAAGTCCATTCTAATGGGAAGTACTGTTGAAGGAAGATGCTGTCATCATTAAATTGCAAATTGTCAATTAAAAAGTCATTTCAAAATAAGTTGTCTTTCAATTCAAGCTAAATCGGTGGAAAACATTATGTGCAAGGTTTTGTGCAGAAGTCTTTTTATTGTCCCTACGATGAAAACTTTTGCACCTTAGGAAACGCTAGACACTACAAGAGTGACAGATGCCAGCATGGCTTCAGAGATATTGGATCCTTGCTAAAAGTAGCAATGTAAATTTTGGTAGAAAAGAATTATTAGATATAAAGTGAAGTAGTGCAACATCTTGAAACTTCATATGAAGTTAACCAAATTGTTTTATGTCAGTTAAAAAATGAGGCATCAATTAGGGGAAAACTAAAGGAAGTTAGGGACTACAGTGAGGGGAGAAATACACTTACACAAACAGCAAGAAGCAATCGACTTCAGCAAAGTTGAATCCAGTTGAGATAAATAATAAAGACAACAGATAGAAAGCTCTTGTGAATCCCTGGCAAGCCTTAAGAAAGGACCATAACATATGTTCCCTGCTCAACAGAAAATGAGGATGACAATGACCCAAATATGGACCTCCCATGGGCTTGGAACCAAGCATGAAATTTTATCAGGAAATATCAGCACTAACCTTTGTCTTGATCTGTGCTATAGAACTCTTTCAGCAAGCCTTGCATATCATCATACAGCAACGAGCGTTGCCCCAGGCGAAGTAGAAGATGCAACACAACCTGTGAGGGAGAAAGCAATAAAAGTTCACCTAGTTTATGCATTAACTGAGTTGCCAATGGACTTGATAACAAGAAGAAAAGCAAAACCTAAAAATATGGATGACATGAGTAAAGATTCATCTTCAACAACTACTCTAAATACCTTGGAAGAGGATGGGTGCCGGTTGCCTAGCAGAACGAGTAACTTAGGCAGCTCTCTTACCAAAGTAATCTTGTAGTCAAATTGCCCTGAATCATTGACATCTGTGCACAGCAAATCTTCTTGCTGCAAATTTTGCAAAGGGTATTAATTGAAAGATTCAGTCAATTTTTGCACAAATAAAAATGATGAGAATATCTTCTAAGGAGGCAAGAAATAAGCCTCTTTAATGCTGAGAAGTTGAGCATACGGAAATGATAATTTCTTCAATTGCAGCGAGGCAAGCTAATTTTACTGAAGACTCTGGACTGCAATCCTGGAATGTCTTTGTAAATGCCTGCAACAAAGATTTGATTGTTTAGCATCTTCATTACCACCAGATCTTACAGTTCTCTACAGAACATGTAGATTTTTGAAGGGAAAAATCTATAACCGAGAACCCCGGACACAGTGATAAAAGACAATCTCATAAAGCAAGAGAGAAATCAGCCAACATAATTTACTGAAGACAAGTTATCATGCAATTCTTAAAGCATGAGTCAAACCTGGAGAAGGCGATTCTTCCAATTTCCAATCACCCGTGACACAAGTTTTGGGATAAAAGGAATCAGTGTAGATATCTGCTTTTCTCGAACTGCTTTGCCAGATCGCACGTTACTGCAGCTCTGCATTAAGAAGACAAAGTACGCAACTCAACAAAACGTAAATGAAGGTACTGCTTCCAAATCATCTAAAAGTACTCTTTTTTTTAAATATCTGAAAATCTCCCCACAAGCAGTGGTGCAACTCAGTGCTTCTTATTCCTTTTCCTTTTCTTTTCTCTCTCTGTTTTTTTTTTTTTTTTTGTAAGAAACATAAGATAGAATATGAGTCAAATATATTTTAAAAAGATGATATCATGTGTTGTAGGAAGCAATGCTTTTATTGTCTAATTACTGCAGAGACTCCTTTAAATCAGCAAATTTTCTGCAAACATTTGAGTTCCTTTATTTTTAAATCACACCAAGGATTAGTAGCTATGAAGTTAACACTTAATTATGGAATTACAGTCTTGTTTAACTAAGAGTTTCCTTCTCATCCCATGCAAACAATCACAAGACTACACCAGAAGGCCCATTCCAGTTTTTACAGAAATAAAAAATGCGCTGGCAAATGGTCCCAGTCTTTCAAAAAAATGATGCACCAGAAAATTTGTCAAAAAGTTCGGAGAAATGATATTACTCAATGAAAAAACCACAACATGATACATTTTAGCTTTGTATTGGTGCACCTAAAAGGTAGGTCTGACTTTTTCCTGCCATCAGAAATGTAGTATCAGCAAACATGATGCAATTAAAGAGACCAAGACTTTTAAGTCCTAAGTTCTACTATGAAATAATTTTGAGTAAGGAAAGGAACATATTAATTTGAATGATCTGATCCAGATGCAAGGTTTCCTAGATTAACATCTTTTCTGCTAATTCGAGAAGTGTCGACACACAGGAAGCACACCTTTTCAACCAACACATACTCCACAAATGTTAGAAATTTCTCAAATAAGACAGCAGGTGGGCAGATCCATTCACTCAAGTGCATAAATATTTCTGTAATTGCAATGTTCAAGATAACATATCTGTCATCATCCTGCAAGCAATCAAAAAGAAAAAGTTAAGGCACATGAGCTACAATAACAGCAACTACAGGTACAGAGAAATTTAGAGAACAAAGGCTTCCTTGTGAAAGGAAGCAAACAGGAAGTTACTGCAGAGAAACATGCTCAGTAAAAAGTGTCTGGAAGCAAGAAAACCAGGGGATGGAAAAACGTTTTGAGTTATATTGCCACTTGTTTGGTTGAGAAGAAACAGAAGTGAGGATGTAGAAAGAGGAGGCAATAATCTTTTCTGAAGGCTCCTCATATCTTATCCATCAGTAAGAGCAAAAAGAATAAATGAAAAGTTTTTCTTGATTGGCAGAAGCATTATCCTTATATAATATGGACCATATTACAAGCATCCCTTTCCATTTTTTTCAACCAAACAGAGGAGATATAGTTGGAAACAAAGCCATACCTTTTCTGAAAGGTGATGCATTGGACTGAGGGGAAACACAACTAGTAACTTCTTCAACAGTACTGACGAGAAGCTTTGATCAACAGGTGGTGGTTCAGGATGACCTTGTTGAACCCCATGGATAAAGAATGTGACTGCATGATCTAGGCTCCGAAGTATGTTAAGCATGCAATCAAATGATTGTGCATCTAGTGAGTCATGAATTACAGGGAGAAAATCTTGGAAGCAATTGACTAGAACTGGTACAAGGTTTTTCAGCTTCTTGATGATGACAGAATATTCTACACAAACAAAATCAAAACAAGAGAAGATAAAGGCTTGCCACACTTTACTATTTTAAATTACAGTTATAAAACAAACAGAGGACATTAAAGGTCACACAGTTGTGCAATGAATGTTGAAAATACGCTACTCATACACAATTATTTATTATCAGAAATGAAAGGATTTCTCCTATAGCATGGCAGTGCGAACTACCAAAGTGGAGCTAACAAATGAACAAAACAAAATAGCTACCATTGCTAAGTATTTTGTTAAGTTGAACATTAAATCTTCTGGTTCAAGAATAAGCATATTATTTGAACGGTAACATAAACATATTTCCATGCAGAAACAGTTGAGTGCTGGTAGCAATGAGCCTGTCACTCTACAAACCCATTAAGAAAAGTGAGGGAGAAATGTTTAGACATACCTGCAAATACTGTAGGCACATCATGCTCAAAAGCTTGCAATATTTTTTGCTCAGGGACATTCTATGAAATTGAAAAGTGTTATCAGAAATCACCAGGCAAATCAAAGGCCAGAGGCTTAGCAAAAGGACACTATAGCAAACTTCATAGCACAATTAGACACAAGAATAATCCATCCCTAAAGATGAGCTTTAAAACTATATTTTTACTTTTCAATATGAAGATAATCCATATATTGACGAGTCCATTTCGTCTTCAATGCACGAGACCATGTCTTAGAACAACATATCAAACAAGCTCTGGAGCCATATCAATGAGTCACTAGTTCTGTGAGATACGTATTGTATTGACCATGCTATTGTCTAAAATAAGAAATCTCTAGTGCCAACAGAGATTCACCATGAGGCTCATTGGCCAAAATCTTCCATGTTTGCAAGGGTAATAAATTATCCTTGTCTATCTAATCATGTATTTATATGCAACCCGAAAACCAACTAGAGATTTCATAATAAACTTCCCCAGAGCTCCTGTTTTCATAAATTGTCAACTGATTCATGTAAAACCTCCGATATACAAATGCAGTTTAAACTGCTTATACAAACAAAAGATCCATACAACTGTTACAATGAACTCAATCATCTGTCTTTCATAGACCACTAGTGCTTAAAGCTTCTGTCACTATGACCACAATAACAACAGGAAAATTACAGAGCTATCTTCCAGAGAATGATGGTACAATCATGCATAGCTGAGTGTAAAATATGACCTCACAGTTTGTACCAGATAGAAATTTTACAAAAAGTAAAAAGGAAAACAAACGACTTTTGCAAGTAATTCTCAGGGAGCACCTTCACAAGCAGGTTAACTTCTTTACTAGATGGCAACAGCAGCAAGCATCGCACCAAACCAGCAAGAACATTCTTCAGCTTGCCTCTGTCTTCTAAATAGAACTGGTTCTTCTGAAGAATATCTTCATAATTTTGAAGTATCTATTAACGACATGTTCGGCAAAAAAACATCAGTATGCAAATAGAAAATAATGATAACCATATAAACTAAAGTTCATGAGGTATCATTTTGATGGCAAGTAAGCATTTGCGAATAGCATTATCTTTATTCATAACAAATTATTAATTTATGAGGTTATCAGCATCACATATTTTGCATGAACCTAAAATGACAGCATCTACCAAACCATAAATGGAGGTAATCAAGAATATTCAAAAAGCAAGTAACCTATCAAAGATTTAATGAAAAGAAGGATATCCAACAAGGCCCAATCTAATAAGCAACTGCAACACCATATTAGAAGCTCATGATATTATCATGCACTTGTCTACATGAAAATCTCTCCATTACGTTTTGTTTCAAATAACATTATGGTTCAAGTCTTTCTCAATGAAGAGATGACTGCAGAACTTTGACAAAGGCAGTCAGACTCTTATTCACATTGCACTAGCCACTATGAACAAAAATAAACAAAGGGTAGAACAAATACAAAACAAGTGGATTCTCAAACACCAAGAATAAAGAAATGCACTCCAAACATCTGAATATCATGAACAAATGAAGATACCTTTTCAGCATACGAGAAAAATAAAGGTGGATGATATTCAACAGCGAGATCAAAAAATTTGAATGCCATAAGCCGAATGTCAATTGCTAAATGTGTCATTGCATTAAAAATGTAAGCCATCATTAACGAAATGACAGGTCCTTGATTATCCTGGACATGCAAAGATAGAGAAATAATGTCAAAGGAAGGGTTAAATTAATGATGATAAATAGTGATAAAATAGCAATACAATGACCAGCAAAAGAAAAGAAAAGTAAATGGAAACAACAAAACATCACAACCTTTTGACTCTGTTTTTGTACAGAATACATCTGGTTGAAATGAAAATTGCAAAACTCTAATCTCATCAAAAGTGAAACTAATATCTTCTGTTAAATAATAGTAAATTTTTATTTTCCCCTAGTCTCATACTCCATTTGCCAGCCCACCCTCCAACAGAAACCAATACAACTACTTCTATAAGCAGTATTCTTGCTAGCTATTGAATAGTACAAGTAACCATACCACTAGATCAATCTATTAATGTCTCAAAGTTCACTAAAAGAAGATCGAGAGAAAAAATAGCCTCCCTGATATTTTTTTTAATTGAAAACTTTTGGAAGAATCCTTCTCATTTTAAACAACTACTACAGCTAGCTATATCCAAGAACCATGACAGTTTAATTCATGCATTTTGAGAATGCCTATCTTTAGATGAAATTTTCACCATTGGTATCAAGTCTTTGAAGCTGAAAGACATTGCTATTATTACTACTACCTAATTAATATGAGTCCATAGTCGTGGGAATGATGTTTGATATGGTTCTTCCCTTTAACTGTTTTCCATGCAGGGTTTGCTCTCATGATTCAATTGTCATTAGGATATACGATGATAAGCTGAAAATCTCCCTCTTTCCCCCCCTATCATTGTCTTACAAAAAAACCATTAACATCATGATCACGATAGTTTCGTGCTCTTGCGATAACCAAGAAACGCAAGAAATACAAATCTAAAACAAAACATTACAAAAGAAAAGTCATACCAAAATAGAAATTATTTTGAATGTTTATAGAATATTACTTATTGAGCCAAGGCTGAAACATGTCCTTATAGATTTAAAAGTGTCCAAGCAACCACCCTGCACAAACATGCTAGAAAGAAATGATAAATTACCTCTTTGCATCCTGGTAAAATCACTGACTTGAGAAGTTGATATAAGTTTTCTCGAACAGTTTTATCATCATCACTGATCCGTTCACGTAATTTTTCTATAACAGCATATCTGTGCAATTTAATTTCTTCTGGATGCTTGAGGAATAAATCCTTCATACCCATCAAGGCATCTTCAAAAGGAATAGAAAAGAGACTCTGGTCAACATCAACATTTCCAATGAACGCAAGATTATAAATGCAGAGGCTAAAATATATACCATATAAATAATCATGAATGCGACAAACAGTCAAGCAGCTACTAGATAAGCTCAATAAAAACATTTCTATGTATAAATAGTTTCTTTATCTTTTAATTACAAAGCCAAAACTCTTTTGGACAACTTTTTATTCTAACAGGATATGAAGATATTTAAAAGAAAGTACCTTTACGGACTTTCGCATTGTGATGGGATGTATGTTGAAGAAGCTCTTTCAAAGTCAAGCCTTTTTTGCTCAAAGCTAAACCTGCTTTCTCTGATACCACACTCTGCTCTGGAAGAACAATTGCTGCTCAGGACACGCACACACAAAGAAACTTCCATTAGTAACACTACTTTATAAAAAGCACAAAATTTTAAGAAACTAAATGGAAATATTTTTTTTACCCTTGGATTTAATTTCTGTGTTAGTAGTATTCTTAGGAGGTGGCAATTTCCTGCCGATCTTTCGCTTTATTTTCTATGAAATTAACAAGAAAAAAAAGAGCAAACAGTTCAACTTCACAGGAAATAAAATTTAGAAAAAGGAGGAAAAAGAAAGAACTGCTATTGCTCACTTTGAAGTCGATTCCACGGTTTTGCTGCTTCTTAGAAGAACCCTTAGTTTTTGCCATTTTCACTGCAAATTGCAGAGAGAAAGAAGAGTTTAAGCATCAAAATTGCACAAAGCACATGAATTTGAGGACAAATTAGTTAGTATGAGGCAAATAGAAGCTCCGAAAACAAAGAAAAACAGCTCGATTGTTTTTAGAGAGAAAACTCTCACATGGTTCAACACCCCTTTTGTTCTTCATCAATGGGATTTGGGAATGCTTTTGATGATGATTAATGAAGAAAATTTCCCTTCTTGCTTTGTTTACACCACAGTTATCAGACCCAGGTAGTGGGTTGGTAGGTCAACCCGAGCCAATATCAAAACAATGTAGTTTTAGCTATTTTTAAAGAAAATTGATACAATTTCGATTTGGACAAAAAATTTACAAAATGCAAATTCTGTTGTTTGGGATTCTAATCATTTTCTAACAGTAGACTTTTCCAGCCTGCAGATTCCAGTCATTTTCCGATTTTAATGATAGACTTGACATTAAAGCCCATCATATGAAAACCCAAATAAATAAAATGCAAGGCATGCTCCTGTAGGCAGGATAACACAGGAGTAATCTTGTGAATTATGCATCCAGCATGCTCCGATATCTTTGTCATTCTCAAATATGAACCAAAAGGGCTCTGGACATGCTCCAGTCTAACAGTCAATGTAGGTTTCTTTTCTTAACAATCATGCCCTATAACCAAGTGCTAGATAAATGACAGCAACTTCTTCTACAAGCAGGAATCATGTATCTCGTAAGCGCAGCTCTCAACTTTTCTGCAAATTTTCTACGCTAGCTCATAACAGCCCCCCCGCCCCAAAACAACATAGTTTGAAAATATATGAGCCAATTGACTTGAAGTGATATACTATATTCATATTCACCTCCTAGGCAACCAGGTTAGGACTCTGTTCAGAAAACCTGCAGTTTTATTTAAGAAAAAAAAAAGTTGCCCGAATATTCAAAAAGCCTAATTCGCACTAAAACTCGATGAAAGACGGTGTTTTGAGCAAATAAAACTAGTTTCATATGCAATGTTGATGCCATAAGCTTCCCATAGGCACCCAATCTCAACATGCATCAGTTAACAGATAGTCTTAGACCTATATACAAGCCCTCAGACGCAAACCCAAATCCACATTATCATTAAACAGATTTTTGTAGTAAGAAACAACCATAAGATTGGTACTAACCTTAATGAAAGTGAAAAGGTTGCAACAGCCTTGCAGGTTGACAGTGAAGAGGAAGCAGGTCAGATATAGCAGAATGTCGATAGTCGAAGATTGAAGGCCAGTACTATGTCGTCGTCCGGTGTCAAATATTGAAGCAGGTTTGCAATCTGTGAGCGGTGGCCGCTACGGAAGGGTTCTAGCCTTCTAGGGATTCGTTTTTTCGTTCAAAACGGCGTAGTTTTAAGCGTTTTAAAATTTTGTTTTAAAAACCTGGCTTTTCACTCAGCCCCAGGTTCCGTGGCGAAAACTCGTATATATTTTGTTTTTGTATTTAAAAACCATTTTTTAAAAAACAATATTATCGTTTTACTTTAAATTATTTTTTTATATTTTTAAATCATTTTAATATAGTTATATTAGAAATATATATTTTTTAATTTTTAAATAAAAAAAATTTAAAAAAAATTACTACCACGATATCAAATAAAATCTAAAACATCCCAATTTAGATTAAATGGATGTTTGAGAATGCGCATGAGTTATTTTTTATTATTTTTTATTTTAAATTAAAAAAATAGTGTTGTTAGATTATTTTCATGCACTAATGTTAAAAATAATTTTTAAAACATAAAAAAAATATTATTTTAATATATTTTTAAATAAAAATATTTTAAAAAATAATTTCAATGAAATTCTCAAAAGAAACTAGTAATTACCTAACCTAAAAACACATCTCACAAATACTAAGTTACTAACCCTCTAAAATTGGCCGCTAGATAATTTAACCGGCCATATACGATCCACATTTTATGTTTGTATTATTGTCAAAATTAAAAAAAAAAAAGATTGTCACCTGTTAATTAAAAAAAAAATACTAAAATAAGTATTAGTTTCATGTATTTAAGTAAATGATTAATTATATCAAAGAAAAAATCGATGTAACCCGTATCATATCCTTTCAAGTAAAATGTTATATTTACCATGTGTTTTCTTGTTAATTTAATTTATCTAATAATTGCATTTCGTGGTTATTTAAACAAGTGCAACTAATGTTCTTCTCTTAAAGTAGGAGGCTCAATGGTACGAGAAATGCAATTTTTTTTTTTTTATAACCGGGGTGTCCGAGCCAGCTTACGCGCACCACAACTAATCCCCGGACTCACTGAACATCCTGCAAACCCAGTGAGCATGTAAGGCACCGCGGGGGTGACATGCATGCATGGTGGGACTTGAACCCTGGTGCAGAGGAAGGAAACAAGTCCCTTCAACCGCTAGGCCAATACCTCACTTGCTAGAAATGCAATTTCTATCTCTAGGAATAGGAGACCTGTTGACATATCACTACTAAAAAAAGGGTGTTTTGCAATGGAAGCATCCGTTGCAAATAAGTAAGGTTGCCGTTGCAAATTTGCATTTGCAACGGATACATTCGGATGCAAAACGTTGACTGCAAATTAGCAACGGAAATTCCGTTGCAAATTTGCAATTAAATTTTTTAATCAATTTCGAATTTATTTATTTTTAAATTAATTATGAATAATATTTCATAAATATTATTGATATATTATTAATATTGAGAACTAAATAAATACAGTTGAAATAAAAATTTCATAAATTAAAATGTATAATACAACAAAAATTCAGTTACAATTACATTTATAAGTAAATCAACATGGAATAAAAAAATACATATTTTGCATAAGACCTTGCTGTTCTGATCTGTTAGGGCTGCAATAGCATCAAGATCAGCCTCAAAGCCTTTCTCTGGGAGAAGATCAAAATGCCGAACTTCAAGACTCCTAAAAGCAGCACAAAGTTCATAAATTGGGAAGCCTGGCCTTGGAAGCAAGATATTTGCACCTGGGCGAGCAAGCATTGTCAATGCAACATCAATAGCTTGAGTGCAACCCGATGTAATAAAAACATCATCAGATGATAACTTGTAAGATCACAAGATACGTATTCAGCAATCGCCCTACAGAATAGAAAGAAGAAACAAATAAACCATATGATTCATTGCAGCCTCTCAAAGTTGAACAGGGAGGCCAAAAAACATAACCTGCGAAAGCACATATTCAAAGCACTACTATATCCAGTTTACCTTGGCATCCTTCCTGGAGATAGGGATTTCCTTCGAACCCTTCGCTCTGAATATATTACGGGTGTTTGAGAACATGAAGGGGCCAAATAATCATTAATCTCAAACCGCTCATAGAACTGCAGCAAGTCAACCAGTTGAGCAAAGAGTTTCCCTTTTTCATGTCTGTAGAGAGCACTTAAATGACATTTCGCAACAACAGCAACATCAGCCACAAGAGGCCTCAGATACCTATACACGATGGAATATAAAGAAAAAGGAAAATAAATTAAAACATAGAATGAACATAAACTGGTATATGGAGAATATCTAAATCTTGAAAGCATAAGATGCACTTGTAAAGAAAGATTGGTTTTGAATTAGAAATATTCAAGGCATGAACTATATAAGAACCAGCCAGTAAAGATTTAAAAACTTGAAGAAGAAAACAAAGATAAGTGAAAATGAAACAGAGAGAGGGACAGAGAAAGAGAGAAGAACATACCTCCTTGTACAAATAAACCATATGTACCTTCAGACTGAAGAAATTGAAACAAGTAAAGAGGCGGACATCATAAGACTGACTAATAAACCGGAGGTTATAATAGTGTTTTCTTTTGCTACAATTGATAGAAATTTCCTGTGATGCAGGGCTTCATATAAATTTTCAAGTCTTCAATAAAATGAGCCACCAAATTCCTAATTAAGTTATCTCATCTGAAGATGAGGGTTCAGACCATCTTATCAACAAGCCGAGAATAAGTTTTATCTCATCTTCACATCTTCACAATTGAACCCACGGGAAAAAATAGCACATACATCTATAATCAAAAACCCGAACACTTTCACATCTTCACAACTGAATCCAAGGGAAAAAATAGCACACAAAATCACAGTCAGTTAATTAGCCAATTTTCCACAAAATAACAACTTCACAACTTCATTCCACACAAAAAATAGCCACATGCAACCCTAGAAACTCCTACCCAAACCAATCATTCTCCAGAAACTCTCCCTTACCACCGTGGCCACCCCAATCTCCCTAAACCCTAAACAAATTTAGAAACTAAGGAATTTAAAAAATGGAAATGATGAACATTTGATCATGAGAAACAGAATTGTAATAATATTATTTACAGCTTGCTATTTCCAAATTCTTACATAAATTAATTCTTCTAAAAAACTGATTAAAATTCAAATGCTCGAATATGTTAGGGCATCTGTTTCCGAAGCATGTCAGTAGTTCTACTAATTCTTCAATTTTATACACAATAAAATATAAAACAATCCTAAAAAAATTAAAATTAAAATTCTTACCCTCTCACCGGTAAAGGCGCCAGCCATTTTCTTTCTGTCAAAACTCTGAGACACCAATTCTTCCATGTGGCCGGAGCACAGATCTGACAGGGAGAGTGCATATTTGAGGCTGTGGAGGCTGAATAATGAGACCGTGGAGGCTGCTGCAGTGGTGTCTTGGAGAAGAAGGAGAAAGGCAGGGGCTGCCACTGAGGGCTGAAAGCAAGGCCGAGATGTAGAGGAAGGGCTGCGTGGGGGAGATCGGGAGACGGTGGACGATCGGAGGACAAAGTGAGAGGGAAAAAGAGTGAGGATGCTGAACCGAAAGGGGCAGCCTGTGCTGGCTGTGAGAGGAAGAGAGTGAAACCGTGGCTGAGGAAGATTGTGGAAATGCGCGGCAGCTTGTGGAGAAAAACGGGAAAGGGAAAATGAAGAGAGTGGGGAGATAAGGCTGCAGTTGCGGGGCTGCCAACAAAGAGAAAAAAAATGGAAAAGAAAAGAGTGGGGCTACGGGGAGCAGTGGCTGGTCTGGAGATGGAGAGGAAAGTGAAGGGGAAGGAGAGCGTGGGTCGCCGGAGAGAGGGGCTTAACATCATGATGCGGGTACTAAATATATATTTAATTATTTTTTTTAAATAAAAACAATTCTTGCGCGGGGTGATGCAAATTAAATTTCATTTGCAACGGAATTTCCGTTGCAAATTCAATTTATTTGCAACGGATTATCCGTTGCAAATCGTTTAAAATTGCAACGGAAAATCCGTTGTAAATTAATTTTTTAAAGGGATAATCCTTTTTAATTTGCAACGGATTTTCCGTTGCAAATGATTTTTTAAAGGGATAATCCTTTTTAATTTGCAACGGATTTTCCGTTGCAAATGATTTTTTAATTTTGCAACGGATTTTCCGTTGCAAATGGTTTTACGGATTTTCCGTTGCAAATGATTTTTTAATTTGCAACGGATTTTCCGTTGCAAATGGTTTTAAATTGCAACGGATTTTCCGTTGCAAAGTAATTTTATTCTGCAACGGATAATCCGTTGCAAATGGTTTTAAATTGCAACGGAATTTCCGTTGCAAAGAAATTTTCATTTGCAACGGATAATCCGTTGCAAATGGTTCTCAATTGCAACGGATTTTCCGTTGCAAAGTAAATTTATTTTGCAACGGATAATCCGTTGCAAATGGTTTTAAATTGCAACGGAATTTCTGTTGCTACCCATGTTTTTTTTTTTCCGGAATGTGTTTAGCAACTGAAAATCCGTTGCTAAACAAAATTCCGTTGCAAAGTTTGCAACGGATTATTGCCATTGCAAAAATCCGTTGCAAACACCCCCCTTTTTTAGTAGTGTATGTTCCTAAAAATTGTGTTGGACGTGTATAGATAATGAAAATTAGGCTTTAATCAGCCTCATTTTTTTTAATATTTAAAACGGGTATGAAGAAATACATAAGTTTCAACATTCAATCTAAACTAAATAAAAATAATAATATCTAATTATTTTTAAAATTATATAAGTTTCATTTTAATAATATCTAATATATAAGGTTCAAATATAATTATTTTATCTTATACATCACTATCAAGCATAATTGTTTTTTCCATCTCCTTTTCTATATTTGTCATTTGTCTTTTCTATTCCAAAACAAAACAATAGTTAAATGTTATTTTAGTGATTGTTTGGGAGTGTGATTGCAGTTACTTGAAAGTACTTTTCATTTAGAAATGCATCAAAATGATGTTTTTTTTTTTATTTTTTAAAAATCATTTCTTACATCAGCACATCAAAATAATCTAAAAACACTAAAAGTTTTTAATTTAAAATAATAAATAAAAATAAAAAAAAATCAAATTTTTTCATAAGCACTTTTCGATCGCAATGCCAAACAGCCCCTTAATTAGCGTACTTGTGGATTAGATAAAATCTTTTAAATGTTAAGATAATGAACGGATGAAAGGGACATTCTCAGTAATATTTGAGATAAAAATGATAAAATTAAATAGTTTAGAGCTTAATTGATATTAAGGTATGAAATTGGAGGTTTAATTAAGATTTCCCCTTATATATACATGTTTTAATTGGGCTAAGAGAGAGTTTAACGATATTCATGCATAATTTATTAAAAAAATAAAACTATTTATAACTAATCATATAAACAAATTTTATTTATTTAGTTGATTAAAATGGGCATCATTTATCATACTGTCATCCTAAATTTATATTAATTGCAAAATTAAATTAAATTGAATTCTATTTTTTATTTATTTTGTAAGAAGCCTCAAACATGTAAAATAATTAAGTAAAATATATATTGTCAGAAATCCAAATATAATTTAAACCCAAAACAAATTTAATTAATACATAGTAGAGTAAAAAAAAATATTATTTTAAAAATAATAATTAGATAATTATATCCTATATCAAGACATTAGGGACTTTCTTGTTTTCCAAGGCACTGAAAAATTTTTAGAATTGCTAGAAAAAAAAAAAAAAAGTGGCTAAGCAAAGCTGCAGGAAAAAGAGTGGCTTGAGCAATCACCACACAAACAACAAACTTGAAATCTTGTAGAATTTTAATGAAATTTTATTTAAAATTCCTTGAATTTCAAATAAAATTCAATTTTTAAAAATATTATAAAAGTAAATTAAAGGTTAATTCTTTTACAATAAAAATAATTTAAATTTTATCTCGTAATTTATTTTAATGTTATTTTTATCTGAATTAAATATGGAAATGGCTGAAACAACCTGTATAAAAAAAAACATATTACAAGCAAACCAATCAACCAATGGCAAGCAGTAATAACAAAAGGACTGTTAGTTGTAAGAGAGGAGGAGGAGACGAAGATTTGAAAGAAATGACAGAGTTAAGCAAAACCCTAAAAGAAGGGGAGAGAATTGTGGCTCCTAGCCGACGACCCGACGGTACTCTTAGAAAACCCATTCGGATTCGGGCTGGCTATGTCCCCCAAGACGAAGTCGCCATCTACCAATCCAAAGGTGCCCTGGTATGTTGAGTTTGCTTTGCAAATTACTAGCACAATCATGGGTTTGGTTCAATTCTCTTAATTTCCTGCAAAAAAGATGATATTTGGTTTCTTGTGTGATGAAATCAGTGGAAAAAGGAAATGCAATCTCAGGAAGTGCCTCCTGGTTATGATCCTGACCCTCATACGAAACCAAAAACAAAGTCCGTTAAAAGGAATGAGAGAAAGAAGGAAAAGCGGCTTCAGGTCTGTTCCTTGCTCCCATTTATTTTCGAATTTCTAGTTAGGACTCTCTCTACCTATTCATGTATTTGTGTTTTCGTGATTTCCGTCGAAAAAATCCATAGCCTGCTTCATGTTTTGAATATGCTGCGAAACTAGCTGCTAAAGTAATAAGTCTTTGTGTGTTCTGTACCAAACCTTTACCGGCCATTGAAAATTGTAGCAGATATGAGAGTTAAAAATCATTTTCATGGGTACCAATTTTGCAGCAGTGGAACAAAAATATAGATATAAGAGTATATTAAAGGGGACTAGTTCATTGAAATACAGAGGTATTTCCTGAGATCAAGAAAAGGAGATAGAGTAGCTCTCTCTAGCTATTGAGTAGCAATGAATGTATCAAAGACATCTTATAAAGCAGGAAGGTATCAATGGAAAATCTAATTTAGAGAAGCTTTGTGATTAAATCAGGATTTTATGTTTGTATTAGATTTCTACTCGTCTAATCTCTTGCTACATCTGGATGTTCTCCAATGGGTACTTTATCGCTTCTGCTGTTTTGGCATGTAAAATAGTTCAATGTTTGAAGGAAATTGAAATAGAGTCCCCTTCTACGACCCTTTGGAATATATATAATCTGGAAAGCCTTCTTGATTTGTGGTTGTTGTGAAATTTTAACCCCTTAGAAAATAGGGCATGTAGAATCTCCTAACAAAATTTCAATTCAATCCAACAGTTGGATTAAAAAGTTATGCTCAATAACATAAAACTGTGCGTCAAGGAAAATTCCCTGCATCGAAATGCCACCTGAGAGAAGTAGGAAATCTACTATTTTCTAAGGACGTAGGAAATTATTGTCCCACTAGATAACAAATTGCAGGATATTAGCTGTATAATTGCTTAGAGGCTGATTTGAATTTTGATATTCATCTAAAAACTTGCTGGTTTTTGTAACAAAAATGATGTTTATTAATGCAGTTAGTGTCACTAAAAGTTCAGCTTATTTTCATAATTTAAAATCTTTGCAGATGGCAGACATGTTTGTTCGAGCTTGTGTGCAAGTATCTTTTGTTGTTGTGTAATAATTTGTTTTATTTTTTTTCCTTCCATTTAATTTGATGCAAATATACCTTACTCATTTTCTTTAGCAGGCTGCACTTGAAAAGGGAAAAAACCCAGAAGCAATCGAAGATGGAAACATGGAAAAGGAGGCACTTCCGGATGAAGATTTAGCCCATGAATCTGACTCTGTTAAATTATTGACATCTTACATGAATGAGCTAGCTGTTTCTTCAAATCCTGCTGTAGTTGCTCCTTCCTCGGACTTGGCAGATGCTTCAAATATGGAGTCTCCAGTTCAAGATATTGATAAGAGAATTCGGGCTCTCAAAAAGAAGGTATATTTTAATCCAGCTTTTTAGCTTTCCCTAGTGATAAGAATGGCTAACATGTTTTCCATTTATTATGTTTTGAATTCTAAGGAATTATATAAGTTGTGCCTAAACATGCCAAAAATGATGCTAAAACTTGAACTGACTAGTGATCTTCTGCAGCAAACAACAGAAGAATACGTGTGCATTTTTTATATTAAAAATTCTCAGAAGAAACCGAAGATTTTACACGTTTGAAATTTGTTTTGGGTTCAATTAACAAATCAAATGGGCATTTTCTGCATATTGGATGATGGGATTGCTTTCTTTGAATGTGCATGTTTTGTTATCATGTTTATTCTCAAAGTAACTTTTCTCTTTTCAACATATGTATTGTGGGATGTCTCAGAATTTGTTCTTACAAAGTCATCCCTGATTATAATGGATAGATGAAAAAAACAAGGACAGTTGAGGAAAAGTTGTAGAAACCTATACAATTGCCGATGATTGTGAGCACAAGAGTTGTATGTCCTCTTAAATAGTTAGGGGAGGACTAAAAATTTTCGAACCCAAAAAATTATTACTGCTTCCTTAAGAGAGAAACAAGTATTACTACTGCAAGTATCTTACTTTATCTCATTAAATCTATAAGTTGAGTAATATTAAAGATACATCAAGCTGTAAGTTTCTTCAGTGCTATTCAGTGTACATCTGTTTGTTTTGCCTTAACGAAGGATGGACCATGGTTTATGATTGCACAAGGGCTGATGACATATGTGCTCTAAACTTGCACTATGCAATTATTATGCAAAATAACCCGTGAAGTCCACGCAAACGGGGGGATGTAATAATATTGCTCAGTTTGCAAAATGATGAACCAAACAAGTGTTTTGATGATTACTGATACAAATATTATAAAGGGCTCTGATGAATGAAAACTTTAAAGTTAGTACCACTTATCTCTAATTCTGAGTATAAATTTTTATTTTAGACTGGTTTTCTTTCTTCCCTGTGAATTAAGAACTGCCTCGTTTTGGAGAACTGGGCATGGTCCATATGGATATTTATTGCTTTGTTTTTAATGGTGCAAATATTATTTCTTAAAAACAAATCCAGTTCATGTATTTATTGAGGTCCTTCATAAATCTCGAGTTTCATCTTTAGTATAAATAATCAAATTATAAGTTCAATCACAAATGAGTGTTCGTTTTTTGTGTTTCGTAGGTTTCTAACATTTTTTTTTGTTGTTGCAAGGATGTAAGACTGTATTGCTTTAATCCAAGAGATACAGTTTTCTATGGAGTTACCCTAAAGATTTGATGATTAAGTTGCAACAAATGCTGGTCATTCTTATTTTTGAAGAACATGGTAAATTGTGTTTGCATGAACGATGTAATTTGAAACACGATCATCTCTCCAGTCCCTATAGGCTCATACATTAAATATGATGCATAAATTGATCGAGGAGTTCTGGTTGCATGGAACAAAAGATATCGCACAAGAGTAGATTTTTTTTTTTTTTGAGGATTGGAAAGTTTATTAGAGGCAGAAAACAGATTTATTTACATCAAGACAAGGATCAAGAATGTGAGTTCAAAAGTTGCTGTCATCCTTTACTTTTTTTTGGAGTTGAGGGAGAGGGGGTGTTTTTGGAGGGCTGTGAGAACAAATTTTATGGTGGGTGGAGGGCCTGAAAGAAGATATTGGAGGTGGATTTGGTATATGATGGCTCAGAATGATGCCAAAGGATCCATATAGTCGATTCCAACTAGTTTGGTATTGAGGCTTGGTATGTGTATTGCAAGAAGGTATTGGGTCCTTGAAAGAGCATCGATTTAAACAAATCATCTCACATACTTTCATACAAGTTATGCTACATTTCACAGTATATATATATATATATATATATATATATATATATTTTTTTTTTCTAATGTTTTTAACTTTCATCTATGATTTTTTAGATGCTGCGAACAAATATTCTTTCCAAATAACTCTGGCATACTTCCAGGGGGTTCTGGCATGCATAACCAGCCATTACCGATTCATCTCATCCTTTGAGAACATTGAACACGATGACAATTTAACATGATTCGGGCACTTGGAACTTTTTGCACTCAATAATTACATGGTTGGAATAAATGATTGGTTTGCATGATTGTTGTGCTGTATCCAGATTCGACTAGCAGAAGCTCAGCAGCAGAAAACTCCATCGAAGGATATGAATCCAGAGCAGCTGGAGAAGTTGACAAAATTAGAAAGTTGGCGCCAAGAGCTGAAGCTGTTGGAGGGTAAAAAGGCTGAGGAGGCATCATCATGAACGGGGTTTCTTTTTAGTGTGAGAAAACTGGGTAGTCTCCCGTTTGCTTTTTCATGAAGATCCAAACGCTTGCAATGTGCAACAAGAGTCGCCATTTCAGAATTTCTCAGCCATGGCGCTTCAATTTGCTACAACCATTTTGGTTTGGAAATCATAATTCTTCTTATGCAAACTGCAGCAACCATATATCCATTAATTTTGATTCAATTTCTGTGGTCACGGTTCAAGTGTGATTGTTTACTTGTGCCTAAGTGACATGCCACTCTAGATCAAGTTGTTAACCATGTAGTCGAATCTCGAAGGGTTTTTTTTTGGGATCTTCTTGTTTGGTATGAATTAACGTTAATTCTTTTTAGATTTTTAGTAGTCAGTCTGTGCTGGTGGTCGGAATTTCAAAGTTATTTTTTAAGAAGACAGTGTTATAGATGCGATTTCTGGTGCCATTAAACCTGTTGACTGTGGAATGAAAAGATGGTGTTTGCGTGTCATATTATGAATGAGCTAGTATGCAGTATTTTTTTTTTTTTTTTTTGTAAATGCTGATTGAATATTTTTTTTTTTGACTTATAAACCTATATTTTCTTAATAATTGCATTAAGATATTAAATCTCCTAAATCTTTCTTTTTGGTCGAAACCCATAATAAAAAAGGGAAGGAGCTTTCATTTTTCCATTCAAAATTAAACACCTACACATGAGATGGAGAAGAAGATTAACAGATAATAGATGTTGTTATCATTGTGTTAATGAAGTGGAAACCTTAATGCATGCAATCCTTGAGATTGCCCTAAAGCTCGGAGAATTTGGGAGGTCTTTGTGAAGGTAGAGGAAAGGGATTTATTCTACAGCCAAAGTTGGTATACATGGTTGATCTCTAATTTATCCTCCAGAAATAGAGGCATGAGAAATGAGGAATGGAATCTGATCTTCGGCGTTACTATATGGTACATTTGGAAAGAGAGATGTAGCAGAACATTTGAAGGAGACAGGGGTAATTGGTTTGGGACTGTATTGGCTATTAGAAGAATGGTTAGAGATAGTAAGAACCAGCTGCAAAGTGGTAATGGGGCAAATGGCGATGCAAAGATCGATAACATTGGTTGGAAATACCCAGTGGAGGAATGGATCAAGCTCAATGTGGATGGATGCAGTAAGGGTAACCCTGGGATGGCAGGTGCTGGAGGAGTTATTCGAGACCATATGGGGACTTGGGTAGGGGGGTTTGCGAGAAATATTGGTTATTGTTCGTCCATAAATGCAGAATTATGGGCTATTTATGTTGGGTTACAGCTTACATGGGAAAAAGGGTTTAGAAAAGTTATTTTAGAGACAGATACCAAAAGTGTAGTTGGGATTATTAATGGGGATATTGTGAGGGTAAATAGAAATTATAACCTTGTTATGCAAATTAAGGATATGTTGGGCAGGGATTGGGAAGTGAGATTATTTCATGTTTACAGAGAGGCCAATTGTGTGGCGGATTGGTTGGCAAACTTTGGGCTAACTAGAGACTTGATAGATAGGGGGTCGGATATTATAACTGACCCACCAGCAGGAGTTTATACTTTGCTGTACTATGACCTGATTGGGTCTACTATTCCTCGATTAATTTAGAAGGGCATTTGCCCCGATCTTTACCAAAAAAAAAAAAAAAAAAACACCTACCTAATCATAATTCATACTTTCTAACAAGGCTCAATCATAATTTGAATTATTTCCATAATTAATATCATAAAACCACAATCTCACGTAATCATAATTTACATAATCTTTCACCAAAAAAAAAAAACATTTCTATCATAATTTGCATTATTCCCATAATTAACATCATAAACCCACATTTCTATAGATAAAAATGAATTGAGCTCGTTATCCATTCCACAAGTTGAGTTATTTTGTAGTAAGGTAGACTTTGACCTCTGGAAAAATATATATTTTTTTTAGTTCTTAAATTGCTATTTTTTATTTTTGAATTATTTTGATGTGCAAATATAAAAAATAAAAAATATTATGTAATGTGTTTTCAATGTATTTTTTTTAACAAATTATGTTACAAAGAGATACAAAAATCTATACCATTCACCGAGTCAGAGAGCGTCGAGAGGCAGCAAAAAGATAAAAAAAAAAAAAAAATAGGTTTTCCATGCATGCATGTTGTTGTGTATGGTATATGATCGATCATTTGAACTCTTGAGATTATGTTTTCTCCGGGGAAATGCTTTTATATATTCAAACATTCATGTATACATGATCATCTCTCTCATTTTATCAGGCCAAGCAAGGCTGGAACTCCGGTGTTTCGAATCCACTGGCCACCGCGAAGGAATGCACCAGCAGTGAATTGAAGAGCTTCATTTCTTCCCAGAAAATGAAGAGATTTCCACCTGACCCTCCGATTAGTTCCTGCACCAGGACCTGTGTTGGCGTATTCAGCATAGTAGAGAGTGTCAAGAAACTGGTTTCCACTCCATGGCGCCCATCCATCGGGCTGGATGAAGTCTGCGAGCTGTGTTTCCATCACAGCAGCCCTAGAAAATGCTTTCCAGGGCCTACCCAAGTACGTCTTGATGCTGAACCTCGCCGGGACAAGGCTCTGCTCCGGGACAATCCTGCAGTTATGAATGACGATTCCTCCGGGCTGGCCCCTCTCTGACCTGCCATCTGCAGTCACCGTGTTGAATTGGTTAGGGTTTGGCCTCCGGACGACGATCATGGAGTTTTGGATCACCACGGATCCATAACCGAAGAGGAAATCTACTGTGCCGGAAAGGACACAATTCCGGTAGAATTGGCGCCCGGCTTGGTAGCACAGTGTGTCCTGATAGCCATCCAACCTGCAGTTGTAGAATGCTGACATATCTGAGTTAACACGGATTGCAACAGCCTGGTGGCCATCGGGACCGGCGGTGTTGGAAAATCCCATGTTCTTCGCGATGAATCCATCTGCCTCAACAACTGCAGCACCAGTGATGACAGCAAAATTAGATTGAAGATTATAAACAAACCATTCAAATTAGAGGATATATATATTAAACGAGGGGAAACTTTTGACTAGTCCATGATGAGTCGATCAGCGATGCACTCACTAAATGTAGCAGTCTTCCAGGTGCCGATGCCATCTTTAGCAAAGTTCTTGTTTCCGGTGACGACGGTCCTGCTGGGTCCATCACCATAGATGAACACGTTGGGCTTGTCCCTGGTCACACTAACATACTCACGATAGACTCCTGCCTTGACATAGATAACATATCTTCCCCTGAGACCCTTAGGGTATGCGGCAATTGCTGCACCGATGGTCTTGAATCTTCCGCTTCCATCTTGAGCCACGACTGCATTTGGTCGAGCCCCGCCATTGCCGCGTGAGGCCAAAAGCTTCCGGTCAGGTGCAGACATCCAGGTGGGATAGCCATCAGCTTGAAGAAGCCGACGAGAGGTGCTGGGAACGTTAAACTTGAGCCCCAAGGAATTGATAACCTGTGAGAGTCCGGCGAGGATATTCAGAACGTTGTCCGTGAGCTGGCTCCCATAGTCAGTGCTATTCTGCACTTGAGCTTTCAAGGGGCTCTTCTCATCAAATCCATCTAAACACATTTCTTGGTACGCAATAATTGAGCTCAGCCATGTTCGATAATCATCAGCATGGTCTGATAACGACTGTAAATCAATGCCACCCACCTTCGTCAATGTCTCCTGGAGCCGATCAGAAGCATCTTGCAATAGCTCCTTGCAGTCATTCAAGGCCATTTTGGCACGGGGCTCGTCACCATTGTTCTTGACGATGAGATCACCGGTCAAATTGGAAGATTTCTTCAATGAATCAGAGATGGCTAATATGCCTCCTTTGATCAGTTCTTTGGGATCGGTGGAGTTCACAGCGCTAAGGGTGTTGGTGCAGGCTTCCTTGTAATAAGTAGGCTGGCATAGTGTGTTAACAGCCTTCATTTGCGGCGACAAGCTCTCTGCATGCTCATCGGACCCACCGCTGCGGCGGACAGTAGCCGCCACGCCAATGATCACTCCCACAACAAGAATAAGGGAAATCCCTGTAACAACTATTTTGCCCAGCATTTTCTGCTAAATAACTAATCAATCAATAAATTAATCCTATAACTTTTCAAACCTTTCCTTCAGGATTCTGTGCCAGGGAAACGGGGCACAAAATCCAGTGGAAAAACAACGATGGAAGGGAAGATCGATCTCCTCCCTCTGTCCTGCTTGAAGATGGCTAGCTATCATGGTGGGTTTTATAGGGCACGACTTTCCTTAAATTATGGGCTCCCCCCCCATGAAATGGACATGAAAATATCGAGCGGTAATCCATTGTTTCAGTACTCAGCTTGGCAGGGAAGACAAGGAACCAGCGGAGAAAACGAAGGGTCAAGCTGTTTATTAGACCATGCATGCTAAACTTAGGGCAAACAATTCAGATCAGAAAAAGGTCAGCTGAACAACTTCTGTTTCTCATTTTTTATCTGCATGTCTGGCTTGACCAGATAATAAAGATAAGGTCTCCAAGCTGTCTCTTGCAACACATCAAACCAGTTTTAATCCTTTGACCTCAACCTATTTAGTTAAGGAAAATCATTAGTCGATTGTTGTGCTGTTAATTATGATCAATGAGAGAATTTGGTGTAAAATTAAGATTCACCTCTAATTTCATAAAAAAAACATCATAGATATATATATACTATTGTTTGTAGAAATTATATTACTAGTTAGCTATCCTATCTTACCATTTTATAGTTTTATATTACATTTTTGCTTATGAATGTCAAAATTCTTCTAATCATGTTACAAAGAAAAATAATTGTTGAAAGGAAAGATGAGGAGATGATCATATTAGCATATAAAAGAAGTGATAACTGTGAAAAGAATATATGATATCTTGAAATGGGAATAAACAATCATATGTGTGGCTATAAGAGCTTGTTTGTTAAGCTTGATGAATCAATTGGTACCATCTTTTTTTTTTTTACCTATCCCAAACTCTAGTGAAAAAAGGTGAAATTCTAATATGCTTGAAAAATAAAAGACATCAATTTATTTCAAATATCTTTTATATTCTCAATATAAAGACATATTTTAAACATTGGGAAAATCTTAGTAAATGAAAATGACATTCAAATGATAAATCATAATATTTTTATAAGATATCATAAAGAAAATCTCATAGAGCAAGTACCCATGACAAACAATATAATGTTTTAACTAAATATTCAAACTGATGTCGCAAAATATTTGAAACCATGTTACAAAGACACTTATTGGATTTAACGTATGATATTCAAAACATCTAAAATTTAGAGGAATTGAATTATTAACCAAGAAAGTAATGGTGAAATGAATATTTTTCATCAACCATCCATATCAAATATGTGAAGGAATATTTCTTAGTAAGCATTTTGGAAGAAAAAAAAGATTTCCAACAAAGTCAACATCAAGAGTGAGATGCTTTTGAAGCTTATTCATACCGATGTATGTGGAACTATTCATCCTACTTCTCTTGGAAATAAAATGTACTTTTTTTTTATTGATGACTTTAGTCATAAGACTTGAATTTTTTTTTTTAAAAGAACAAAACATAAAGTGCTCAATGGCTTTAAACGGTTCAAGGCACTTATTGAAAATAAAATTGATTACCATATTAAACAATGATATCTTATAAAGGAGGAAATTCCACATCAAATGATTTTATAAAGAAAACATGACTCATCAATCCTTGATGCATATTTACACATAAAAAAAATTAAAGTTATGAAATGGAAGAATAAATCCATTCTTGATATAACCTGTAACATGATGAAAAATAAAAGAATGATTAAAAAAGTTTGGACCTAAACAATTGATTGTGTGGTTTATCTTTCAAATCATTCCACTACAAGAAGTGTATTGGAAAAACTCCATAAGAATAATATAGTAGAATAAAGCCTAACATATCTCATTTATGAGTTCTTATAAGCATTGCATATACATATGCGTTATGGTGGATAAAAAAGATGAAAGTTTGATGATAAAAGTGAGAAGTATGTTTTTATTGGTTATGATTAGAGCTTAAAAAGACCCAAATTGTATAACCTAAAAAATGGGAAAGTCATTTTAAGTAGGGATGTTGTATTTGATGAAAAAGGTACATGGAATTGGTACAGTTAAAAGGATGATCAGTATAATTTCCTTCTTTTTTTAGAGAACAATGAGAAAAACAATACACACAAGAGCTTGTAAGTTCATCTTATTTTCCATGAAAGATTTAAGAAGATTTATATAACTGATGGTAACTAGTAGAAGTGAAGTCTATGGTTAAAAAACACTCTTATCCCATTTGAATAACTGCACTCAAACTAATGAAGTTTCCATTATTCAACAATAACCTAACAAGAACTTCATTACATGTAAGGGAATGAATAAATCAAACAATATTATAAGAAATTTAAAAGGTAATAAACAATCAAAACAATTTAAATCTATTTTTTCTCTTTTCCAATCATGAGCCAATATTTTTTGAACTCATTTAAATAAAAAAAAATGGAAAGATGATATGGATGAAGAAATTTAAACGATAATAGAGAATAACATATGAGAGCTAGCCACAGTTCCAAAAAGACATAAGTAGATTGGAGTGAAATAGGTATATAATGCTAAGAAGAATGCCAAAAAAAATTGAAATAGTACAAAGTAAGACTCATTGCCAAAGGTTACAAATAATGACCAAGATCGAGTATGATAAGGTATTTGCTTATGTTGGTCGATTAGAAACCATTAGAGTGTTAATTTCTTTAGCTGCTTAAAAGAAATGGAGAATTTATCTAATGGATTTCAAATCTACTTTCTTAAATGGTTTCCTATAAGCAAATATTTATATAACACATGTGGGCTATGTCATAAAAAGACAAGAAAATAAAGTTTTTAAGATTAAAGAGGGCTTTTCATAGCTTAAAACAAGCACCAAGAGTATAGAATAAAATAATTGATAATTGTTTTTCAAGAAAATAACTTTACTAAATGCCTATATAAGCATACGTTTTACACCAAAATAGAGACTAAAGATGTTCTGCTTATTTGCTTATATATAGAAGACTTGAAATCCACTAACAACAATCTAAAAATGTTTAAACAATTTTAAAAGGATATGGCTCAAG
Source organism: Salix purpurea (assembly GCA_027405865.1). Taxonomy (NCBI): domain Eukaryota; kingdom Viridiplantae; phylum Streptophyta; class Magnoliopsida; order Malpighiales; family Salicaceae; genus Salix; species Salix purpurea. Next base: position 1,982,925 of record CM050328.1, on the reverse strand, counting down.
AATTTGAGATAATAAATTCTTAAATTCTTGGTTCATGCTCTACTATCTTGGATTGAAGTCAAGCAAATTATCATGTATAGTCTCTACTTGTAAAACAGAGCACATAGTTGTTGTATCACGTATCTATCATGTGTTTTTCATGGAGCTTGGCTTAGAAAAATCTACTAAAAAATCTCATTTTTTTTCAAATAAAGGTCATGTAGACATTTATACACATGTTTTTCATAAGCATATTGACACTTGGTATCTCTTTATGCAAGGAAAAAAAACACGTGTAAGTGAATTCAAAAAAGTACAGCAATGGAGTAACAAGGCTGCTTTAAAGGGATAAGGAGGGGGTGGATGAGAGCAAAACCTGGCTCTGACAGGACCCCATCCCTTCCCATTAATTATACACAGCTAAATTTCACTGCGAGTGACGTTGAGATAAACGAAACAAAAATGGTGGTGAAGGTGTACGGCCCGCACTATGCTTCTACAAAGCGGGTTCTCGTGTGTCTTGCTGAGAAGGGTATTGAATTTGAAACCTTACCAGTCGATCTCATCAAAGGAGAGAACAGAAACCCAGAATTTCTAGAGCTACAGGTTAGTGATGACCCACAACACAGTATTTTTCTTGGTGTTCATCGATCTTGCATTAATTAATCTTTTCGCGAGTAATTAGTTGCTGAATTGCAGCCTTTTGGATCAGTTCCTGTGATTCAAGATGGAGATTATACTCTATATGGTAACTAATTATTCTGTTTCGTGTGTTTTATTTCATCAAATTATTATTATTTATTGATGGAAGCAGTCATTATAACTTGCAGAATCGAGAGCGATCATAAGGTATTATGCAGAAAAACACAAGTCTCAGGGGACAGATTTGCTGGGAGAGAGCATAGAAGAAAGGGGGCGCGTGGAGCAATGGCTGGAGGTGGAGGCTCAGAACTACCACCCGCAGATCTACAACCTGACACTCCACATCTTGTTTGCCTCCGCATTAGGGTTTGCCCCAGATGAAAAGCTGATCAAAGAAAGCGAGGAAAAGCTCGCGAAGGTGCTGGATATATACGAGGAGAGGCTCTCTCGGAGCAAATACTTGGCTGGTGATTTCTTCAGCCTGGCTGATCTTAGCCATCTCCCATTCACTCAGTACTTGGTCGGGCCGATGAAGAAAGAGTTCATGATAAGGAGCAGGAAGCATGTGAGTGCTTGGTGGGATGATATTAGCAGCAGGCCATCCTGGAAGAAGGTTTCCCTGCTCTAAGCGAGCCTTGCCCCGCCTGGATCTTGAGCTTATTATTATCATTAATTTGAATAATGTTTGGAACTATATATGATCTATCCTTCTAGGGTTTGTGTTTTTCTTTTCTTTTTAATCTTTTTTGTCCATCATTGTTACTGTTCATGCCATGTAATAAATGCTGAATAAGAATGAACGTGCAGGATTGGTTATGAGCTTCAGTGGCCGTTTGGTTTGCGGTGTAAGCTGTGTTTAAGTCCTGTTCGGCATTGCGATCCCACTGGTTTTTGACTGAAATTTGAATTTTTTTTTTAGTTTAAATGAATATGTTTTTGTGTGTTTTAGATCATTTTGATGTGCTGATTTCAAAAAATAATTTTTAAAAAATAAAAAAAATATTATTTTGATGTATTTCGGCAAATTAAACTTTTTAAAAAACTACCGCAACCACACTCCCAATCTTATGGCTTTAAGGAAAACGCAGTTTGTACCTGATGATCAATGAACCATAATTTTCATTGTCATGGGACCATCAAAAACACAATCGAACCTCAATTTTGGAGAAGCAAAAATTGAATCTTTTGCCTGCGTTTTGTTTCAAGTTCAAGTTCTTGCCTGCGTTTCATTCATTTAATTAGTAGAAACCTAGTTGCTGCTACTGCTGCCGTCATCGTACGTAGCTAGGGATGAAGTGAAGAATCGAGTTGCTTCTCTTCAACTGGTTACCGTTTGAGTGCGGTCAAGGTTATTTTTAAAATTATTTTTTTTTGTTGATAGATATATTAAAATAATATTTTTTTTATTTTTTTAAATATTTTACAAACAGTTTTTCAAACACCGCCTCTCCTGCAAGACTTTAAGCCTAAAATGTAGCCGGGCTGAGGAACATGAGACTTTATTGGAATCAATTGTCAACGACAGTGTTGCAGAGGATTGTGTCCAAATACTTTAACTAAATTACTTAGATAATCTGGAAAATGTCGGAGATTTTGCTTTCCAGATGATGAACCGGTGGTCCTTCAAGTGGATTCTTCTTCTTAATACAGTAACTTATTTACATGAACAACAACCTATTATAAGATATTTTAATAATTAATACATTAATTATTAACCTTTTTTTTTCAATGGGATAAAATTAAAGCAAAGCTACTGGATGACGCGTGGATCGCTCATGCAATGCATCCATCAAACGCCTTTTGATCCTTTTTTTTCTTCAATTCATACCCCATTGAAGACCCTTTTCAAGCTTAAAACATATTTTAACCATAAAAAACCCAACCAAAATCTCCATCCATGCTGAGATCTCGGGCTTCATCGACCTTTCTTGGCGTTTTCCACGGACATTTCTGAACGAAAGCGACTCGTTCTGATGAAGCTTTACGCTACCATTTCAGCTGTAATTATTGCATGCGAGAAATATCTATATCTATATATAAATTCAAAAAAAAATAAAGCATTTAATCAGCGCCAGGATTTCATAAGAAGGGAGCAACATTATTTCTGCTTGTTTATTCCTTTTAATTATATGTTAGTGCTAAATTAACGGGTACACGGGGGTAGGTAGCCATTGATGAACACACTGGCACTCGCAGTAATCAAAGGCAGAGATCGAGTTGCATATGAAGATGACATGAAAGGAAACGATGAATCTCATCACGATCGATGGATTCATCTCTAAATAAGTAAATATTATCCAACAACAGCAAATCTCATGATCACACGGCATTCACAGCGATTTTCATCCCAGACTGACAGTGTCCAGTGAAGCTACAGATGAAGAAATTCTGTCCCTTCACGAGCTTGATCCGATCCTTTCCAGATGTATAAACCTTGGCACCTCTAGGGGTCGAGCAAGAACTGTAGCCAGCCCTGTTCACAGCAACAACGTTGTGCGCAGCAGGGCTGTAATTGAACACTGCAAAATAAATAACACATGCAAGAACTTATCATTTCCTCGACTGAATTTATATATTTTTCTGATAAATTCCATGGTTTTCTACTCACCAAGTATATCACCGGCTTTGAAACTTTTTCCTTTCGGCCAGCCGGAGACATTGAAGGTCCAGCCACCAGGGCCTCCGACAGAGTAGGTCGCTGCATGAGCCATGTCAAAATGGAGCAGCATCATGCACAGCATCGCTGTGACGGCCACCGCCATTGCACTGCCTCTTCCCTGAACCATTTCTTGAGAGATGAAGTCGACTGAATAATCCTTAATTGCTAGACTGCTAGTTGAGGGATTTTTCTTAGGCTGATCGTGCAGCTGGCCCTTCTTAAAGGAGCTGGCCAGCTTGTGGGGTTCGTTTCCATATTTGCTCTTAAAATAACAACACTCGGTAAGCGAAGAAAGTAATGGGTTTGGCCAGTGCCATTATTATTTTTATTATTTTTATAACCGGGATGTTCTAGTTACCTTAGACACACCACAATTAATCCCTGTATCTACTGAACATCCTGCAAGCTCAATGAATAGGTAAGACACCGCGGGAATGACAGACATGAATGGTGAGGCTTGAACCTTGGTGCAGAGGAAGGGACCTCACTAGGTCAAGACCCCACTTGCGGCCAGTGCCATTATTATTATTACGAGTATTTGACATTGTGTTTCAAAAGTATTTTTGAAAAAAAATATTATGATTTTAAATTCAAAAATTTTGATATTTTTATGCGTTGATGTTAAAAATATTTTTTTTAAAAATAATTTTGATACTGAATTAAAATAATTTTAAAAACAACGTAAAAGATACTCTTAAAAAACTCCAAGCAGTGACTATGTTTGAGCTTTGAACGTTGGTGAATGGAGACATTACACTTGGGTGGGTGGGTGGGTGGTGGGTACAGAATCACAGGCATGTAACACTGTATTAAATACTTGATAATGCAGTAAAAGAAATTAAAAGTTACTTTATTTTTTTAACATGCTAAGAGAAAAGTCTCAATCCCACAATAAAAGATCACTACAAGTTCTGCTTATACTATAGTCCTGTTTATTTATCATTGTATTTCAAAACTATTTTTGAAAAAAAAATAATTTTTATTATTATACAGTAAATGTTTTTTTATTTTTTAAAATTATTTTTATATCTTGATATCAAAAATGATTTTTAAAAAATATAATATATTTTTGACAAAAAAAACACACTTTAAAAATAACTGCAATCACACTTCCAAACAAGCACTATAAGCATTGTTTGACAATGAGTTTTAAAAATATTTTTGAAAAAAAATGAAATTTGATTATTTTCATTTATTAATTATTATTCAAAATTAATTTTTTTGTGTTTTTATATTATTTTCATGTGCTGTTGTCAAAAATAAATTTTAAAAAAATATCATTTTGATGTATTTCTAAACATAAAAACACTTTAAAAAACAAACTTAACCACACTCCCAAATAGGCACAAGATAGTCCATTAATGTTTCACCTAAATCGATATTTTCTTTCTATCACTAAATTATTGTTTTTGAAATCAAATTATATTATGTTCACATGATTTTAGGCATGATAATTTATGTAAAAAGCTATCCCCACATAATAAATAAATAAATAATATTTATGTCAATAGGAGGGAAGTGTTCAATGAAGATGATAATTTTTAAAGGATATATATGAAGAAAAAAGTCAGAGACCCATGAAGTTTTTATTATTATTATTATAAAAATTGGATTTTGGTTTATTAGAATGATGATGTGCACCACCTTCATAACTTTTCCATCCTATTTTGCCAACAACCCATTGTGACAGAAACAGTCAAGAAATGGGACTCAGCGAACCCTCAATCGACTGTGACAGAAATATTAAAAAAAGAAGAAGATAAAAGCAACGTTTAATTTAAAAATGTTTTTGAAAAAAATTGAATATTTTTTATTTTAAATTAAAAAATAGAATTTTTAGATTATTTTCATGTCCTAATGTCAAAAATAATTTTTAAAACATTAAAAAAAATATTATTTTAATATATTTCTAAATAAAAAACATATTTAAAAGCAATCTTAATCACATTCATAAACAGATACCATGAAGACATGGTTAATATCCTTGAAGGTCATGTGCTTGTTGAAAATAAATAATTTTTTATTTCTTACAAAATTGTTTTTTATATTAAAATATCTAAAAAAACATTTTAAGTAATAAATTAATCGAGCCCTGTTTAAAATGTAATACAAAACTTGTAATTTATCAACCACCATTGTTTCGTTATATTTAAGGAATTTATGGATTTATTTGTCATATTATTATTTAATTTTCTCGCTTTCTAAAAGCAAAAACATTTTCATTCAAGTAATTAAAAAAAAATAACTTGTGAGCTAATGTGATTTAAAACAAATGAGCTCGGGCAAGTCTAATGGCAAGAGCCATCTTGGAGAGCCAAATTATAAAAATGACTATTTAAATAGTATGTAAATGACTTTTGAGTTAATGTGCTCTCCAATGGTAAGAGCCATTTTGGAGAGCTATTTTTTTTTATCTTATTTTAAATAAATATTTTGTATATTTAAAACATGTAATTAAGCTAATTGGTCAAAAAAATTGTAATTTATCAATTTCGCATAATTATTTTTTTACTAAATATTATTATTAATTACCCCCTTTCCCCCCCTAAATATTATTATTATTATTTCCTCCCCACCCACCCACACACGAAACCCTACCCTTATCACTTGCGTCGTACCCACCTCGCACCCCCCCCCCCCCCCCCCCCAGCCTTGTTCTCATTTTTGATCTTTGCCACAAATCCATTGCTGAAGAAGAAATCAAAGCTTCTGCTCTCATTTTTTTGTTGAAGTTTCTATAACATGGGTTCTTGTTTAACTAGAAATCAAAGTTTCAATTGGTGTTGTTGTGTTGATTGGTTGTTGTTGAATGTTGTGTATTTTAATTTGGATAATGCAACGGTAAAATTATAACGGTCATATTTTGTTTTTGGCTCTGCAAGTGAAATTTGTAGGAATGACTCTACATGATAGAGAAGCCATTTAGCTCTCCCCGTTCGAGACGTAAAATTAATGAAAACAACCAAATTTTTTAAAATTTAGCTTTGGCTGTCCATTTGGCTTTCCCCGTTGGACTTGCCCCTAGAGGGGTTGACAAGAAGCTAAAGTTTAATACTTGAAAGCAAGTAATAGCCTCATAATAGGATTAGACTAACAAATTTATTTAGTTTAATTGAGAATTAATTTCTGCCTATTAGAGGTAAAATAAAAATAAAGTGGCTGTGACTGATATGATTACCAAAAATGAAAATAGCTAAATGGTATTAGGCATATAAAATTAGAAAAATAATGATTTGAAATAATACAGAAACAAGATTAAAACATTAATTACTTCCCCTTGAAAATGAAACTTAATAATTAAAAAAGTGTTCTACATCATTTCAAAAACACTTTTAAAAAAAAATTATTTTTTAATTTATTAAAAATATTTTTATATACCGATATTAAAAATATTTTTTTAAAAAAAATATCATTTTAATACATCTTTAAACAAAAAAAAAACACATTCAAAAATACTTGTTTAAAAATATAATTAAAATTATTTTTTAAAATACTTTTCATTCACAAATACATTAAAATAATATTTTTTATTTATTTTAAAAAAAATATTTTTAATATCATCACATCAAAATATCTACATACACCAATTTTTTTCAATTTAAAATAAAAAATAATTTTTTTTTTCAAAAACATTTTCCAAAACAAACCTAGCCTAGCCATACATCAACAGCAAAAAATAATTTATGTTCTTAATGCCCGAATCTTATTGGCCGGATAGCTCAGGTTGATTTTAAATTAAACCAAAGAAGAATATAAATTAAGCAAAGCAAAAAATAATGATTTTTAGCATATAACAATCCCAAGTCAGTAAATCACACTATGATACACGCTTCAGCTAGGCATTGTGGCTTTAAACCAGCATTTACAGTGATGCATCCTGTGAAGATGAACAAGAACCCTGGCGAGATTTCGGAAGATATTGTAGACCAAGTGAAGGGGGAAATCACTCAGAGAGCATGGAAAACAGAGAATCACCTCCGAGCTCTAAACGATGGAATGGTTTTGCTCTCTCTGCTCAACAGGGTTGCTGCTAAAATGGAATCTTTCTGCTGATCACTCTCTCTTGTCCTCTTCAGCCTCGCCATCATCTTCATCAAAAACATGAGTGCCTCCAGCACTCTTGTCTTTCGTTTCAACTAAACTGATGTCGCCATCTGGCTTTTCTCTGGTAAGAGATTGAGCTTCTTCCTCGTCAAATTCTTCTCCTAGTTCTTCAGAGTAGGCATACCTAAGAAAGTTGCCAGCAAAGGTCAGAAAATAAAATATAGCAAGTGGGAAAAACTTTTCACAAAAGGCAAGACTTTAAAATTCGTCCTTGAACCAGTTTAATGTCAGAGATTCAATTTGACAACTCAATGGTTATTCAAGATGATTTTGAAAGGAAAAGAACCCGTTAAATAATCAACTTGACCATCAGAAGTTTGATCAAGAGGCACTTTTTTTTTCAAACAGTTTTTTTCTTTGGTATCTTTCTCCTTGAGAATCATTTTCATCATCAAAAGAAATCTTGAGACAGCACTGCACCTTTGAGAGCTCTGAGAAGGAGCCCACAGATAGCAGATAACGCAGAGCAACGCAAATGCTAGAACATCCCAGAAAGCAGTGATGATCCAGGCACTCTGCCACCGCTCATTGAATGGGTCTGTTGCTTTGAAGTAAAGCTGTAGAGACAACATTAAACACATGAATTGACCATTATAAACATCTTGGCAAGTATAGAAGAGTAAAGTAGACAAGTTTTGTTTAAAAGAGAACATCAAATTGGAGAAATCCGACCCACCCCCCAAGGGAAATAAAATAGATGAATAACAAAAAAGAGTTCATAATGCACAGCAGTAGAGCAAAGCAGTTGTTTCCAAAGAATGAGGTTATTGACAACTGTCAAGAATCTCCTCCAAGCCTTGTCTAAACACAAGAATTTACATGAAAGAGGTTTAAATGTATAATTAAGGGTAAATGGCAACTTGAATCAGTAGCAAATAACAAATGGTTTGATAAAAAGTAACTCTAGTTCTCTACCCCGTGGAGGGGGAGGTTTGTTACCTGCTTCCTAGAATATGCCCGCAAATTGTTTTTACCATATCTCTTGTCAATTAGAGCCAGAACACTTTCTGACAGTTATCATAAGACATCAAGGTCAAACAGTCATAGTATCACAAAAGATCTCGGAAATCTAGAATCGCAAAAATCAGAGAACAAGAGGAAAAGGTAAATCGCCTGTCCTCAAAAGGCATACTCCAAGAAGGAACCCATGGTTTTTTCTTCTGCAGTATTTACAGCCATTATCTGACTTCAACTTTGAGAGAAGCTATGCAGTAAGGAGCATGTTGAAAAATAGCAAAAATCTCCAGAAACAAGCCTCTTCTAAAAGATAATTAAGATGATTCCTATTTAGGTGCACACTGCTGCTCAAAGAAAATAACAGAAATATGGCACTGAAAAAAGCCAAACAAGTTCAAAGCTTATTCTTTTTGTCTCCCATTTACTGAACCAGAGGTCTATAGAAGGCATCCTCACCCTCCATGAGAGCTCACATAGTATGGAAGTTCAAAATCTCACAGCCTGAGACTTGAATTCAACCCACCAACAGATTTCTGCTAAATTGTATGCCATTTAAAAAAAGAAGAAAAGGAGTATACGCAAACAGAGACCCTCTCCAGTTATCTAAATCCTCTGCACAGACCCTTAAAAAAGAACTGCCTGTATTTTTGCAAACAAACAGCCTCTTCCAATTATCTAAATCCGGTCAGACCCTTTAAAGAGCTGTCCGTATTTTTCATTATCATATATCTTCCTCTCTCAACCAATCTTCTAACAGCAAGTAATAGGAATGTTGGAATGCCAAGGAGTACACCTTAATAAGAAGGATCCAGTTCAAAATACTCTTCTCGAGAAAAGTGCTAGTTAACTGTCCCAGTATGAATTCCAACCAAAAGTGTTGGCATAATAACAGACTATAAGACCTTCAGAACAAAATTTGTCAGGCCACTGAACCGACAAACAGAAGATACAGCATGTTCTATGATAAGAAATATAATTTCTAGAGGTTTCATAAAATTCGGTGTGCTTCTGGCCAGAAATGATACCTCATATCCTATCCAAGCAACAGAAACAAACACTACAGCAGCCAACGCATTTGAGAACTTCCTATAGATATCCAACTTGACAGCACTTCTTTTCACCTGGATGAAATTAATTTATTTTAGTCCCAGAAAGTTGAAACAACATGAAATAGAAATGGCAAAACTGACATGATAAAAAAATAATAATAAACAGGATAGCGACAAGACTAATGTTCTTGAACAGCTGTAAAAATCAGTTACCTGTAACTGTTCTAATGTTCTTGAAAGAGCTGTAAAAATCCACAATATTATAAAGGCATCGAGCAAAGCATCGGGAAGGACTAAAAACAATCTTGCTCTTCCTGATAGGTCATTAATTGTCCCCACATACTCGGTAATATCAAGCAGCTCGGATGCCAAAAAATAAGTAATTCCAAGAAGAAGCACCTTGGAGGTAAGACCACCAAGAGTAGGCCTCACAACACCATACCCCATAGAAACACAGAGTACAAGAAGGCGGGCAATGGTTTTTCTTACAGCCCCAACAGTGACAACCCAAGAAGTGAGCACAACCGGCCTCATTCCAGTGCTGTTAAAATTAGCATACTCAAGATACCAGAGAATCATCTCAAACAATCCTAAGCCAACAACCACCGAGATACAATGCTGAAGTTGCAGTATATCTTTCCGGAACCTAATGTACTGGGTGAACCAAATAACAGCTAGCAAGAAATACACAAGCGACATGAACACGTAAAACCTCATCAAAGGTGCCATCCTACCAGGCAAATAACCATTAGAATTCCTCCAAACAGTCTTCCCACTCATCACTACTCCTTTAAGTTTTGGATCACAAGCAATGAAGAACAAGTTATACATTCCAGTCTTTGATATCCTAACCTCCTCATGATTTTTCATGCTCGTCGACAAAGAATTGCGGCTGAAATGTAGCTTTAGAATGACGGGCCAGTTTATATCATTGGCAGAAGGTATCCTAAGAACCTCACCTTGCTTACAGCCTTGAAGCTTAGAAAGATCAGAGGTGCAACATATCGATCTCTGTCCACCATAAGCAGACCCGCCAATGTTATTCCGATCAGCTGCCTCAAAAACCACAACTTGTATCAATCCTCTGCTTTTTGCTGCCGATTTCGGTCTCCAGAAAGTGATATTATCAAACCTAAAGATATCCATAAGTCCAGTAAGTAATCAAGCACAAGATCAGATCAGATCACACTCTGAAAGGGTATTTACATACATACATACCGGACGAAAGAGCGGGAATCGGAGGAGGAGAAAATGCCTTCGCTGCCTCCAGAAAGAAGATAAGAATTCCCTACCTCATTTAAGGATTCTTGGTTGTAGACATGAATGGAGGCATTACCGGGTTTTAGTAAAATTGTAAGAATCAAAAGGAAAATGTGAGTTTGGAGTGAGAAATTCATGCCCATTTTGCTCTGATGTGGTCGTCTAGAGAGATGGTGCCGGCAGATTTGTTTAGGGATCCAGACCAGGAGCTTCGTTGGGACCAGGAAGGAGGGAGTGTGAGAGAAGCAAAGCTTAGAAAACATCAATGTCTGTCGGATGAGACTGACAGTGACAACTTACGAGCCCAGCAAGCCCATGTTAAGCCCTGTTTGTGGAGAGTGATGGTTTGAAGCCCATGTTAAGCCCTGTTTGTGGAGAGAGTGATGGTTTGCTGCCACGTGGTTTTTTAAGGCAGTGTCATGTTATCCAGTCTCGGTACTGAGACACCGTCTGCTATTTTTTAACATGTGTTTTAAAAATTATATATTAAAATAACATTTTTTTATATTTATTTTTTATATTATCATGTTAAAATAATATAAAAACTGGAAGAAAAAACCATTTTTTAAAAATGATGTTTTTGGTCCATCAGTTCAGACCATATCGTTTTTGTCCATCAGTTATTCATAGTTAAGGTTGATTTTAAAAAACAATTCGTTCAAAAATGCAATAGTCCTTTTTTGTTTTTTAAAAATTTATTTTTAACATCAATACATCAAAATAATCTAAAAATATTAAAATAATTTTATTTAAAGTAAAAAATAAAAAATGATCAATTATAAGTAATGATGCTGCTATGAAGAATAGAAAAGAGAAGGCTTCTTGATGCATTAATAAGATTATTTTTAATCCTAATCTTTTATTTCTTCTGTTGCTAATTTCCTTCCAATATAATTCAACTAATTATTATTTATTTTAATATACAGCAAATTGTAAAAGAACAACACAAGAACGTTTACTGTTCCCTACATTTAGATTTGTTGAATGTAAATGAACCTGGTTGAGCAGCCATGTCAAAATCAAGTAGGCGAAATCAACATGGTCATTTGTCACCACATGATCTTGAGCATCCTTGAAATGGAACCAGGTGGTGCACCTTATGGTGAGCTACCAGAGCCATTTTCGATCAAGGGACTGTCATCTTGAACTACATTCTGCACCGGGTTCTCCGCAGCCCACACGGCGGCATCTGAATATCCAAGCTCGAAAAGCCGATCAAGAACATGATCTTCTGCTGGCTCCAATGCCCAATTGAAAAGCTGGAATAGTCGATAACAAAGATGCTCATCGGCATGCCAAAAATTGAAGGAGATATCAGTTCCAGAGCTGCACTTACCTCTCTTGGGCTGGCTCTATTTTCAGGATTGCAATCTGGACTAATCCCAATCCCTTGCAGTCCCATTCGACTAGCAGGGAAAGCGCAAATGCGAACCTGTGAGCCATCATACCATCCAGAGAGATATCTCATTCATATAGCAATTAGTCACAATATTCACAAAATGAAACAAACTACTTGTACAAACTAATCTTGGCTTACTGCAGAAAAACATAGATGAGGCTATCATGGTTCTAAATAAAGCTAAATACACCGAAAGGCATGTACATAATGTTAATGGGCACTATAGGGTGTTATCGGTGATAATCGGCCATTATTTTTCATATTATTGGACATGTTTCATACCCATCAGCAATAGCTGCACTTTCACTTGCAAAAACCTTGCGTATTGACAAAGGGATCAATCATCAAAACTTCCTTAACTCAATTACAACACACAAAAAGTAAGCAAGGACTGTATGCAACAAACAAGAAGTTAAAAGGTTTTGAAAGGTTTTTCCACGTACCGTCTTAGCAGCAGATGTTGGTGGCATAAACAATGTCAAACCACCATCAATGCAAAGTCGATTCCGGAACATCGTTGCGGGCCTTGGTGCAAGATATCTGCACTAAATTTCACATTAGTTCAATGTCAATAAATGAACTCACATAACAAGCACTGTTCTCGAAATAGCATATTAATTATTCACCCTGGAATGAAGGAAGAAGTGACAACTGCATTTATGAGATCTTCCTTGGAGTCAAACTGATCCACTAGTAAACCCCTGGGCCTCCACAGAATCTGAGTAACAGCGACTGTAGTAGAAGAGCATAAATAATGTAGTTTATGTCAATATCAAAAAAAAAAAAAAAAACAAGAACGAAAGAAAAACAATGCATGTGGGGAATTATGACCAGGCATAATCAGCATTAAACACGTACAGAAAAGTAAAATAGACAGTAGACATCCACTAGGAGGTCCTTGAATCCAATCCACATAGAAAAAGAGGAATCAATCTCAAACATGATCAAATTCAACTCGAAAAACAAATATGTGCATGCTTATGCAGGAAACAAAATTGCAATTAAATTTTAAGCAAATAACTCAGAAATAAGAAAATCATACTTGATACATATTACAAATTGAAACTTCCTAAAAAATAACACATTACACAATCAACAAGATTAAAAATAATTTGGAAGAAAGCAATTCCACTTGTATTGTCTTAACAACAATCACAGGGAAAGCTAACATGTTAAGTAGATTAACCCATAGCATTAAACAAGATTTCCCCATCAAACCCATCATGGCACCACCATATCTTCCATCAAGGCACCAAACATTCAAAACAAGCACCACTCCACTCACTCCTGCTCAGTTCTCCCCCTGCATGTCCTGGCATTTTCACATGCCACAAAGTTTTAGCTATTTCCTGATACTCCTTCCTCGGATCTTTCAATCTCTGTCCCATTTGTCATTACCCAGAAAGCAGGCATGTGACCTGCGCGAGGATTGAGGCAAACCTCATCGCAGTCAAGCCTTGGAAGGGACAGAGCTCATAGATTTATCATTATTCATAACTTCATTCTAAAAGCGAGGCAAGACCACAGACCTGGAAACAGGATTATCTAAATCTCAGCTGAGAAAGGTGGCCTACTGCATGAAATTATAAGCATGCAACCTCTTTAGAATAGCCAGCATATTCAAATCTATAATATATATCATATCTGATAGCATAGAATTTAAATCTCTAGATGATTCTCTATAATATATATATATATATAATTCATACACACATATATAGATATAGATATATCTGGAAATTCCATTCATGGTGTCTTTTTGCCCGGGGAATTGCAACAATCCTTTACACCATTGTGAAGCAAATAGACATATAAAGCAACATTTTCTACTAGAAAGCATTTCCTAACTCAAAGTACAGCTAAAAAACAGGGAGGGTGGAGGAAAGAAGATCGTTCTCACCTCGAACCCTCCCATTGGACCTAATGTGAACATCATCTGGCAGAAACTTTTCAAGAACATCCCGCAGAACAGCCTAAGGAAAAAAAAAATCAATGGCTATTTTACATAGCATGACAAATTGTAGCATAAACATACAATAAATTCTAGCTTATTTAATATTTTGCACAAGGTTTATAGTTCACAAAGCCAACATAAAGTTACATAATGGCTAAAATATCAGACTAAACCCAAACCATGTTTACTCTTTCTACAGTATAAACCTTCCCAAAAAACTACTTAAGAAACCTTCCCTTAAAAGATATTTTACATTACATGACAATTTTTTTCAAAGTAGCAAGAAAAAAGCATGCTGTTAATTGTAAGTTAGAAATCAGCATTTGCAAAAGCATCCTGCTTAGTCAAAGCTATGCAAATGACAGCCACTTTCTGAAAATAATATGAGCTAATGACTAGCGATCACTAAGGCTGAAAGAGTGAACAGCAAGCAAAGCAGAAATTGAACATAACTTTATTTGCAAGCAAGGTATTCATGGCCTGCAGAGATTCTTCATACATTTTTAAAACTTGTTGCTTGTGTTGATATCTCTTATTTGTAGGCCTTCCATTATCTGGACATTTCTTCTCATCTCATAAAAAATCTACCCCATACTGCATCATGGCAAATTTATGGCATACATTGCATTGATACACTGCCCTCAATGTAGCATATGATGAAGGTCACAACACCAGAACAATTGACTCATATGTTGTCACATGCACTTATAGCCAAATGACATTGAAAGCACAAATTACTGACAGAGAACATTATTTAGAATGAATGGTGGACATCACAAATCTTAAGAGCCACGCATCACAATTTGATTCAGAAATTAAATTTTGGTCAGTTAATAAAAACAGCATGCCAAGCTCTGCGAACCCTAATAAAGTATTAGAGAAGAAACATACCCCAAGCCGAAAAGCAGTCCCTTTTAGCCGGCAATCTTCAGCCAATATTTTGGTAGCTCTTAAAGCCTCGTGCATACTAGCCCCAGAGGCAATCGTGGCACATACAATAGCGCCAGCGGAGGAACCAGCTAATGGTGTGGTTTCCTGTTTGGAACATTGAAAAAAAAAACAGAGGCTCAAGCTCAAAAGTATAACTATTGATCTCCAGTCTGGCTAAACAACCTAAATACAACGTCAAAGAAAAATCATATTCAAGGATATAAAGAGAAGTGGATTCATTTCCACTTTCTAATTCTACTTTATTTCCTGGATTGTGCACAAGTTTCAAATACGACAACATATTGAATTTGATCATGTCAATACAATACACAGAGTACTTACATGGGAAGTTTATAATTTTCTTAGGGAATAAAATGAGAATAGAGCAAATAGGACTGTCAAAATTGACGAGTTTCCGCAACTAGAACATTCAAAAGCTATATACAGAAATCTCAAAATTGAGTGAGCAATACAAATAAAAAGAAACTAGAGCCAGTCAATGCCACAAATATTTCCAATTCCAGAGACCGAAAATGGAAAATAATCGAAACCAAGTGAGAAAATTCAAAATATGATGAGATAATGCCACCAACACACTTTTGAAATCCCAAAACAAAGGGAATGCACATAGTACTTGATTAAACAAGAAAGAACCACAACCATGAAGATTTGAAAAGGAAAGAGAGAAATGGACCTACCTTGATATAACCCTTTTCAATAAGCAAGTGAGCAACTCCAAGATGATAAGGAAACAGCAAGCCAGCAGCAGAGAAACTAAAGCCAGGACTTGTAACCACAGGTCGTTCTTTCTCCGCTTCAATATCTTTAACTCTTTGTTCCCATATAACATCAGGCTCAACCTCATCCTCCATTACAGCCCCAATCCTCTCCTCATAATCAACAGTCCCATTATAATTACTTTTATTGGTGCTTTTCAGAACCCTCGACGCAATTGCAAAGAAAAGTTCACCAGTGGCAGCAGCAAACGACTGCTTCTCCGGTTTCTGCGGCGCAGGTGGTTGCGCGGGCGGGTATGTGATTCCGTTTCCGGTGGTGCTGTCGTTTCGCTTGTCGGAAGAAAATCTTGCAGCAAAAGATAGGGAATGGGAAGGGAGGAGAGAGAGCATGTAACGGTGGGTGAGATTAGGGTTTCTAGGGGGGAAGAAAGAGTGGTGAGCGTGAGGAAGAAGAGAAGAGAGGGAGGGAGGAGCCATGGAATCAGAGGAGGAAAATTTTGGTCCTTTTGGTTTCTTCTTTTTGAAGAGCATTCCTGTCCTAATCTCTCTCTCTCTCTCTCTCTCTCTCTTCCCGTCCTTGTGAAGAATTACGTGGGTTTGTAGTCTTCTGTAATAGTATGGATGAGATTTTTTTAAAATATTTTTTATTTAAAAATTTAAAAAATTATTAAAATTATTTTTAAAATACATTGTCAAACAAATCATTTGCGTGTGGCAACGGTTGTCGAGTGCGGACTCGGAGGTTGAGGTGAGTCACGAATTGTCCACGTGTTTTTGCCGTAAGGAGAGAGAGAGCCTGTTCTTGGGCTTGTGGCCAACACCAAGGCCACGAAGCCAAAAAAATAGCTTTTTAAATAAATAAAAATAACTAAATTAGTTTTTTAAAATAAAAAAAAAATCGATTTCTGATTTCATTTCATGACATTATATTATTTGAAATTATAACTATTTTTTATTGTTTTATTTATTTTATTTGATGTCATTAAACTAGAGGCATGTTTAGGAGGGCGGTTGCGGTTGTTTTTAAAAGTGTTTTTCATTTACAAATACATTAAAATAATATATTTTTATTTTTATTTTTTTTTAAATCATTTTTGATATCAGCACATCAAAATAATTTAAAAACACAAAAAAATTTTCATTTAAAATGAAAAAAAATTACATTTTGAGCAAATGGCAGTTATACCGCAGAAACAAACAGGCCCTAATTATCATTATCATCACCATTACCTTGCTAGAATATTTTTAGAAAAAATTATTTGTTGTTTTAGTTATTTTTATTTAAAAAACATTTTTATACTGTTTTGTTTCTTTTCTATTCAGTTTAGGAAATAAAAATATTCTACCTGATAATTTTTTTTCTTTTTGTTTAAAAATCCATAAAATGACTCCATAGTTATTTATTAGGAATTTTTTTTTTAATATAGACATGGGACTAGTATAAATAAAGTTATTTAAATTTTATTTCAGCAAACTACTTGAAAAGAACAATATTTAATGTTTTTTTTCCTATTTATTTTAATGATCAAATATTGTGTTTCCTATTGACTAACATTTTTACAGCAGGAGATTTAAATGAATTATATATTTTGATATTTTATATATCATCATGACTGTGAATGTAGTTGAGGTTATTTTTAAAATTATTTTCTATTCATAAATACATCAAAATAATATTTTTATTATTTAAAAAAAAATATTTTTAACATTAACACAGTAAAATAATCTAAAAATACTAAAAAAACTTTAATTTAAAATAAAAAAATTTAGTTTTTTTATAAATATTTTTGAAACGCAATATCAAACCCAAAACATTGATCTATTTGGCTACGCGGCTAGGACATATTTACAAATATTATTTTTTTTGTTTTTTTATTATTATTTTGGCAGGTTGATATTACAAATAAATTTTTAAAAATAAAAAAAAAAATATTTTAAGTAGAAAACAATTTAAAAAATAAATCAAAAATATTTTTTAAACTTTATTTGGGCGATTATCCATGAGCTTGTCTTTTCAGTTTAGTGTGTTTGGTTGGTTGGCTGGTTGGTTGTATTAAAGCAAAACACAAGACAGCCTCAAGAATCAAGATCACTCTCTGCAAAATCTTTGCCATGTCAATGGCCTTATCTTCATCTCCACATTCTCCAGCAATCCTCACAGCCTCTCAATTCTCAACTCACTCACCATTGCCAAAGCTCACCACCTCTCACTTATTCTTCTCCTCTTCCAAACCCTCTAAACAAACCACCTCCTTTAACCTTTCTTCAAGCTACTCCACCATTGATAGATCATGGAGAGCTAGGGTTTCTTTCTTTCCTGCTTTCTTGAAGAAGGGAAAGGATGCCAAGGTCCTCAAGGAGGAGCTTCTTGAGGCCATCGATCCCCTTGATCGTGGAGCAGATGCCATTCCTGAAGACCAGCAAAGAGTTGATGAGGTTGGTCCATTTCCATCGCCTCTTCTCTGATTCTGATCACTTTTGGCTGTAACTTTGAAGATGCGGATGGTATTTTAGTGCTGTATCTGTCTCTTATTTCCTTTTTGATTCTTGGAAGTCATTTCATTACAGATTGCTCGGAAACTTGAAGCAGTGAATCCGACGAAGGAGCCATTGAAATCTGATTTACTAAACGGGAAATGGGAGCTTTTATACACTACTTCACAATCTATTTTGCAAACACAAGTAAGCTGAGATACCGTGTTGTTTCAATGGGCTTAACTAAATTCATTTTTGGGGATAAATTATCCTTATAATTTATTAAAATGAATTAATTAATCTCACAAGTACTTTAATTTTGAGGATTACTGACATATTTGTCTCTCTATTCTTAAAATATAAATTGATTTTTTTATTCGAAAATAATCCCAGCATCACCATGGTGTTCTAATCTAAACAAGTTTCATGGGATTATCCAATCAATATACACCATTAATATGGAACTGGTGGTGGCACTTTCCTTCCCTTTTTTTGCACACTTGACTTGTTAATTGAATGAATACTTGCCATGCATATTGTCTCAGTTTGTCTTTCATGAAGGAAATATGAATGATCAATAAATAAATATAAAGGTGGTTTTGTTTCTTGTATGAGTTGACATCACTGGAGAAATAATGTCATGCAGAGGCCAAAACTCCTAAGATCCAAGACAAACTACCAAGCAATCAATGCGGATACACTTAGGGCTCAGAACATGGAGTCTTGGCCATTTTTCAACCAGGTAATTCAATTTTTACCACCGTAAAGAGATTATTGGACTTTGATTATTTGTAAAAAAACAGACTCTCGACCATTTTATCTGAAAAGGCTTCCACTGCATCTGTGTTCTGTGCTTTTCTTGAAAACTATACGTTAAGTTTCTATATGTAAAACTGTTTAGGGCTAGGGGCTCTCTATTGAAAAATAAAAATGGTGTAAATTCAATCAAACTTCTTATCAGTTTGACGTTCATGTTTTGTAGGTAACTGCAGATTTAACACCTTTGAGTGCAAAAAAAGTTGCTGTGAAGTTCGATGTTTTCAAAATTCTTGGTCTGGTAGGTACTCTCTTATTTCTTGTAGTAAACTGTAATTATGTAGCACTTATTTTTCTGGAGTTGTATATATACAAACTAGCAAGGTGTTTTCAATTTCAATTTTCACTAAAATCAAGCCTAAAAAGCATTATATCCCAACATGTTTTTAACCTATATCTTTTGCCACTTCTTTTCACAAAATGCTCTAACATCCTGTACAGATACCAGTTAAGGCACCCGGAAGAGCTCGTGGGGAGTTGGAAATCACTTATTTGGATGAAGAATTACGGTCAGTGCACTTACTTCTTGTGTACCATTAATTCATAGGAATTAGGAGTGCCTTACGAAGTGCTTGGGATGTAATACAGATAACAATTATAGCATAATGTAACTTGCTGACATTTAACTTTATGATAAAAGAATGCACCACCATCAGAGAACCTTGTCAACTTAATTGCTAGCAGTTTTTTTAACTGAAAGAAATGATGGAGACGGTGGCTTAATAAGGTCTGGTTTCTGTATGAGAAACCATAGATTAAAGAAAACATTCATCTACAGAAAAATAACCAAAAACACATGCAAGCAAAAACTTTCTGCCATGCTCCAAGAAGGAGATCAGCTTCATTCCCTTGTTCTAAACACATGACTAGTTCTTGGTCTGAAGATGATAAACCATTAATCATGACCATAATCTGTGTCTGTGGGAATCAACCATTTCATTTGAAAATACCAAGTCTAGTAGAGCATTTTTGTTTGTGTTAGTTCTTGATAAACAATCAGGTTATACTTGCATGATGTTTATTCTCCGGGGGTGTTTAGGAATGCGTTTCGGAAGCGCTTTTAAAAAAAATTGAAAATTACTATCTCCTAACCTTGCTTGTCTATTTTCAGAGTATGTAACATCTTGTTCCTTTTTTTTTCGACAGAGTATCCAGAGGTGACAAAGGAAACCTGTTTATCTTGAAAATGGTTGATCCATCCTACCGTGTTCCTGTCTGATCATGATCGACCATATTGCTCTTGTAGCCGGCCCGTAATGCCTCCTTTTTGTATTGTAATTGCTCCGGCCATGTAGCAGCTGCTGCAGGTTTTCCTTCAACACATTTCCTAGCCGTACTAATCTGTTGCCTGTATAATATAAATTTTGATTCTTGACTGTGTATACTTACGGTTTCTATTTTATTTTATTTTTAATTAAGGCAACCTTCAGGAGCGGGTATCCGATGATAATATAACTAAAATACACTGGTGAACAGACTGGAATACAAACTGTAGTGTTTATCAGGTTGTGGAGAAGGCGTGCATGTATGAGGGTGTGCCTAGTTTGTGTTTCTTTACTCTGTCTTGCAATGTCATACACCACTTCATTCCTTTGCTGGATAGCATCTGCAAGTGTCGTGTTATCACATACTCAGATTGATTAACCACCCAATTATAAGTATAATCTTTCTAGTGCTGAATGTTTCTATTTCAGAGTGTTTCATCGCCCTGTTTCAGGGTTGTATTGTTTGTGCGCGCGCGCGCGTGTATATATATATATATTAATTAAAAAAATAGTTCAAATCTAAAAATAAAAGTATTTAGAATTGTGCAATTTAATCTATAATAAAACACAATAAAATGATTTTTCTGAACAAAATTATGAACATGTATAATATTACAAGAATGTCATTATCAATTTTGCAAGGTGATTATATTATCCGATTGTTTTGAAATTTTAACATAATATATATAAATATGTCAAGAGACGCCGCGTAAAATTTCATCTCAATCTCACGGTCAGATTACGAGATATGATTGATAATGTAAAATTATTTATTATTTAAAAAAACACCATTTGGCTGAAACGGAACAAAACCGGAATGTTCCGACTGAAATTTGGGTGGAATTTCCAGAACAGATCTGAAATTTTAATTGAGGTAAAAACTACATTGTTTTTTTAACTGGTACGAAATGTTTCGGCCGTTTCAGCCGAAACAAAATGAAATTAACAACACTACACTAGTTGTAGTAGGTATAATATCAAGAAGGGTAACACAAGAAGCAATACAGCAGCTTGATCAGGAATGCAGAAAATCCCATGATTGCAATTCAAATTTAAAAGTGGAGGCTAGATGATCTGTTCCATGGAAGTTAAGTAATTGGACGTCCATGTGAAATTGGCCTAAGCCTGCGAGCAGCTCAAGATATTCTACATTTCCAAACTAAAAATGGTTGAGATATTTATATAAAGACATGGTGTGGTGGCATATTTTTGTTTCTTTGGATTTTGTTTCTGTTTGGTTGGTGAGAAAATGAAGTCGAGAGAACTTAGTCGTACATGTGACGACAATGACTGGTCCATTATCTATTCGATGGAAGCCTGGTTTGGATTAACAGTGGACTAATTAAATCAAACAATTAACAATTTATTTGGGTATTGATGGAACAGAGTTTTTTGTTAAAGACTAGCTCAATGGCTTAGATACCATTTTAGTTGGTACTTTCAATTGAAATAGAATGATTTGATTTTAGAGCATTTCAACCCCCAATTTCGGGGTTTTATATATATATATATATATATATATTAATTCAAAAATAAAATAAAATTATTTAGAATTGCATAATTTAATAAAAAAATAATTTTTCTAAACAAAATTATGAACATGAATAACATTACGAGAATGTTATCATTAATCTCACAAGATCATTACATTCTCTATTTGCTTTAAAATTTTAACTTATATCTATCTATCTACTATCTATCTATATATATATATATATATGCACACACACACCAAGAGACTTCTTGTCAAATTTCATCTTAATCTAACAGTCAAATTAAAAAATATGATTGATATTATAAAATTATTCATTATTTAAAAAAATACTATTTAGCTGAAACTGAACGAATGGAATGAAATCGGTACATCTCAGCCGAAAAATCCGGATTGGACTAGAATTTAAACCGAGATAAAAACAATGTTGTTTTGTCTCGTTTTTTTAACTGATATAAAACATTTCGGCTAAAACAGAACAAAATTGACAACTATGATCGACAAAAGAAATCAAATCGCAGAAACTAAGATTAAATGTGGCAACCATGGCTCGCAAGCCTTGGAATCCATAAACCCTGTATACAACACAACAACAACAGCAACAACAACACCATGCATGTCCTCCTCACTATATGCATACCTTAAACAAAGTGACTACTAACTACAGCACTCATTAAGTAGAAGACCATATATACCAAACACAGCTTTGTTTTTAGAATAATGATCATAATATTCATCTTCTTGAAATGATATACCTCTAAACATAAGCAGCTCTCTAGCTGTTTGATGCCATTCTCTGGCTGTTTTGAATGTAGAACATTTTCACCTTCAGAAAGTACAAAGCCCTTGTTGGAGTAATGCAGCTTCAACTCATAGTCACAGGTACCCGAGAAACCTGCACGAGCCGAAAACTCGGTGAGAAAACCTAAAGAAAACAAGCATCACTGAAATCATCAATTCCACTGTAAATCTCTTTCATCTCAGATCCCTCGTAAACAATATTCCCGAAACCTCAAGAGTGAGAATGGCCATTAGAGAGGTCTAAAGGAAACAGCAAGTCCAAAGAAAAGTGTAATAACAACATATGCTATTCCTAACAGGGTAAACGTTGATGGCATTTTTCTATAATAAACAAAGGAATCATTCTGTTACTCCAAAGACACCACAGGTGACAGCATTTTGCTCATCTCCAAGATTTTTTTAGTCAAGGTGCTAGTTCTGGAAATAGTTGAGAGAATCAATTTGACATGCCAAATGTTATGGATATTCACTCCTGAGAGATTTAAGGTTTGAGTTCCAGTTATTTTGGTATGGTGATCCGACGGAACAAGCCTATGCTCATTTATTTCTCAGAAATGCTCCAACCAAAGACTTCACACATTTTCCAAGGACTTGACAAGTGAACTTCTAAGTGATCTTTGGGGTTCAAGTTTCTTTTATTTGAATTTATTCATCTTCTCCATTTCTAAAATGATAAACCCTCCCCATGTCAAATTTTGAAACTAAATCTCAGTGCATCTTGATAAAGGAACAAGATGAGTGCTTCTACATATTTGTTCAAGGCTAAAAAGACCAAGCTTCTAATCTCTTCATATACCGTGAGTACTGTGCTCCACGACCTACAGTTAGTCTTAATCCAGTTCAACAAGAATTTCTTACATAATTATCTATTCATTCAAAGAAAGTTGCTTGAATGTACCTTTTTCAGCAGAAGTAAGAAGTTCAATTTGCACTGCTTGTGAGTCCATATAACCTCACAATCTGAGAGCACTTTCTTGCAACTAAAAAAAGTGGTGACCCTAATTCCTAAAGGAAAAGGTCAACTTGATCCTAAATAATACAGGAGGTGGGTTCAACCATGGTTGTCAAAATTATGATTTTGACACGACACGGAAGGGGCTTCAGAAACTCGGATTGTAAAATCGTACCTGAATTTTTCTGTACAAAAATCGTAAAATCACAACTAAAATCATCGTGAAAGGTAGAAAAATCGTAAAATCGTAAGTGAAATATTTTCGAATACAATACAACATAATTATGACCATAAAATTTCATTAGTTAAGGTTCATATATAATTCAAAATAACTTAAAAATATATTACAAAACAATTATGTCCATAGAATTTCATGAGGTAAAAACTAACAAATTTAAAATAAATATTTTGTTGATGTGCTATATAGATTAAAATCAGTCTCATGACCGTCATTTTCCTAGTTATTTTTAATACATTCATCAAAAGCATTATTATTGAAAGGATTATCAGTACTAATACTGGTACCAACACCGATATTACTAGTACTGACTCCAACTCCAACAATATTTAGACATTAGGACATGAAAATTATTTAAAAACATCATTTTTTTATTTAAAGTAAAAAAATTTAAATATAAATTTTAAAGTTAATATTACTAATTTTCAAAAGTAATTCCATAATATATATATATATATATATATATATATATATATATATATATATATATATATATACAATTTGTCCCGCGAAAATGCTCGACAAATTGATTTGTCCGATGTGGGACAATGCAACTTGTCCCACATCGGACAAATCACTTTGTCCAGCATTTCCGCTGGACAGATTGTATATATATATAGCATTGTCCCGCGGAAATGCTCGACAAATTGATTTGTCCGATGTGGGGCAATGCAATTTGTCCCACATCGGACAAATCAATTTGTCCAGCATTTCCGCTAGACAGATTGTATATATATATAGCATTGTCCCACAATGTTTGCTTGCTTAAATATTCTTCATTCTTCAGTTGTTAATCAGCCAAGGCAACTGGCAAGACTTAAATTTTTCCTTACTCAATTTATCCCACATCGGATAAATAATTGAGAAGGCAAAATTTTTTGTATATAAATATAAACATCTGGAAGCGAATGAATTAGGCAATTTGCTTTAAAATTTTGAAGTTGCAGGCTTAAAATTAGTTGGATCGTAAAATCAGACCGATCCGGTGCGATTTTACGATTTTGACTGATTTTGATCAAGTTTGACCGAAATCGATTTTTCTACCCGAGTTGACAAGGTTTGATGAGTTGGCTCGTAAAATAGGACGATTTTACGGGTCAACTCGCAATTTTGACAACCATGGGTTCAAGTGTTACCATGATAAAGCTCACAAAATTTTCCACTCATATTTTTCTTCCAGCTTGTCAGGCTGGATGATAACATGTGTTGGATCGTACAGTTCAAGACACACTCCACACCAAGTTGTTACCTCGGACCTGGTTCGCCACTTACTACAGTTGTGGTACAAGGTGGATAGGCTTAGTTGGGTTTCACTATTTCAGGTCATGGTTTGCTTTAATGCAGGTAGTTCCAATATATGTATGCATGTATTATTTACAAACACCCAATCCTTTTAATTTCAGTAAATAGCAAAAATAAATAGATCTAATTACTTCTGAACAAGATTTTCTCCAGCACGGCGCTATTTCCAATTTTCTCTTTTCTTCCCAAGGCAGCAACATTATCCCCTCCCACATTTTTACTAGGGAGCAGAATCAAAGAGTTCATATATTCAAGCACTAATATACATAGATATAGTGACTGATTTTTTTTTCCCGGAGCTCGTTTATTCAATAGCTACATGCATCTACATTATCTATATTTGGACATAGTAATTTAGTGGTAATAGGATTTCTTCAAGGGAAACCCAAAATCATCCCAGCGAGCGAAGTTCAATTTTACTTGAAAAATGACAACTCCCCTTTTACTCACCGTCATTTTTGAATCTATAGAATGGGGTGCAATAACATCTCCAAATAAGTAGCAACTAATAAAAACCAACTAGAGTGGATACTAAGTTCACTCCTAAAAGTACTCACACTACTTTAGAGATAAGCCATTATCCCACTACGTGACTTCATGGAGCAACATTGATTAAGTTGGGTACATAGCAATCTTTTACATGGAATAAGAAATTAGTGTAAAAAACACATTTTGTTGACAAATTGTATCAATTCTTCAAAGGGTATCAGTTCTTTCTGTAGAGTTAACAGGCAGGAGCCAAACACTAATGAGAAGATAAC
Source organism: Salix purpurea (assembly GCA_027405865.1). Lineage (NCBI taxonomy): Eukaryota > Viridiplantae > Streptophyta > Magnoliopsida > Malpighiales > Salicaceae > Salix > Salix purpurea. The sequence continues at coordinate 1,957,153 of CM050328.1, read as the reverse complement.
AAACAAAAAAAAAAATGAAGCGTAACAGAGAACCAAATTTTGGAAAAATAATTGTCTACTTGGTGTGCAGCGCTGACAAGAAAATGAAACCACTTACATGCCGTAGATGAGCATGTTCTGTAAGATCCATTGCAAAGTGCTATGGCAGATTTAAAGCAGGTATTATGATGCATTGATAAAATCAATGATTTAAACCTAGATGTTACCTGCCACGCCAATCGCAGCCAAAACAAACCACTTTCACTTTGAGACTAGGAGAATTTCAGGCTTCTTAGCTTTGGCAGGGGTGTTAGCATTTGAAGAGGTATTCGCAGCTGTCGCCTTTGCAGTTTCACGCGTTCTTTTATCAAGCTGAATTAGACTCCTGGTGGCTAAAATCGCCTGTGGAACCAAATCATGAGATCCTCTAGCATACAACCTTCTTACAGCAACAGAAGCAGCATCCTTGGCATCTTGTGTATTCAATGGCCCCAACAAACAATGCCCTAAAATCCTCAACAATGGCTGCAAAATCTCCCAAGGCAGAGGAATCCTTACTCCCTTAGGCTCAGACTCAGAGATCCCCGAGTTTTCTTCAATCTCATTATTGCTTATCATTACATTCCTGCCCTCCAAGAAATAATCAGCATCATCAAATTCATCGAATTTATCTTGGCAAGCACAATCCTGCCCAGCCCAGGCGGCCGCAAACCGGCACAATTCGACTTTAGACCAACTGGGCATCTGCGAAATGTGCTTGAAGTAACAGTCCAAAGCGACCCCAACAATTACAGGCCTTTTAGTAGACTTGATAGCGATCTGGGGCTCAAGAGGGGAGGACAGAACCCCAGTAGAAGGAGCCTGAACCTGCGATTTGTGCGGCTTGTTTCGCGGGGTATGATAAAGCGAGGGGTTAGAAAGATGAGGAATTTGGACAACCACAGGCTTTCCTGCACGAGATTTAACCTCGGACGAATAGACGGCAAGAAGAACAGCTTCGAAGCCAGCAAGGGAAGGAGCAGACGAGGAGTCAGAAGAGTGGATCCGAGAGAGATAAATGCCACAAAGAAGAGGAAGGAAAGAGAGGACAATGAGACGGAGGTTAGGATCTGAGGAAAGGTAAGTGTCGTAAAGCCACTGGCAGAGGGGGTCGGAGCCAGAGCCGGAAACAGGAGAAGAAAGGGAGGAGGAGATGAGAGAGTAAGCGTCTGGGGAAGAGAGAAAGGAAATGGCAGGGCGGTCGGAGTCGGCGAGGGAGGAAAGGGAGAAGGAGGAGGAAGAAGGGTGAGAAGGGATGATTGAGGAGAGGGAAAGGATGCGTGAACGGGCTTTGGAGACTGCTTCCCACCAGGATTGAACTGGATCAGTGGTGTTGTTGGTGGTGGTGGGGTGGGGAGTGGAGGAGGTGGAGGAGGGAGAGTAGTAGTTGTTGTTGTTGGAGTCCATTAGAGAGTTGTCTCTCTCTCTCTCTCTCTCTCTCTCTCTCTCTCTCTCTCTCGGGGTTTGGACAGGGAAAGGGAATGCCAGGAGGGTATCGGGGATCTGGTCTTGCCGTCTTGGTTTTGTAGGCGTGGAATTTTTTTTTATTAAGGTGTGGCGAAGGATATGTTTAGGAGGGCAGTTGTGGTTGTTTTTAAAAGTATTTTTTATTTAGAATATATTAAAATAATATTTTTTTATTTTTTAAAAATTATTTTATATATTAACACATCAAAATAATTTAAAAATACTAATTTTTTTTTATTTAAAATAAAAAAAATCAAATTTTGAACACACACGGTACAACTGTAGAAACACGGAGCACCATAAGGCATAAAGAAATTGGGTTAAGCTCACAGCATCCACTAAATTATTAATCCGCTTCTTATTTTATTTTATTAATTCAAAAACAACATCAATGTAAAAATATAATTTAAAAATATATTTAGATAAAAATTTATTGAAATGATTAGAGTTAATATAGAATATATCAAAATCAATTATAAAATTAAATTTAAAATAAAAATCCAAAGAAACTACACTAGATAATCAGGTTAACCCAGTAAGTACAAGAACTGGTCATCAAACAAATTAAAGCTTAACTCTCCATCAACTATTGAAAATAATTAAAAAAAAACTTGAATTAGCCGAGTTAATTCACTAAACTCGTGACTTGGATAAACATGCTGATATCAAAAATAATTTTTAAAAAATAAAAATATTATTTTAATATATTTTTAAACAAAAATCAATTTTAAAAATAATTTTAACTACACTCTCGAATAGAAATAAAATATTATATTTGTATCCTCTTCCCTTAAACCTTTAATTTATAATCTATTATGCATGTTGATTTTAAAGACATACTTCAATATGATCAAGATATATTTGTAAAATAAAATAAAAATTTTCATGATAATTATAAAATTAATATTAAAAAAGAACTTTTGGTATCCTAAAAAAATCCTGCTAATTTATCACACTTCTACCGTATCAAATCTCTTTATGTAGATTTGTTCTTGTTCTTGCTCGACATTGTATTTTGAAAATATTTCAAGAGAAGTTTAAAAAATTTTGTTTTTATTTTTTGTTTTAAATTAAATTCTTATGATTTTTTTAGAGATTTTATATACAATATCAAAAATAATTTTTTTTAAAAAAAAAATATTATTTTAATATATATGTTTTAAAAAATAAATAGAAAACAAATTAAATCTGAATACCGAACGTACCTGCCAGCCTACACTGCCTTCTAACATAAATAATAAATATACATACAACAGCCACACCTCGTAGCTGTCGCCCCTGTTCCCAGCTAAGCTCCAAAAACACTTGGGAAAAATAATAACAACATTACAACTCGTGTAAGTTCCAAGCTCTCCGTTCCATCCTCAACAATGGCAACCTCGGCGTTTGCTAACTCACTTCTTTCTTCTTCTTCCTCGACATCTCTTAGCCATGGAGTTATGCCCTCTACTAATAATGCCTTGCTTCCATCTCGGATCTCAGTTTTCGCATCTCAGAAATTGCTCTTCTCTTCCCATTTGAAGCTGAAGAAGAAGAACATGGCCAGTTCAACCTCTCTCACCACCTTTTGCTCTCTTGATTCTGCTAAAGACCCAAAAGAGGAGCAGACTCCCATTGAGCTCAGTATGCTTTTTCCCCTTCTCCATCTCTCTCTCCTCTCTTATTCAATCTTTACTGATTTCCATATCTTCATTTTGCAGAATATCCAGCTTATCCTACTGTCATGGACATCAACCAGATTCGCGATATTTTGCCCCACAGGTTGGTGTTTCACCTGGAAAGAAACAGGATTTTATGTGTTTCTGGATTCACTGGCCATTTCCAATTCTGGGGTTTATTTCTTTTGCTTTTAGGTTTCCATTTCTGTTGGTGGATAGAGTGATTGAGCACAATCCTGGAGTTTCAGCTGTTGCCATCAAGAATGTGACAATAAATGACAATTTCTTCCCTGGTCATTTCCCCGAGAGGCCTATCATGCCTGGTGTTCTTATGGTCGAGGTAATGTTTTGTTTGTGTATGGATTTTCTAGTGATTCTTGGTGATGATCATCCAAATAACAGCGATGCAAATTCGGCATTCTGTCTACATGTCCCAGACCTGTATGAATTATCTGGGGACAATTAGACGTGGGTGACATTTCCGTTTACCAAAATTGCTTCTCTTAAATCTATTTGAAGTATACGTACGTGTGAATCAGGTCTTATTGATGCTCCCTGTAGATGTCCAGACAGAAAGTAGATAAAAAGGTGGAAAGGTTAGAGATTTACATAACTTATTAAGGAATAATTTAAGGTGGGGAGCATTTCCTGAGTCCTCTGCGTTCATTGAGATCATAAGGTAGAATACAGCCTGATTTGCTCTTAAGAATATATTGATCATCATTTTGGATGACGCTGTAGAAGTTCTTGAATTTCTTATCAGTTTCTCTGATATGATACAATGTCTTCAAACTTGATAGAACCCTAACTCAAAGGTAACAATGTAACTAAAAATCAAAGGTATTGTTGTGTTAAGGATCAACTTCTTCAAGAAAGGCCATATGAAAAACTTTTCAAAGGAAACGGGAAACCTTTTTCTTCTGGGCTTTACTTTGTGAGGGAAAATAGTTAAAATATCACCTAAAGAAACTTTTTCAGTGCACATTAAGTGCCTGTTTGGAAGTATGGTTGAGGTTGTTTTTAAAAGTATTTTTCATTTAGAAATGCATCAAAATGATGTTTTTTTAATTTTTAAAAAATCACTCTTGACATCAGCACTTTAAAATGATCTAAAAACACAAATAATTTAATATAAAGTAAAAAATAAAAATTTTATATTTATATTTTTTGAAAAGTGTTTTTGAAACGCAATACCGAAAAGGTATCTCCCTTTTAGTTTTGTTACTTTTAAGTTTAATGTCTATGATCGAAGTTGATAATTGCTAGATACTGCAGATGCTGAACTACACCCTTCAATCATCAGGATTGATTCCTAGGGATCCTTTATTTTCTCAATTTGATTTTCATCTTGTAGTTCTAGAGTATCTTCTACTTTAGTTTATGGAAGATCATTTTTTCTATACCAAATGAGCTTAACAGTTCTCGTGCATAATGCACTTGTAATGTTTTATTTGATGGAAATGCATGAAAGACTATCATGTTCACCATTTTGTTTGGCCTTTTGTTTGCTCATAGATTACCTGGTCTTTAAAATGAATCGAGAGGGAAAAAATCAAATGACAAATCGCTAGTTTTTTGGGATTGTTGGAATCATGTTTGAGTTTGGTGAAATATTGAAAAACCATTTGCACCCCAGATGTTTATTAAAGGAGCCAATTTTTGTGAAATAACAATGTTGTTCCATGTTCGAATAAATTAGCAGTTAACTTGATGCCTTGGCTTTGTTTGGACAGACTTGACTATTTACTAAAAACAATTCTACCGGATCTAGGTATATTTTCCTTTCCTTGGCATATTAGGGTTTCTTCCTAGTTCTATGAAAGCAAATCTCAACAAAATGATTGATAGAACCTGAAAGAACCAGAGCATGATGATCTTATGATCATCATCTTATATCAGGATAACAGAAAGGATTTATCATTGCAATTTGTGATAGCAGAACAAAAGTTGAGTTTTGTTAACCTGTTTTGTATTCCTCGTCAATTGATAGTTGAGGAAGTTCTATGTCATAACTGAAGCTTCATTTAACAGTCGAGGAAGTTATATGTCATTACTAAAGATATGAGTTGATGATCATTTGTTCAGGCTGTTAAGGAACCATCTCACCTAAAAGCTTAAGCTTGTAAGTGAGGCCCCATAATATGATTTATATTATTCTCTAACACCCCCCCTCAAGTGAAAGCTCTTTGGGCTTGAAACTTGCACAGGCCCACATCACCTTGTGCTTGGTTTTTATCAAATAGAATGGGGGTGGTGAGATTCGAACTCGTGACCGCTGGGTCAACAAGGCTCTGATACCATGTTAAGGAACCATCTCACCTAAAAGCTTAAGCTTGTAAGTGAGGCCCCATAATATGATTTATATTATTCTCTAACACAGGCAATGGCACAAGTTGGTGGTTTGGTCATGCTGCAACCAGAAGTTGGAGGCTCTCGTGAGAATTTCTTCTTTGCTGGAATTGACAAAGTGAGATTCCGGAAACCAGTGATTGCTGGTGACACCTTAGTTATGAGAATGACACTAACCAAGCTGCAGAAACGCTTTGGAATAGCAAAGATGGAGGGGAAAGCTTATGTGGGAGGTGAGGTAGTTTGCGAGGGTGAGTTTTTGATGGCAACTGGTAGTGCATAATACTATTTGCTACCAGTAACTAGTTTAATTTTCTTGGTTTCTTTTTTCCCTTGAAAACTCAACAATCCTTTCTATAATTTTCATCCTAAGTTGGTCTAAATCTATCTGTCAAGGAATTATCTCGTCTAAAAACTTAAGTTATTAGTGAGATCTCAGAATATAATTTATATTATTGTCTAACACATCTCTTCAAGTGGAGCTTGAAACTTACACAGGCTCACACTACCTTATGCATGATTTTTATCAAATAAAATGATGATGGTGAGATTCAAACCCAACCAATTTATCTAAAAATTTAAGTTGGTAGATAAAATCTCAAAATATGATTTATGTTATTCTCTAATACTATCTAGGACAATTACAAGAATGTGATCCCTGTGTTTTCTTTGGTGTTCTTGGCAATTGAAAAGCCTTAAAAGTTCTTTTTGGCGGAACACTACTCTGAAGTGGTATGAGTTGAAGTTTCTGGTTCATCAACTTGTTCTCCCGTTTATCATTACTGGCAGGCTGCACCTTTTTTATGTTTTTTTGCCGTCGAACTGGGAAGGGAAGGAAATAGAAGAGGGACTAATGACATATAGCGTGGGGTTTTATTATCAGTTTCATATATCAATGAGTTGTGCTCGGCAGGAAAACCATTAAATCAATGTCATAGAGTATAAAGGTCTACTTCGCATAGAAAATGAACAGAGGATGCATCTGGCTCGAGGCAATCTGCCTCATCTGTGTCTTAAGAACCCAGGGTTTGAACCAAAACGAGCGTGGGATCTGGGCTGTTTGGCATTACGATCGGAAAATGTTTATGAAAAAATTTGAAAAATTTTTATTTTTATTTTTTACTTTGAATTTAAAAAAAAAATTAATGTTTTTAGATTATTTTGATGTGCTGATGTCAAAAATGATTTTTAAAAAAATAAAAAAAATATTATTTTGATACATTTTTAAATAAAAAGTATTTTCAAAAACAATCGTAATCGTACTTCCAAACATGCACACATAGATAGATAAAAAGTCATTCCATAGAGACCTTTTGTAACCGAAGTGTCCTTGAAAAAATTTAAAATAAATAAAAAATTGGTGTTTTTAAATTATTTTTTTTATGTTTGTATTAAAAATGATTTTTTAAAAATAAAAATTATTATTTTAATATATTTATGAACAAAAATCATTTCAAAATAATCTCAATTATACTCTTAATCAGACAGATACTTATTATTAAGAACTAGTGAACCTTGGCAATCCATTGTTGTGCTAAATGTTTTTCTAAGTGGACAAGCAAGGGTTAGTTAGCGGTTTTCTAATTAACCGATAAAAATATGGTTGAAGTTATTTTTGAAAGTATTTTTTATTTAAAAATATATTAAAATAATATTTTTTTAAAATATATATTTTTAAAATCAGCATATAAAATTAATTTAAAATTAGTAAAAAAAATTAATTTAAAGTAAGAAATAAAATATTTCTCTCATGCATCTATGCTCCAGGGCTCAATGAACCAAAAAGAGAAATGGAATCATCATGAGAAAACGCATTGCTTATACAGCTCAATAGAACACATAATTGAGGTTCACTAACGTTTTATCTTCTAAAAATTAGATTCATATCTACATTAATGGCAGAAAATGATCACCATGCAAGGTTTTACAATCCAAGAGCACCCAGAGGAGTCTTGCCTTGACCAGCCTCGAAGTAGAAGATCAACATGGCAACCATGGCGAGCCTGGCATGCTTGATCTCCGCCACTTTCAGTCTCTCGAGCTTCTCCACGTCAGCAATGTAGACGCCGTCCTTCAGAGTCCCGGCAAGCCCCAACGGGTCAAAGAACTTGCCGCCGGGGTACCCCTGGTCGCCGGTGGCGTTGGCGAAATTCTCCGCACTCTTCGACCACGGCGTTGCCCACTCCACGGATTGGGACTCGGGGTTGAAGAAGTCCACCCACCTCTTGCTCTCCACCCAGCCCATGAGGATGAGTTGGGTGCCGAGGAGGGAACCGAAGGAGAAGGGTGCGATGGCGCCAGGGTCGGCACCGGCCTCGAACCAGGGGATGCCGCTCCAGGCTTGGCCGACAAAGATACCCAGCACGGCGGCCATAGCCCACCTGCCGTGGATGAGCTCAGCCTCCCTGTACCATTTGAGAAATGCTGGGTCCTTGCCTAGCCCTAGTGGGTCGAAGCCGTAGTCACCTGGGAGCCTGCAAATTCACACTTCAGCTCCGGCAACCGTGATAAATTCCCTGAGCAAACATGGCGTGGATACGATTGTGTGTGTGTGTGCAATAAAGAGATTCGAACTCGAAATCTATTGATTAAGATCCAAATAAGGATGCAGAAAAAAGGGGGAGGGGGAGGGGATATGATCAGACTTACGAGCCATCGAGCCACTCGGGGTCAACCAGGTTGCCGCCACCCTTGACGGCGGGGATCCATGACTTTTTTGGTTGAGCGGCGGCGGCTACCACCACCAACTTCCTTGTACCAACTGGAAAACTTCCAGTTCTACTAGCTCCGATTCCCAACAAGGCTTGGCTCCTCCTCCCTCCACACATGAAAGAAGACCCCAGCCCATTCAGGACAGCACCGGCGGTAGCAGCCATCTCTCTGCAGGTTCAAGAAGTTGAAGAAGGTGTGGTGCCTGATCTAGGTTGTTTCCTCTGGAAATTGTGGTTGCTGGTTTTTATGTTGCTTCGCACGATGAGTGAGAGAGGGAAGGAGGATCTCTAAAGAATGGATTTGAGTGGAGCCATGTCGGATAATGAAATCCGAGCTTGGATAGATTTCCGACCAATGGGATCTTGAACTACATCCGTATAGCCACGTTGGCTCAGCCTACGTGGAGCTAGTTCTTGTCTCTATCATCATAACCATAAACCATACTCATGAAGAATAGATATGACTGTTTGACCACGTTGACTCAATTAATTTTAATTTTAGTTGAATATTAAATATACATTTATTAATAAACACAGGTTAACTACTTGTATTATTATGTTAAAATAAAAATTAAAACAATAAAAAAAGATTGCAATGTCACAATATAAAATTGAGATAAATAAATTTAAAAAAAATGTGAAAGGAAAAAACTCAAGTCAACCCGGATTCACTCTACTAATCCACCTCACACGACATGAGATTTCAGTAAAAAAATATTATTTTAATTTAAAATGACACATGATCAATTCAGATTATTTAAATCTTCACTTGCTTTGCATGTTTAAATTCTTGATTGATTTCTTCATCCTTACTAATATGATACTCATATAAAACTTGTGTAAATTTATTTTCAACAAAGCATATCATTAAATTTTATTTGTTGTTTTTCTTACAAGTATATGCTTAAAACTTAAAAAAAATATATGTATTTTTCATCGATAATTTTATTTGTTGTCTTTCTTATAAATTCCTGTTTTTCTAATAGTTTAATTAAATAAAAAAATATATCCCAAAAAATAAATTTATTTAATTTGATCAAGATCATGAACTATATTAGAGGTTAATGTGATTTGATCTGAATCAATCCAAAACGTTTTTATTTTTATTTTATTTTAAAAAAATATTATATCAGGTTGTTTTTAAGTTTTTGTTTTGTTTTAAAAGGGGAAAATTATTATGATTATTCTATGATTAATTGTTTATTTTGCAACCAATTTTTTTTTAATATTATTCTTTACAACTAAAAATTTGAAGGTGGATAATACTTTAAATCCTTGAAAGTTGATAAATAAAATAAATTATTTACAAGATTATCATTATAATTGAAATAATAATTAAAGAGCCTTCTTTTTAAAACATAATCCTCTCAAAATAAAAATAATAATGAAATGAAATATCAGGAAAAATCTTGCCCACATCATTTCCCATCATCTTCTCCTCTTTCTCTCATATAGCTATTTTTACAATTGATTCTATTTATTTTTGTGTTTTAAAAATATTTTTAACAAAAAAATGAGAATTTTATTTTTATTTGTGCCTCAAATTAATTTTTTTTATATAATTTCATATCAATTTAATGTGTTTTTAATATATATATATATATATATATATATACATATATAATTTTAATTTATTTTTAAGTACAAATAGATTTTTAAAAGTAACTTTGAAAAATCGTTTTTTTGTAGCGTCTTTAGAATTATTTCTTACAATATTTTTTTATTAGAGATATTAATAAAATAATATATTTTTTATTTTTTTAAAATTATTTTTATATCATATCAAAAAATATTTAAATAAAAATATATCAACTATAGGTACAGCAGCGCCGAAAACGAGAGAAAAAAGCAAATTGTCTTTATTTATTTTTTGCTATTTTTAATTAATTAATTAGTAAAATAAGAAAAACCTTCATTTATCTTATCAAATTTGCTCCTTAGGAACAGCTTCACCTCCACCCATCCGCTGTTAGTGAAAATTAAAAAAAATAAAATATTTTTAACTTAATTAATATTTTTTAGATATTTTTATAGGTTTTTATATGGTAATATTAAATCTAAAAAATATATATTATTTATTTAAAAAACACTTTTTGAAAAAAAAAAGTTTTTTTAATGGTTTTTATATGTTAATATTGAAAATAAGAAAAGCTAAAAAATATATTATTTTAATATATTGTTAATTAAAAAAAAAACTTTTTTCCAAAATAAAAACCACCCTGTAATTGTCAGTTGTCACCCTCCCTCCCCACTCATTTATTTCCTCCATCACCAATCCCTTTATCACAATTCACAACCCCATTTCTAAAAAAACATCTCCCTCTCCATCTCTCTGCAGCAGAATAATATTAGTGATACAAAAATGGTATCAAGAAAGGTGTTGTCTTTGATCCTTCTCTGCACCTTCTCAATCTCTTGTTGTTACTGGGCGGATGGTGCCTCCACCCGCCACGCACCAGCCCCAGCACCCTCCTCAGTGGACTGCATGAACCTGATATATAGCATGGCTGACTGCTTGTCTTTTGTGTCAAACGTCAGCACGTCAACAAAGCCAGAGGGGAAATGTTGTGCTGCTTTGAAGACGGTGTTGAGCACTAAAGCTGAGTGTCTCTGTGAGGCCTTCAAGAGTAGTGCTCAGTTAGGTTTCGGTTTGAATGTCACCAGGGCTCTCTCTCTCCCTTCTGCTTGCAAAATCCACGCTCCTTCTGTTTCGAACTGCGGATGTCAGCGTTCTCCCTTTTAATATTTGCTTCTCGAAAGTTACTGTTTTTATTATTATTGTTGTTGGACTCAATTTGATTTGTTGTTTTTTTTGTTTGTTGCTGCAGCTGCTATTAGTCCCTCTGGAGCCCCTGCCCCTGCCCCTGGTATGTTCTTTCCCTGATCTTTGCTGATACTACTTTTTTCGATTTTTCTATTGTTTTTGCTGATGTATTTGGATGTGACATTTGATGCACTGGTTGAATCATGTAGATTTTTTTTTCTTACTGGCCCGTATCTGAATTAACAAGAAAGAAGAAATTGAATGCTTGGCTGTTGTCTTGCTAGCATTCTTTTCCTTATTTTGTATGATTTACTCCATGTCATCTCTCTTTTTTGAATTGAGGTCCCTATGTTTCCATGGAGTCATTAGAATTTAACAGAGTCAACGTTTATGGGCTTTTTTCTTTGACGTTGTTGACTCAATCTGAAGTCAAAACCATTTTTTCTGTTGTTATTTGATTATTTTGGGGTGAGGAATTCTCTCCAATTCCCACCCTGGCCTAGAGAGTTCGTAACAATGTAGAGTGCGGCGACCATCATTCCTGGTCGTTTAGTCTTGAGATAGATTGTATATCCAATTCTGCATTCCTTTCACCTGCATTTTATGAAAGAAGAAACAAGAGACCCCCCCCCCCCCCCCCCCCCCCCCACCACCACCACCACCACCACCTCACATCTTCAGCGGGGCACATGTAATCAATGCTTGCTGGTTGCGGTGCATGAAAAAGGCATCCAAATCTTGCCATGGTAGGTGGTGAATTTGATGCTGAAAATGACAGAATGTTGATGGTTATAAATGTGGCAAGTGGTTTGGTTACAGGGTCATTTATGCATATGATTTTGCTGTTCTGTTAAAAACTATGTTACTTTGTTTGCCAATCAAACATATGCTCGCTCTGAATGACAGGAGGATCTACTGCATCTGCACCACCTCCATCGTCAGGCCAATCCGGTTCTAATGGATTTTCCATCTCTGTTGGATCACTGATCATCGGGTTCGTAGTTGCATCTTTCTCTAGTTACTGAATAATCTTGGTTATCTTTTGTGATTATAAAGAGATCATGTCTTCTTATGAGGGAGCTATTTGATGATGATTGGATTGAATTTGGTAATAGGGTATTGCATTAAATGCCTTTCTTTAGCTAATGACTTGAGCAGAAACACATTTGTTCCTCAAGTTATTGAGACTGGTTTGTGATGGGAGATATCTTTTGGGGATAGAGGTCTTATTTATCTCATTATCTTATGCCCTGTGATTTTATTACTGCATTTGATATTTTTATGGTATGGTTTGAGCTGTTCATTTATCGCGAACCTACTATCGGCTAGTTTAAGCGATGCGGTTTAACTTTCTTTTCAATTATACATCTTTTATATATATATATATATAAAAAAAAAAATAACTCGAACATAAATGTAACACGAACCATCTATCTAGTAGCATCATATAAGAGATCATGTATGAGAAAATTGTTTTTCTTTTCCTTAAGGTGTTGATATTATTATTATTATTATTATTATTATTATTATTATTATTATTATTATTAGGTTGGTGCTTTTTTAATTATTTACAGGATTATCAAACTTCTTTCATTCAATGAAACTTGTTTTATTCTTTATGATATTTTTTATAAGATAGGTATATCATGAACCTTTGGACAGAGGATGGCCATTAATAGTAATGGGAACTGGAAACCATAGAAATAGCATACCTCTTAGCAGTTAGCACCCAATTTTTCACCAACTCAGTCATTCATTGATGTTTTTGAATGAAGCATGTTAATACTAATTCTCTACGTTTTAAAAATATTTTTGAAAAAAATTAAAAATTTTCTATTTTATTTTAAATTAAAGATTTTTTTTTTGTGTGTGTTTTTAGAATATTTTGATATGTTTATATTAAAAATAATTTTAAAAAAATAAAAAAACATCACTTTGATGAATTTCTAAACGAGTTTTTTAAAAGTAATTTCAACCACACTCCCAAATAAACTATAAAAATGATATTTTTGTCATTGAAAAGTGAGTAAATTGACTCGTAATTTTAATGGATTTTATCTTTTTTTTCTTATAACTTAGGAACTGAAATAGAACAAAAATAAACTTTCGGTCTAGAATTAAAAATACAAAAAATATTAGAATGGAAGAGAAAGAAATGAAAGATGAAGACTAAAATAAAACTTTTTTTCGTGAATTTTAGATTGGTCATTTTTTATCTTCTTGTTTTACACTTGGATCCATTTTTACTTTGTTTTTCAAATTCTTAATAAATTTTTATAAAGTGGCCATTAATTTGGCCATTGAAGCTTGTAATTGGAAAAAATAAAATAAAATTGTGAATTTTCTTGTAAAAAAACCCTTCTTTGATTCGTTTTATTAAGGGGGTGGACGACTCGTCTTCCCTTTATTTTGTTGAAAAATAAAAATATAACATTAAAAAGGTAGGCCATGTGTCAATTTTAAAAAAAATCTCATGCCAGCCAGCACTTATGAGACCTCAAGATTGTCACGTGCAAGTAACCACCTCGACTACGATCTATAAGAAGAAAATAAAATAAAAGGATGATTATACAAAATTTAGGGACCAAAATATAAATTCATGTTGTCGGAAGATGAAACGTGTCAATTTTTAATTGTGCTAGTAACAATGATGACAAAAATAAAATGTATGTTAATGATAAATATTAAAATAATAAAGGGACTTTTTAAATATAAAAGAAAGAATAGATTAATATAAAAAAGCATTAATCCATTTTATCTTTTATTTTACCCCCTCCCTTTTCTTTTAGCTTCCCTAGTTTCATGTGCATAAACTTATTTCCCTTTCCTTTATGAACGATGTAATCTTCTAATTTTAAAAACAATGTAACTTATATGATTCTGGTAAATTATTTTTTTTCAAATTTAATTTGGATAAAAAAAACTATTCTTGTTATTTTTTAGTCTTTAATTGAAAGAGAGGAGAGAAAAAGGTCGCTGAATTATGATGATAAAAAGAGAAAATTATCGTTGACATCAATTTAGGTTATCAAAACAATCGATGATCGTGTCAAATGATTCCATTTGACGAGGGTAGTTCATATAATATTATTTTTTTACCTTTTAAGTTTATGAAAAACACATATATAAGCTCAATTTGATTTTTGATTTTGGGTTAATTTTGTTTTTTGAGATAATTTTTTGAGTTTCTTAGACCATGTATAAGTTTATTACAATTTTTAAGATGTTTTTAGGTAAACAATGGATTGAAAAATAAGTTTTTTTTTTTGGTAAAAAAGACATAAGCCATGTTTTTTGAGCACCACCGTGGCTGAAATCTAGGCAAATAAGATAAGACATCATTTGTCTGAGGAGATGACGTGTCAAATGATTCCATTTGATGAGGATAATTCATATAACATTATTTTTTATTTTATTTTTTAAGTTTATAAAAAACACATATATTAGCTCAATTTGATTTTTAATTTTGTTTTTTGAGATAATTTTTTGAGTTTTTTAGAGCATGTATAAGATTATTACAATTTGTAAGATGTTTTTAGGTAAAAAATGGATTGAAAAATAAGTTTTTTTTTTGGTAAAAAACACATAAGCCATGTTTTTTGAGCACCACGTGGCTGAAATCTAGGCAAATAAGATAAGACATCATTTGTCTTAGGAGATGACGTGTCATATGATTTTTAATTTTAAAAAGTCTTGCACCGGACGACATCCATTCTAGCTATGATTAAAAATAAATAAAGATCTAGTCGTGTAGGACTACTAGGGTAGGCCCCACAATGTCTGAACTTTGCCTTTTTTTTATTTTTTTTTTAATTTTGAATTTAGATTAATACACATGTTTTTAGAGAGTCTTTTAAATAGCAATTGTTTTTTTATTACACACTGAAATTTTAAAGAGTTAATCTGATTCATGTAATTTTTTTTTTCTTATCTTTTATATAGATATGAATTGTTTTAAAAAATAATAAAAAATAATTTTGGATAATAATTTATAATTATATAGCCTTGCATAATATTTGTTTGAATAAAAAATATTTTAATAAACAAATTAGCAAATAAAACTCGATAACAAGATTAAATATCTTAGTTTACACATGTATTTTATTTTTTAATTATTATTTATTTTAATTTTATAAATTATACTATGCGTTATTTATTATGACATGGGAGATGCTTTGACGTGGCAACTTTAACTTTTTTAAAGTAATTTTTGCTGCTAAAGGCGGGTAATTATTTATTTATTTATTGACACAAATTATTTTTAATTTATTTAATATTATATATACATAAACATTTTAATTTTTATTTAAAAACTTGTATATATATATATATATATATATATATATATATTGTTTTTTATTTAAAAGAAATATCTGATTTGGGGCGAAACATGGCCATAAAGTAGTGTTATTTCTATGCCAACCAGCGGTGGAGATGGGTTCTTGAAAATGCAAGGTCGGTTCTCTTACCTCACTATTTGTTTTTTTTTAGAAAATCATAGACACAGAAACAAAGTGAACGACGAGACTAAGCTACATGCTAAAATCCAAATCCAAAAATGCTTTCCAAAATCACACTTTCTCCCCCAAATTCTTGCTCCTTTCTGTACAACAAGTTTGGCTGTTCTACAAGGATCGGAAGCTCTAGGTTTACGGTTGCCAGTCAGTTTCAAGGGGATAAATGGAAGATCAACGATATTGATCCCAGTGAGAGATTTTCTTTTCCCTGATCGAAAGAACTAAATTTTACTTATTTTGATGCCTTGTTCTTTCTTTCTTTAAGTTCCTAGGCAGATGCCAAGTAGGGTTCAGTAGTTTTTGCTTTGTCTAATTATGTCATGTCTTGACAGCTGCAGTGCAAGAAAGATTGAGTTCATGGGTCTCAAAAACCCAAAATTTTTTGAATGGGGTGACTTTGACTTTTAACTCACCACTGGTAAAGTCTGGTGATAGTGGGAAGCTTGATAATGGAGCTACAGTTGATGCTCAACAACTTGAAGAAATATTTATGGCAGAGCAGACTGTTCACAGCACCACACCAAATGGGATTCTTTCAGTACCAGCTATTGTATCTATCGAGCAATTTAGCAGGTGCCAAAAAAAAAACTCATTCTTTTCCCTAATTGTTGTGTTCGATCATTTTATATTCTCAAGTATGGAACTATAAACTTGTCTTTCTATCTGACTGATTAAGGGATTGTGGTTTGACTATTGGAAAACTTAGCTTTGCAGGATGAATGGGTTGACGGGGTACAAGTCGCAGAAGATATTCAAAGCGCTTGTCAATGAATCTGCTAATAATGATGCACGTAATTTGGTGGAGTATTGCTGTTTTAGGTTTTTGTCTAGGGATAACTCAGCTATCCATCCCTGCCTCAAGGTTTGTGGACTTGGTACAAGTAAATTACCATTCTTTTGTGTTTTCTTTTATCTAAAAACTAGATAAGTGGGTTCATTAGTTTGCAACGGAGTGGAAAGAAAATACTTAGTACGAGAAGATGTAGTTTGCTTTATAATGAGTTTTATAGTGAAGAACTTTGTTCAAATCAGCAATTTTTAGTGATTACCCTATTTTGTCAAAAGTGTGTACATCGTTTTTTATAATGTCTAATTTTGGGCTTGCCTAATGATTTCCCATCTTAAGTTGTTTTCTCTAATGATTGGTGTTCTTTCTTTCCCCTTTTGTTACACCTTGTTGATACGGTACCTAAGTTCTCTAATTCAACTTGGTATTGATGCTCGTTATTTATTTTGGCTGTTCTTGAATATGTCTGGAAAGGCTTAGTGATAAGTTCGAGCGTTGGATACTTTAATGAAGCAAATTTGGTGGGTTTGGTCTTAGAAGGATTATGACGACATTCATTTCATACCTTTTGTTTTGTTTTTTGACTCTGAGAATGATGCATTTTCAGACTTGAACTTTTGTTCATTAATGTGGTTGTGTTTGTGAACCATGTGAACTTAGTCATCTTGTGGTTGATTTTTTCTCTCTATAAAGCTAGTTGGATTTTGGGCACCATTATCCACTCCATTTCATGAGACAAGCTTGCTATGTTTACAGGAGCCAGCATTTCAGCGACTAATTTTCATCACAATGCATGCATGGGAGAATCCTTATCGCAAAGAAAATGATTCTGAAAAAGCTTCTTTTCAGGTTTTTTCTTTTTTTCCTTCAAATTCTCTATTTATTTAAATGAACAGTTGTAGCATCGTGAATACAGGATTCTAAATTTTATCAAGGCATCATAGTTTTTTGTTCTTAAATTTGATTTAACACATTGAAGTAGGTCACTATGAAAAGTGAAAAGCTGGTGCCTTTGGAGTTTATTATGGCTTAATTGAGGGTGGTGATAAATTTATGAAATTGGTGCATCTCTTAAATATGAAATGCTATGGAACCCACGATCAGAAAAAAAGATTAATGGATGATGTTGTATGGCAATGTTTAGATGGGGGTACAAGTGACCTAGTTTCATCTTTATTAGCACAAATGATCAATGTTGTGGCAGAGGAAAAAATGATGTAAGAAAAGCTTAAAAACAAATCTTATCCAAGATAAATAAATCTGGCTATTGAAATTCAACCTCGTTTGTCATATGAACTTGGATAACAAAAGGGAGGGAAATTATTGAAACAATCGGCTTATGGGACCAAAAATGATTCCCTTTTTGTTAAAATGAAAATGTGATGGTAGATTTTGATCTTTGAAGATCCTGCACATTCATGTTCAAGAATCATTAACAATTTTTTTTAAAGTTTGCCATTGATCCTGCACATTTATGATACTTGTGTGTACATTTGGTCAAAGGAATATTTGTTTAAATATGAATCATATGAAAAAAATAATTCTTCTCTTGAGTTAATAAGAAAAATAAAAATAAAATTGTACTATATTTTTGTAAGAAAGAAAACTAAAGTACCATCTAAAAAGGGAAAATGTATACGAATATCCTCGTATCATAAGTCATACTTATAGATATTTCCTATGGTTTTTTCACATTGATTGACACCCTTTTCTATGGAGAATTGCAAATAGACCTCTTCTGTTAGGTTCCATCCACAATTTCCATCATAAATCATGTGCAGATCACGTGTTTCCTTCAAATGTCATAAAAGAATTCATTAAAATAATGGTTAATAAACTGAAACTAATATATTTTTTTTCAGAAAAAAAGGGGTGTCGTCAATCAATTCAAAGGCACTATAAGGGAGTCTATCAAAATGGCTTATTGTATAGGATGATCCTATAAGAAAGGTTTTTTGATTGTTAAGAATATGAGATGTATAAATGATATTTTTACTCTCATTTTTTTATGAGAAACAATCAAAAAATCACCGAGAATTGCAGATGATCTACTGTAGATTGTCTTTTTGAAGACTGCACTTAATAAAAGCAACAGAAATTCATACTATCTTTGTCTTGATAAAGCATTATGCAATCAACTGAAATTCAGTAGCGGGTATAGTGCAAAATGAATTTACAGTCTTAGTCTTTTCACTGAAAAAAAGAGAGGATCAAATATCCCCATGCAATTTAGTTAATATACTGGCCAAAATAATTTTTTAAATAATTATTGTAAAGTCTGTCAACTAATACCAAATATTTTGCCAGTTAAATCTGTTTAATTTTGATAACCAATCACTTGAAAGGTTTTTAGGGCCTCACTATATACATGGAATAAAGTTCCTAAAGCTTGGTTTTAAGACGTCATTTTCAACTGGAGAATTTTATTTAATCCCTAATTGCATGTAATTGGGATTGACTAGCTGAAATAAGTTTTTCACTTATACTCACTATATATATATGGGATTTATTTACATGGAACAAGTGAAAAGCTTTAGCGTTTGCTTGTACACCATTTATCTATGTCTTGCACACTTTGATCACTAAAATTATAAAAAAGGAAAGAAATGAATAGAGGAAATGCCACAAATCAACTATTTAGTGTTTGCTCGAATCTTTTCCTGTATTGGTTTACTTCTTGGTGATTCATTTTTTAAGAACTCTCACAACCATAATTGATTCATTGTGAATGTGAATGTATCAAACTCCATACCTACTCAATTGTGGTTGTATTTTTAAGAAGCTGTCAGGTTTATTTTTGTCATTCAGTATCTTTAACTACAGTTGAGAATGATGGTTTGAAAACCTTAACACATTTGTACTGACACTGAAGGGGATGCTTGTTGGAGAAGAAGCTTTTGTTCGTATTGCTCCTGCTATTTCAGGCATTGCTGATCGCTCCACGGTGCATAATCTTTTCAGGGCGCTTGCTGGGGATCAACAGGGTATCTCTTTGGGAACATGGGTCACGTATGTTGATGAGCTTCTCAAGTGAGTTTCATCATATCCCTTATGATGATATAACCTCTGTACTTTATAATTTCTGATATTTCTCACATGAAATTATTTAGCAATCAATACTCTATATTGTTTGTGTTCAACATAAAAAAAAATGATGCTCCACCAACCTAAAGCTGTAGGAGTGTATTGAGTCTATAAATACAAATGCTTGTAATGCTTAATTTTAAGATTGAATATTCCAAGGTGCCTGATGCAGTATCTTAGGTGCTCTTAAAATCTTGATGTGATGCTTATGTTTTCCTTCCTCTTTGTGAGACTCTTAGAAAACTACTAGTGTGACTCATGTAGCTATTTACGGTCATTCCTTATTGAAATTTATGAACTCTAAGGATGTGTTTGTTTCGCTGAAAAGTTTTTTCTATTGTTTGGTGAAAACTAGTTGAGGATTACTTTTTGATATTGGTGTATAAGGAAAATAGATGTTGAGGATGAGATGGTGATGGCAAGTGCCTAAGGGGTGGTGGTTGTGGCATCATAAATGGTGGAGTAATGGTGTTGATGTTGATAAAGGTAATGGTGGTTTGTTTGAGCAGGAATTGAATTGCATTGTTGAACCTGATATGATATTCAATGTCCTAATAACAGATTTGAAGATCTTTCTTTTCCCCGCTGTTAGCGTGTAATGAAAAAGATAGCTTAGGTGGTAGCGGTGGTGGTTGTGCTGATAATAAAATTGGTGGCAGCAACGGCGGCAACAATGTTGGTGACAAAGGCAATTATATTGGTAACAAGATGATGGTGCTATCATCCATGGAAAGTGGTGGTGGTAGTATTGATTGAAGTTGTTGGGTGGTGGTGTTAGTGAGATGTTGAGAGTTGGTAATTCCCCATAAAATAATTTCCCCACTAATATTTTTTGACATTGTGTGAAATAAACTCGGTTTTAACTCCTTTTTCCTTGATCTTTACCCTTAGATCCCCTATGTTCCAAGCTCTAATCAACGATAAAGCATCTGTAAGATAGAAGTTCAAATCTGTCCTGCCTCATATTCTCCCTGGTGCCTCACTTCTCTTCTATCCGTTCATATTCTCTCCTTTTATGACCTGTTATACTTTAGAGTTAGCAAGATTATTTCTGTATATAGGGCACTTGTTCAGAAGTAGAATGCATCACTGGCATCATTTGCACAGTATCTTTCGTCACTGTTAGGCAGATTCAGCCACAGCTTAAGGGCAGTGTTAGTTTTTGTTTTGTCCTTTTCCATACTATTCGTTAAGCCTCTACCTCAAATGAAATTGTATTTAAATTAATGTGTGCTTGTTATCCTTACAGGCATAGTTATATAATGCATGGAAATATTTTTCATGAATTCTGGACTGTTCCTACTGATTTTAGTGTAGAGTTCATGCAGCACGGAAATCATATGAGACTCGTGAATCCACTTGGATTTCAGATGAGAGAATCTTATGCATTGGCTCTAGCAAGAAACGGCCTGTTGTCAAGTGGGAGAATAACATGGCATGGCCTGGGAAAGTTACATTAACTGATAAGGCACTCTATTTTGAGGTACATGTTCTTATTATTTCCAGCATGCCTCGTGATTTTATGTTCAAGTTTGGCGTTTCTCTTACATAATAAAAAATCCCTGATGCATTTGGTGGTCATTATATCATAAACAATCCCCAACATCTTCCTCCTACTAACAGTTTCTGTTGACAATTAAAGCTTTTCTTGTCAGACTGAAAACATTTTCAAAATATTTCTGCTCTGAAGCATTTCTTTGACTGATGCAGGAGTCTATATGTCCATTTAGACATCATATTCAAGCTATCATTTGGATTTCTAATTTGTGGCTGATTATTAAGAAATAAATTTATCGCTGTAACAATTGGTTCAAGTATTGACTTACCAAACAGTTCAACATCACTTATGCATGTGCTTCAAAACTCTGGTTTTGTTTGTCACTGCTTGATGCTTGCTACTTATGATTCTCCATGAAATTTTAGTTTCCTTCATTTTGGATCACTGATTAGATTTGGAAAATTTCTTTCAACTCGAGAAGATAAGTTTAATTGAATTTGATCCAGCTCAAAAATTCAGTACTATACATGAATTTCTTATAATAAGATCCTTAACTATTACCATAATTGGTTTCCATATAATGTAGCATCATCTATATCTCATTATGGGGTATTTGATTTTTATAGAATTAACATCGACTTGTTTGATTTGTGATGGCATAAGTTTTTAGAACATGATGTAAATTCCTGCAGCAAGGTGGACCACTATTTCTCTACAATAAGCACTGAAATAAATTATGCCAATGGAAGTGCAGTTTTATTAACTTATGCAATTTTAGTTTCATATACTTAATTATGTCCTCTCATGTATTGAAATGGGAATCTTGAAGAGCACAGAAAGTATGTGACTGGGTGTCATTTTCTTGAAAGATTAGAGATAGGTTAATTTATGATAATTGTGGTGCTGAGAAAGGGGAGGAAACATGCTAGTGATGGGATCTCTAGCTCCCCCCCATCTTTATTTCTGTTTGAGCCGCATGTATTCTTATGTTAAGATGCTGCATTACAGTTAGAAATTTAAATTTACTTTTAGCGTCAAGTAAATTTTATTTGTTTTTGTTTTGTCCTTTCCACTCTTGTTCCAAGATTCTACATTCTTTGGATGTTAACATCCCTTGATTTTTGTGCATAGGAAGTGTGTCACATCTGTCTTCTATTGCTTGACAGCTATGAACTAATGATGCCATTAGCCATCGTCTAACACATTTACTAACATAGGAAATCAAACTGTTAATTTATTCTTAGGAAATAATAACATCTTTAGATGCTTAGTGCCTGTTTGACTATCATAAATTTGTTGAAGATGATTTTGGACCCGGCAAAGCAAGTTATCACCTGATTAAAATTTTCATTTAGATTTTATTGTATTTTATTTTTATTTTTTTTAACTTTCAAACCCTTGAAATGGATATTATAATACTAATCTGCAGAGTAATGAAATTTTTACAGCTCTATATATGCTGTGGTGATCTGTTTTTTCTGTGCATTATTATTTACCTCATCATGTCTTTATGTAGGCATTTGACTTACGGGGGAAGAAAGATTCTGTAAGGCTCGATCTTACAACAAATGAAATACAGGTGGAGAAAACAAAAGTTGGACCTTTTGGTTTTGTACGTTTTGATTCTGCAGTTTCTATTTCGTCTGGTCCCAAGTGAGTAAACTTCTCCAGACCTGTCTCTTGTGTTTAATTATTCTAGTGTGGTTCATGCTTAGTAGTTTGCATTCATAAACAAGGACTGCTATCTTTGCGTGTTTGTCAGCTGGCTGTAACTAAAACATTTGTCTAAGAAAATCTGTGTTGTTTAGAGGCAGCATTTTGGCTTTCTTGCTCTTTTCTTTCTTCTACACTTCACACCAGCTTGGGGGATAATCTTTTTGCCATCATGTCCCTGTTTTCTGAAGATTTTTCTGCAGTTTCTATGTTTGATTTTCTATTTTCCATCCATCATTTAATCTTGTTATGTTATGGTGGAACATGTCAAAATTGTATTGAATAGGTACTGAATCCCTTTCTTCTTGAGTGTCTTGTCTCTTAAATAGACAATAAACCTAGCTACAAATTAGGGCTAAGTATGAAAGCATAAGTGTTCTACTAAAACACTACTACCTATAACTTATAATTACTTTCCTAATTAATACATAATTGATTCCCTTGACATCCCCCCTCAAATTGATGCTAGTCGATCAAGAAGCATCAATTTGTCAACTATATAGTAATATCAGTCCGGCTAAGATAGCCCAAAGGAAGCAAGCCCAAAAAACAAAGGAGAGAGTCAAAGGTGTGTCACTGCAAACCAGAAACAGAGCAATAAACACCACTCAGCCACCACGACAACCACCGAAACAGAAAACCCACGAAGTCGATGACCACCGACAGTGCCAACACACCAAAAAAAATTGTCCTGCCACACAAGGATTAAAAAAATCTGTGTGTCAACAGACCCAGCCACAACCAAGAATCACGCCAGAACAGAAGAGAACTGACGCTACAACCACGCGATCACCGCAAAAACAACACACCAAAAAATTGTCCTGCCACACAAGGATTAAAAAAAATCTTCGTGTGTCAACAGACCTCGCCACAACCAAGAATCACGCCAGAACAGAAGAGAACTGACGCTACAACCATGCGATCACCGCAAAAACAACACGCCAGAACAGTACGTCCACAACCACAACCAAAGAACACACCCAGCCACAACCAAAGAACAGTATGCCTACAGCCACAACCAAGGAACACAAAGCCACAACCAGCCACAACCAAAGAATAACATGCCAGCAATGCGTTTTTTTTTTTTTAACCCCAAAAAAATTAATCTGATAATACCCAAAGGAATTAGGCCCAAGGAACACAAGAAGAGACCCACAGGAATGGACACCATCCCAGCAAAATAGGCCCTGACAAACTCATGAGGAGAAATGTCCTTCACAGTTTTTTTTTTTTGGTGTCGATTGAGAAATCAGCGAGATTCACATGTTAGTAGCTCTGATACCATGTCAAAATTGTATTGAATAGGTACTGAATCCCTTTCTTCTTGAGTGTTTTGTCTCTTAAATAGACAATAAACCTAGCTACAAATTAGGGCTAAGTATGAAAGCATAAGTGTTCTACTAAAACACTACTATCTATAACTTATAATTACTTTCCTAATTAATACATAATTGATTCCCTTGACAGAACAAGCCCACATTTACAATTATAAAAGGTGACATTTCATGCTGTTATGATGAAATGAAGCAGATAAATGATTCAGAATTTCGAAATCAATAAACATTATATTTGCATGCCAGGATCCAACTGTTAATGTTGTGGTCTTGCATAAAAATTTTACTGATAACCTTGTAGGATGAAACTATACCCTTTTGGATTCAGGGCGAGAAGAAAAGGCAAGAAATCATCATAAATAATCTAAGGAGACAGAACACAAAAATCAGATTATTTGTTAGTTCCTATGACGCAGGACAACTTAGGTGCTGTCTGGGGACTGGTTTAGGAGGCTGTGAACACTAACGTAAATAGGGGTTTGGGTTGATCTTTTGATGGCTAAAAGTTATGGGATTAATCTGGTATGAAAATGTGTATGTATAGGAGTTAAATGGAGGTTGAAGTGTTGTTTGCTGGAAACTATAGAAGGATGTAAGGAAGATTTCTAGGATTACACGTAAAAGGATGAAAAACCTTCACACCCATGGTTCTTCTTAGGAGTCACATCTAAGAGAGTGTATTACTCATTCACAAAGCACAATTGCTAGAATGTTATTCATAAACTCTGATTCT
The DNA here is from genome assembly GCA_027405865.1 of Salix purpurea. Classification (NCBI taxonomy): domain Eukaryota; kingdom Viridiplantae; phylum Streptophyta; class Magnoliopsida; order Malpighiales; family Salicaceae; genus Salix; species Salix purpurea. Next base: position 1,932,520 of record CM050328.1, on the reverse strand, counting down.
TTATTGAACAATGTTGCATACATTTATATAGATTTCTGAATACTCATAGTCAACAAGGACTTAGCTTCCTATGCAAGAAGATACTGACAGTCCTATTTAAGATAGGAGAAACTTAATAAATCCTATTACTTTAGAATTAATACATTTCTAATTTGAAAATATAACCTAGATCTAGATAATTTCAAGCAAAGATTAAAATCACAGATACCCCTGCAAATCTGAATCTGCAAAACTACCCATGAATTATGCAATCGAATAAACATAAAATCTAATCCTTTTTTTTTTCTGCACCATGCTCCACTGATGGGACAAAACTCGACCTAGAGTTTTGTAGTATCAAAATAGCAAAAACTACCTTTTTCACGTTTTGACCTGTCACTTGAAGCCACTCCCCTGAACTTGATACCATCTACTTCTTGCCACAAGTAGAGACAATGAGGAATGCATGCTGCTTTTTTCTACAATTGAATCCTCAAACTTGCTTAGAACAATGATGTCAATTGAATTGACTTGTACAATCTGCTTTCTCTGTCTTGAGCATCCAAAATGCTGTGCTCTTGTTCCTTTCATGATTTCCAATGTGTTTGGCAGACTTGTAATGATCTCTTTGACCTCTTCATTTAACTGCCTCTTTGATCTCTTTCCTGCATATTGTCAGTTTCTATTTACTGAAATTTCTCCAGTTCTTCCAGTCTCCCATCCTATTGTTTTTACTGTCCTTTTATGGTACCAGGTTGCTGAACTTGTTATTCAGGCTGAATGACAGCTACTGGTTTGCTACCAGTTTTGCAATGTTTTGTGATTCTAAAAGCTGCTGACATGCTTCTTGTTGCAGCTGCTGTTTTTTTTATTGTTCCTCTTGTTTCCTAAACTTCAATGTGTCAAAATTTGCCACTTATATAGCTTTTAACACGCTACCCTGTTGTAAATTTTCTTGCATCTCTGTCAATAATTCACCTGCATTCACTTCTCTATAAGCTAGGCTTTCAACCCCTTCCAAATAGTAATAGGTTTTGTCCTAATCTTTCCAAGTCATGCTCAACATGATACCACCAATTCTTAGCTAACCTCATAATTTCATCTTTGTAGACCTTACTATTCATTCATATGACATATCATACTATTGAAGAGAGCTGATCCAGTCAGGGAATTCCGTTTCTTTAAATTATGTATCTTCGAACTATCTTTGAATGGCATTACTAATCATGACTTCTAGGCAAACTCTATGTTTGTGTGAGCTTATTGGTTTTTAAAACTTTTGTTTGGAGAAAGCAATGAATATTATCCACACTTTGTTCCTAATTTAACAACCTCTGTGAGACAATATTTGATAACTTATTAAGAAAATATGATAAGATTCTGTCTCATTGATCTACATAAGATACAATATCATGAAATCCTGTCTGGTTGGTCTCTGTAATATGATAACTCATTAAGCAAATATGGAAATTTTCTTCAGATCAGAGACATGGGTGCTAGAATTTGTTGACCTGGGAGGTGAATTGAGAAGAGATGTATGGCATGCATTCATTAATGAAGTAATCTCTCTACACAAGTTTATTTATGAGTTTGGACCTGAGGAGGGTGATCAATCAATAAATCAAGTGTATGGTGCCCAAAAAGGGAAGGAAAGGGCTACCACCAGTGCCATTAATAGTATTGCTAGACTTCAGGCCCTTCAATATACAAAGAAGTTGCTGGATGATCCCATCAAACTTGTTCAGTTCTCATATTTGCAAAATGTACCCTATGGTGCCATTGTTTACCAATCTCTAGCTGTAAACTATTGGGGTGGAGCATTAGTTAAAAAGTACACCGATACAGATTATCAACCATCTCAAGTGGCTGCTCCTTCTGGAGAGGTACTGGAAATTAGTAATCATGTTTATGACATTGACGGAAGTGTTTACTTACAGAAGTGGAAGAGGTCTCCATCATGGGAATCTAGTGCTTCCATCAATTTCTGGAAGAATTCCTCAATAAATCAAGGGATTGTATTGAGTAAAAATCTCGTTGTGGCAGATGTGACTCTTGTAGAGAGAGCAGCAATGACATGCAAAGAAAAGTGTCAGTTGGTTGAAATAACTCAAGCAACAATTGACGCTGCAACACTTAAGGGGATACCGAGTAACATTGACCTTTTCAAGGTTTGACTGTTAATTGCTTTTCTATTTTCTGCTTCTTTTCTACATGTTTTTTCCCATTTTCTGGTTCACTTCACTGCAGTTTTGACAAGCCAGCTATTGGATAACCCTGTAACCTGTATTGTTTTGTTGGGCATGGTGTGAGAAAACATGATTTTGCACTTCCATGAGTTGTTTTCTCTTCTAGATTGACCTAAGTTACAGTGAATTAACAATTATAAAACTACCATTTTTATGAATTGGAACAGTGGATTGATATTTCTTTAATTTTATATTGTTGGCGTGTTGATTTTAACCTTTTTAGCAACAATGGCGCAATCCAGAGGTTATCCCGTTCATGTTGATGAAAGTTAAATGCAGAGTTATACTCGTATTCTTGTCTAGGCAGCTAGAACATATGAACCCAAGATTGCAGCTGTCAAATTATGTTGTGACCAAAATGTTTCTCTTTTCTTCCCTCCCTGGCCTTGGATTCCTTTTTTTCTGTTCGTTAAGTGTCTTTTACGTGATATGCATGAATTTTGGAAGTATGAGATTGCCATTTTTTGAGATCAAGAGCAAGGTTGGGAGACAAAATGTTCATTTAATCCAAGTATCAAGAAGACTGAAATTTAGTGTTATCTCATTTTGTTTTTTTCAGTGACGAAAATTTTTGGTTAATGAAATTGCAAGTTGAACTAGAATTGCATTTTTTTTCTTTTTTTTCCTTTTGTAGGAACTGATGCTTCCTTTGACTATGATTGCTAAGAACATTGAAAGACTGCGACGCTGGGAAGAGCCACATCTGACCATCTCTTTTCTTGCATTCTCATATTTAATTATTTTCAGGTAGATCCATAACTTGCAAAACTTGTGTATGGGAACTATTTAGTTTTAATACTCTGACTGTATCCACTGCATAACATTTTTTAATTTATCTTTGTCTGAAACTATTTCTCATTTGACAATCAGTTTTAGTTTTTTTCATTGAACCATTTGCTCATATTTAGAATTGTTATTTTTAGCTGCATCTATTGACACTAAGTATAGTGGAAAATTTAACAGTTCTCAGGCCCTAGGGGCTGTAGAGAAAATTCTGAATTCGAAGCTCCAAAGAAATTTATGAAGCCAATAGTATTAATCTTAATCTTTGCTCATAAAATAATGCATGAAGTTGTTTATGTAAGAGCTTGAACCATCCCTTTTTAATAAGTAAAATCTAAATAGGAAAAACCCTAAAAAAAAAAACTGGCTCCTAACTAGGAAAACCAAATTAAAACTTTGTTGCTTAACTAGCAATAAAATAAATACAATTCACAACTGGATCATGTCCGATTGATTTGGTCGGTTATGATTGATGGTCAATCATGGTTTATTATGTTTGATCTTGGTCGATTATGACTAATGGTTGATCGTGGTTGAATATAAGAAGAAAACTTAGACACAACCAGGCTTCTTCTTGGATTTTGCTTTGTTTAACTGGTCCATAACTAAAACTATCAAATGTTCCATGCCTTCTCTATCTTTCTTGCACCAGTACCATGATGTTGTTGATCTTTATTTTTGTTCATCTTATCATGTTTTCAGATTGTCCCGGCAAGATTTGAGTATTAAGTTGTTTGCAGAATTATTCTCTGTTGCAATAACAAAGCTACGTTTGATTTATATTCTGAACCAAAAGATGATACTTGGAACTTTGCTCTGTTCATGTTTACTTTTTAAGCAATTAAACTTTCCATTTTACGTTTAAAATCTAAGCTTAGATCGTGACCATCTTTTCAGAAATTTGCTCCCCTATATATTTCCGATGATGCTGATGGTTTTAGCAGCTGCGATGCTAACATTGAAGGGGCTAAAGGATCAAGGACGCTTGGGGAGATTTTTTGGAAAAGTTACTATCCGTGATCAACCACCATCAAATACTATTCAAAAGATCATAGCCTTAAGAGATGCTATGCAGGATGTGGAAAATTATCTCCAGAATATGAATGTCACTCTTCTAAAAATACGCACGATTTTTCTTGCAGGCTATCCTCAGGTATGTTGTAATGACTCCTTAAAAGGCTTGTTAAATATGCAAACACAAGGCTTGCTAGTTTGTGCATGATGTCACTTCTAAATATAATTTTTCTGTGGAAACCTAGAATCAAAGAGAATGGTAGCTGTGTAGACTCAGTCTACCGCCTCCAATGAACAAGGCCATTAGAGACAAGACACGTGAACAAAATCAGATATCATCATCTAGGACCACTGATTTTTTTATCCATGTGCCTTGTCGTCTCTCTTGGCCTAGTCTATGGGTGAGTTTGTAGACTAACTCTACACACTTTTAGGATCAGATACAATAATTAGAAACCAGACACATGAAAATAGTATTTATCACTAAGAAAAGGGAGTACAAACCATGTTTTGGTATCATTCATTTTGAATATGAAAATGGTTTTATTTTTATGATCAAACACTACATAACCAATATCAAATACACTGCTAAACTGTTGAATATATAACAAAAAAAATTAGCAGTTCTGGCATTCCATGTTTGAGATGAATTGGTTTTTCGCTTTTAATCCTAGTCTTCTCTTGTTCCATGTACTAAAACTGTAACTTATTGAAGATAAGAGTTACTCAAAAAATCATTGATAGTTTGAATTCCCCCCCCCCAAGCGTGTTTCAGTTTATATGTGGTGAATATCCGACATACTAATATGAAACTGTTATCAGATAACTACTGAGGTTGCTATGGTGCTATTTTCTTCCGCTGCCATCCTGCTTGTTATCCCTTTCAAGTATGTTGCTGCTTGTCTTCTCTTTGATTTCTTCACTCGGGAGCTCGAGTTCCGGAGGGAAATGGCTGAGAAGTTTGCTACCTTTCTGAAGGAGCGGTGGGACACGGTACCTGCAGCTCCTGTAGCTGTATTGCCTTATGAAAGTAAAGTGTCTAAGCAAGGTAATCAACAGAAGAAAATAGATGAGGAGACAAAAAAGAAGCTATAGTGGTGGCAATCATGTATCTGTAATGAAAAAGCCACCTTCAGCCTGCTGGTCCTTTTTTGAGTGAACTGGAAGACATGAATAGAAGCAATTCAGAATCCTGTTTAGGGAATTTATACCATCCAATCCTCTTAACATGGTTCAGCATGTAAACTATTGATTCTCTCTAAATGTCAATGCATCCTCACCAACAAAGCTAAACTATGGAAATGCCTATTCTATATATATATATATATATATATATATATATAGAGAGAGAGAGAGAGAGAGAGAGAGAGAGAAACACCAATTTTTAGATGAAAATGGGGCAATTCAAAACTGATAAACAAACATTTATCTTTTATTTTAACAAAGGAGAGGCTCAAGCTCAGAGGATCAAGAGGGGGAACTAACATTAATTGAGTCGAGTTGCAATTCATTGGCAACCAGGCCATAAATTGGCCTGTACACAGAAATTGCTAAAACTTCATTTTTAAAATAAATAACAAAGTCAGTGATATCATCTGAATCCATCCTCCCAGGTCTTGTGAATGTGCGGTTGAATTAATTGATGTATTGCAAACAAGCTTGTTGTCGTGATAGGAGCACACGCTTTGATTCCTGGATTCACAAGCAAGTAATTAGTTGGTCAGAATATTTTTTTCATATTTCTTTTCTTGCTTGATTTGTAATTTTTTTTTTCTTATACCAAAAGGGGCATCAAATATGGGAGCTGCTCACCTCGAGGAACAAAAGGTAACGATGTATTCTGATGCAGAGCATGTTATGATACTTGCACGGTCATCAAATGCATAACTGGATGCTGCAGGGCATACTTGTTTGAAACTCCTGGAATAGTTGCTTGGCTGACAGGCCGCAGGATCGGCAAATGCTCCCCGGCAACAATATGCATCGGTGTTGAACACGTCGCAAGCGCTCCGGCAAGCGATGACCTTCCCGTTGGACTTAACAGCCAGTTCAGTCGAGCAATTTTGTCTCAGGTCTCCTTCACAGCCAGCAATGCTACAATTTCCTTTGCCATTGATAGGAGAAATTGCTATAGGCAAATTATAACCATCCACGAGGCTAAGATCGTAGAAATCAGCATCAGCACCGAGAGTGAATTCGGCAATGCTGTTGGGTGGGTTGCTTGGACCTGTGCAGTTTAGAGAGGTGCCACAGCTACCTGTCTGGCATGTTCCGTTGCCGTTCTTATCAAAATTACAACCGGTCCGTCCCCATATCCGGCCACTCCATCCGACCGAGGCGTTGTAGAAGGTGGTCTGGCCTGGTTTAAGAGTAAAACTTTCACCATGATAGTTGTCATCTTTTGGTATTACTGCAGGCCATACTGTGTCTTCGCAGTTATTAACTAACGTAAACCGTTTTCCATTTGTGGATGTGTTTTGCCCTGCATGCCCAACATCATATATAAACTCAACTTCAGTTAAACAGAACAAAACCATGAGATCATTATAATTTAGTCCCTATAGTTTATCGTAACTTGCTAATTAGCCCTTGTTGCGTACATCAAAAAATAATTAGGCAATCCCTTCACCTGTTCACCGGCATTTGTTATCCTCAATTCAGCTGTTTTCATTCTTAAAATTAAAACCTTATTTCTTAAAAAAAAAAAACGTTTCTTCTTGTCTCTTCATTTTTATTATTATTACTACAATTATTATTTAAAAAAAGACAATAGAAGTGGGAAAAGAACATGGAATTTGATGAAGGGATTAAGCTATCAGAGGATTGAAAAATAATGTAAGGACTGAAATATAGTTTTTATAGTATCCATTCAATTTAGTCGCCTAATTTCCAAAAAAAAAAACAAATTGGAAAAGGAAATATAGAATTTACAAATGGGATAAACTATCAACAGATTGAAAACTTATTTTTTCGGGCTATCTTCGGCTGTAAAACTGCAAACTTTTGTGTCTTGTTCCAGTGCAATGACAGCTAAACGTGATAGAATGCTACAGAAACTGATGATAATTAGGGCACAAGAAGAGAATGTTACCTGCTGCAATAGTAATATTCATGAGAATGAGCACTGACAAGGGCATGAGCAGAAGAAGATTTTGAGCCATCTCGAAACTATCTTCTTATTGGGTGTAGATGGACGAGTGAGAGACACTGGAAGAGATGCTTTTATACGACGGGGAGTGCATGGCAAGATAATTGATTAACTGGGAGAATACGTGAGGGAGAGATCACTAGCAGTGAATCTAATCAACTCAAAAAGGGGTTCCTTGCTTGTTTGCCAGGCCAAATTTTGATACCTTGCTCCAACCATAACATTCTCAAATCCTTACATTAGCAGTACTTTTCACTTTCTCTGCCTTTTAAATTATTGTTTTCACTGTCAAAGAAAGTCAAATTTCAAAATATAATTTACATTAGAAAAACTCGTTAAGCTTAAAACTGGATAACGAGTTTCGAATCGTGACTGTCTGTTCAATAAAACTCTGTTCGTATCAGAAAATACAAATACTTACTCTGTTTTTGCATGGCAATAGCAATGTGATAGGAAATGTTTGCTTCCTTTTGAATCGCGTGAATCATTGTAGACCATGAACAACAAATGTATCTATCACAGTTTTTCAGGATATTGTGGCTTTCCATGACCTAGTCGTCTAAGTACTCTTACAAGATTGAATCATACTCCTTGTGAAAACCGACCTTGAACCACTTTACCCCATGAACCACTTCATCAGCTGTTATATAATCATATAATATTTGCCTTTCCGACAGGAATGCTGTCTGAATGGCACTAATTACGTGCATTAAGTTCCAAGATTTCTTGCAGGAAGTAAAGGTGAGAATCTATCCGGTCTCGGAGCCTTTGATCCGCCATAATCCCAGGCTGCTTGTCTTCCTCCCTCCAACGTAGCATTCTGTTCCAGCGAATTAGATACCTGAGGAAACAGAGTTTTGGATCCCTCCCGCTATAGCCATTCGAATATGTGGAGAGATTACAGTAGAAATTAATATCTTACGGGGAGTGAATAATATAAATCATATCATGAGATCTCATCTAATAGTTTAAGATTTTAGGTAAGATAGATCCTTGATATGCTATCAGAGCCTTGCGACTCAACAGTTAAGTATTTGAATCCCACGATCCTCATTTTATTTGATAAAAATAAAGTACAGGGTACTGTAAACCTGTGTGAAAGTTTCAAACCCAAATAGGTTTAACTTAAAAGAGATGTTAAAGAATAATATAAATTATATTACGAAGCCTCACCTGATTGTTTAAGATTTTAGACTAGATGATTCCTTGATAATATATAATCCTTGTAATAATGTTATGGAGAATATTGTATTGCTGCTAACTTCCATGTGGCACCAGTTTTTTTATCTGGCTTTGTAACTCCAAGATCATGTTATTCTTACATTCTTCCCACAAATCTTCACGAACTGTGGGTGAGAGGCCCGAAAACTGATGAATCAAAAAGGTTTCCAGCCCCAGTTCTTATTAGCTGCCCTCAGAACTAGCTGACAGTGATCGAAGAAACGTCAAGGGTAATTAACGAGTCCAGGATTTTAAAAGCTTTAGAGCCATTGAAATTAAGATATAATTTTTAGAAATGAAATTTACTCGATATGGTTTTGGAGTGAAAACCCACCACAGCAATTCATGATATGACTTGATCGACTTAAAAATTCTAAACACAATCAATAAAAACAAAACTTAGACTAAAAAAAATCTAAAAAATATTAAAACTATAATATATTACATCAACTCGGGATAACCTGTTAAATACAAGTTCTAGTCTCATATAAGACAAATTAAAATTATAAAACTCAAATTTTAATAAAAGCATGAAACTCAATTTCTAATAATATATTTAGGAGATTTTGAAGAGAGGAGAGGGTTCTTTAAAGTGGGATTACAAGCGAAATTGTGCTGGGAGTTCTGTAAATGGCTTCTGAGCATAAAAAAGAGGTATTTGTTGGAAATTCGAACTTGAACTCAACATAAAAATCTGCAACAGTTCAAAACTTCTGAGCTGAGCCATAAGAATGGGCAGTGGTGGTTATAAAGCATTGACGAATTATTCAGTGTTTTCGGATACTCCTCTGATGAAATCCATAACTTATTTTTCTAGTAAATTCTGACTTTTAAGGAGAAAAAATCCCAGCGACCCTACTAAATCCATAAATATTTGCAAGTTTGACAAACTTGGAATTTGTAGTGGCAGGGACCATGCAATGGCCATTGAGTTAACAACGTTGCAAAAACAAAGGGGCTCAAAATTAAACTCTCCCAGTTCATGGAAATCATCAGTGCAGGCCTACAACTTGGAATGCTGTATTACAACAGTGTATGCTGCTGCCACATCAGAAACAAAACAATGAGAAGAAAAATCTAAACACATCCTCCTCCCTATAAAATTCTCTACGAGAAAACAGCCCGCCCACCACCCTACTCTCTCTCTCTCTGGATTGTTGTAGCATGAAGGGATGAAGATGAAACTTATATTGGCCTACTTTTAAACGTCCAGGACCATGCCCAAGTTCCTATCATCTGAAGGGAGCAAAAATGGACGCGACAACAGTTGAATCAATCTATATTATACTTAGCTCGGAGACACCTTCTTCCGAACAACCCTCTTTCGACGGACCTTCGATGCTGGTGATTCCCCATTAATGGAATCGGTAGTGCCTTGTTTTATGCCGAGGAGTCCAAGCCCAGAAACTAGGGTTTTCTTAGAGATAAACCATTTTGAAGATGACGAGTCAGCATCTGCAGAAGGAGACCTGTTGTAAGCCTTCAAAAGGTCATCTGACTGAACCAAAGGATCTGCCTCTACCCCTAGCCACGCTAGTCTTGATGTCTCTCCTACTTGGGTATTTAAAATCCTGGGGAAGATGCAAAACAAAAACGAATATTAGCAACTGAGCAGTTTCACATGTTTTATTGGTTGGTAAAATGGAACCAAGCAAGTTAGTGTGGTGTAGTCAGATCAAAATCACAGCAAATCTCGGATTCACAGAAAAACATAATGCCATATAGTTGGTGACCAAGAAAGATGTTGAAACTAAAACCTGGTTTTAAAAAAAAAAAAAAAAAAGCACAAGACCAAGGGAATCCTGAGAGACATTCAATAGTTAGAGCCTAGGGGGTGACACTTTAATTTTTCACCATCCCATCTCTTACATTCTTTTTTTTTTCTTTTTTTTTTTCCCATTTAGTTGGCTGTAAGAGGTTTCTGCATGGCATGATTCCCCTAATCTCCTTTCATCAGCAGTAAGAAGGCCATGAGAACCAAGGCAAATTTGACCCTAAATTATTGAATGAGTCAAACATCATCAGAAAACAAAGCAAATGCAGTATCAATACAATTTTTTTTTTAAAAAAAAATATCAAGCCAATTCAAAAGCATAGAAAATATAGCAAAAAAAATAAAGAAAAATGTACAAAATTATGACATATTCATGTCTAAAAGCAAACCTCAAAGCTGTGCTGAGAAACAATGCCACACCAATGACATCAAAATGATTGACCACTGCTCTATCAAATCCAAATGATAGCTGGTATCTCAGGTTTGCATAAAGTCCAAGAAAAGCACCATAACCAAGAGCATAGGTGCTCACAGGTGGGACTGTCACGGATAACCTGCCATACAATCAAAAAGTTATTATAGCTACACTGATTTACGGATAAGAGTCAGTTTAACGAATTCTTTTTCTTTTTCTATTCTTTATATGAAAAAGGAAAAGCAGGGGCAAAAGCTTTGCTTACTTGTCCTTCTTTCTGGCCAAAAAATTTGTCAATGAACCTTGGATTGCCCCGGCAGTTAATCCAACCAAACATAACTCTGCAGCCTTATAGAAGAATGAATGGATTCTCTTTTGCAAGTCAAATTCTCTAAGAGGGTAACTCATTTCAAAGATATTGTTTGGGAGCTTCTGCAATGTATTTTGCAAATCAAACTGGAATGTGTTTCCATAAGAACGACAAGGAGCGAGCGTCCAAACAACAAAAGCATTGCATGCTGTTACGGTTAGCACATTTATAAGAGCCAAATCCCATTCTTGTTTTATCCTATAATCAGAACAAATAAACTATTTATCAATTCAATACCAAATGGGCAGATATTTGAACTTCGAAATAATAGACAGAAACAAATACCTATCCTTGCGATTTTTCAACTCCCACCAAACAGAGCAACCAATTGTAGCAGTCTGCTCCAAAAGTAGCCTATATAAAAAGGCAGGGTCTGCAAGCATCCTGCATAACAGAATATCAAATCCTTGAAAATCTAAAAACTTGACAGCGAACTGCCTGATTGCATAGTCAAAGGGAAATATGATATATCTATGAAAGGTAATATTGAGAGAGATGCACAATTCACACACAGAGTATTTAACAGTGCAATGAATAGAAAAGCAGAAAAAAATTTAATGCAAACTTCATTTGAGCATTTATAGTAAAGATAGAATGCCTATCCACTAATGCTTGACCCTACTTTACAAGGACAAGACTGCCACCAGCTTTGCAGAGAATTAAATTTTCAGGAAGTGCTCTCTACACAGATGAAAAGAAAATCGTAGCTGCATGAATGTTGTAAGGAATGACATCATTTACAAGAAAATATCTCAAATTTGCATTGAATCATTTCATGGCTCTGTACCACACTTCTAATATGTCAGGTAAAGGAATAATTATTTTAAGATGGCACTGAAATGTATCTAGCACATTGAATGACAGAATCTGCTAACTTAAATTGTGAAACAAACTATCAATAGTTTGAAGAACCTGCTGAGGCAGAGATAAAAATCAACAAAGGCAAAATAATCTTGACACTAAATTCTTTAGATCAGTTGTCCTGATTTGAAGCCTGGCTCAGTGACTTAAAAGTGTCCTACTACTCCCCCATCTTCCCATGGATCAAATGAAGAGGAATAACTTGCAGCGTCAAAAATATTGATAAACTAAGTTAATGTTAACAAAAAGATAGCAGGGGCAAGTGAGAACCATATCCAAGTTACCTGCCAATAAAAGCCCGAGAAATTGCTTCAGGAAGTGCTCTGGATATAAACCTAGTAGTGGTTGGTCTGGCATTTATTGCTAGGAATTTTACCATTTGAGCTGAGCTGACCAATCCCTGGAAGCAATATTACAGTAAGTACTTAACAACAGAACCATCATTCAAAAAGAAACTAATAAGAGAAGCACTGCACCATTTCATAAGCTTGTCGGAACCCAGCAGGCAAATCCATCACTGTTTTATGCCACTCATTCAACACTGCATCAACAAATTTGCGGTCGAAAAGCTGCCAACAGACAAAAATGGAAATTATGGTCAAGTAAAAGCATTTGCACAGACAATATTTGCATCATCATAATGATGTGTAATGAGTCTCTTAGGCAGCATTCCAACCTCTTCAAGAAATATCCTTCTCCTAAATAGTCCTCCCTCGCCACCCTCATCACCATCATCGAAGTCATCAAAGTAATCATCATCATCACCGTCATCATCACCTCCATCACCACCTCCATGATTGATATGTTTTCCAATATCTCCGCCACCTCCCCCAAGTGCTACCTGAAATTCTCAAAAAGGTGAAGGACTTTGCCAATGACCCTTCAAACAAGGTCACCGAATTTACAAAGGCATGCCCAAAATAAATTTGACCAACACAAGCATAATTACTGAGAGGTGAGTGAAGCAATTCAGAGCATGCAGTTAGCTTAAATGTTTACTGCACCCTGTAAAGCAACAATTGTATATCCAATATGATAGGTCATTGAATAAAATCCATGTACAAGTACAGGTTTTCATTTTACTTGGGCGTCATGAGTTAACCATGCTCAATCTGAATTTTCAAGCATTTGCTCTTAGTTCAAATAGAAAATCAGTAAAATTTCTACTAAACTTAGAATCATTACAAGCACTCAATTGTTAAAAGCAAAAGTAAAACAGTCATTCAAGAAGGGAACACTCGTAGAAATAAATTAACATAGGATCATATGAAGTTTCTGCTGCACTAAGGTTTGTTAAGATTCATTGAGTGAAGGGAATTATGAGTGATTGTTTCGTTGACCATATTAACAGTAAATGTTCTAAAGTTAGCTTTCCAAAAATAAGGACCTGACGCTGCTCTGGGCTGATTATGCATCATGTAAGTAATTGAGTGAGAAGAACATGTCTTAGCAATGCTCCCTCACTTTCGTCAAACCTCTAATCTATGATTTTGCTTCTTTTTTTATTTCTTATTTTCCCTTACTCCCCTGTTCGAGTTGCATCATATAGCACTAAATCAATAATCTATGGCACCCTTTACTACATCTTGTTAGCACGCACCCTGCCCTTCTGGAACGAAGTCATCCTCGATAATCAACGTGAGCTAAAGACAGTCCTCAAAGAGAAAAAGCCTACGTTATAATCTGAAAACTGACGAAGGAGAAAGGAAAAAAAAAATGTCCCAAACCACCAAATTGGTTATGCTTAATTCAGAAGAAATTTATGTTTTTAAATCAGTAAGTAAAAGAAGAAGAAAACCTCAGGGGTAGACTGGGATTGCTTCTGGGTCAAATCAAGTTTGCTCTTTTCCAAAGTAACGGAACCTAAAGAACCGAATTTTCCTTTCATAACCGGACCGAAGTCACCCTTTGGAGACGAATTCAAGGCGGGGGCAGGCGGGGCTAAAAAGCAGCGCTCCAACCCGGCTACAGAATCTCCGCCACCATCAATTGTCGGACAAGAAGAAGAGGGGGAGGAGGAAGAGCACTTTATGGTGTGATTATGATTAACCCTCTTCCTAGTATTGCGCAGGTGACACAATTGAGGAATCGGAGAGCTGGGTTTTAAAGTTAAAGTGGTCTTGGTGGTTGTAGCAGGGATTTGTGTTGTGTGGAACACAAAGTGAGACATCTTTAAGCTTGTTTGGAGGACAAAAGACAGCCTTTTTTGGGTTTTGTTTTGTTAGTACGAGGAGGAAGAAGGGTTCTGTCTCATTTCTTTGTAGTCTAAGAAAAAGAAAAGCAGAGGAGGGGGCGTGTGTTTCTCTCTCTAGAAACTAGGAGGTTTTAGAGTGAGAAGAAAAGAGGGAGAGAGGAGGAAGGATGTGTGGGGGTTTTGATGGGTGGATGGATGGGGTGGATTGGATTAGACTAGCTACAAAATTGATGACTCATTGCGAGTGACTCAGTTGAGTACGAGTTGCCGCTTGAGAGTCTTTAGAAGTTATCTAATTATATACGGAGTCTCGATTAGCTCCTCGAAACTATATTTTATCTCGAATGGATCCCTATAATTTTAATTATTCTCAACTTCAGTCTCTTCAACTATTCATTCATGGTTTTGGTTTACATGAAATATATTTCATAAGTGATAATGTCCTAAGAAATCTAAAAAGCTAAAAAAAAAATTATATGCTGGATTATCGATCAATATTTTTTAATTATGATTTTCTGACATTTTCTCCCTCATTAAAATATCTAGTAGTTAGTGTTTGATATCGACAAAAAATATGTTTTTTTTTTATGTATTAGTGATTTTTTTTTATGTTTAAGTATTTTTTTAAGAGAATAAACAATAATATTTTAGAGAGAGATTCTAAAAACAAATATGCATTTGAAAATAAAGATTAAGAACCCTCTTTTAAAGATCTCATGGACTCTTATAGATCACCATCCTTTCTCTTTGGTCCGAGGGCTCACTCTAAAGTTTTTTTTATGATTAAGACTTTTATTGTGTGAAGGAGGAGAAAATATATTTAATTCATCACGGAAATATATCTATGCCTAATCAAAGGAAAAATATTCTTTACTCATTATAGAGAAAATATTTTTTACTCATTAGAGGGAAAATATCTCTAACGTTGTCATAAGGTTAAACCTATATTTATATGTGAGCTTGGAGTTTGGTTAAGCTCAAGGATATTTTGGGTCTGACAAGCTGTCAAACCTGTATATCCTCGACCTCATCCTAAGAATGTTGAGTCTAATAGTTTGTCAAACTCTTATATATTTAAGTTAAATGTTTGACTAAGTTGAAAGATGTTCGATTATCACTTGGCCTCTGATTATTTTAAATGATCCAAATAAAAAAAATATTGATCCATCAGTAGTCCCCCAAGTCTTTGCATATTTATTACACAAATATTTTAAAGGTTACCAACAGTAAATGAAAGTCTTTCTTACCTTCTTCATAAGATTTGTTTGTCCCTTATAAGATTGTTGGGATTTTTTGTCTAGATAGCTCATCCTTATTAAAGGAGGTGTCTCTTAGGAAGTAAAATGACATATTGTGTTTAGTGTAGTAATTAAATGGATTCTTATAAATTTGAGAAGAAATGAAAAGTCATTCATCCAATAATATGGGTAAAAAATGTTTTCTTTATAACCTTGGTCATTTTTGCTTTTATCTTTTCTTTCATTATTTGTAATTTATGAAATACTTGTTTAAAAGTACTAAACTATTTTTGATATAATCCAAAAAGAAAAATACATTCTAGGTATTTTCCAACACCAATTTCTTTCATTTTCTACTTTAAAAATACATATGGACCTAAATAGAGTTGGATATATCTTTAACAAGAGGAATGTCATGACAGATAAATAGGATTTTAAGTTTTTACATAAGACTAAGAGAGGTAACAAAAGGTATAGGTCCATCAGACTAGGCTTCAGAACTAGAGAGGCGTGACACCTTGGCGTTCATCTCTGGTAAGGGGGAGAGTAGCTCTCTATACAGAAATTCTTTTCTTGTCATTACTAAGGAATATTAGGAGAGAAGGGGGATACCTCAAACCCTTAAAGATGTCATTCCTGGTGCTTTAGGTGTGGATGATATAAAGTTTAAACTCACTTACAACTAAGAGAGTACATAGTTTATATGTTTGATTAGGCCAATATGCATTTCTTCAATCAATCAAGAGCAATATAAATGAGTTCCAGTGTTGTTTTTCATCCAATTCTGGTGCCTAACTTTGTAAATATGTTCTCAATCAGGGTTGTTATTGCCTGATATTAGAAATATCTAATTTAGAGGCTTAAGTTAGATATATAAGTCATTTCCCCTTATTGTACACAACCTCAATGTGATTTATCTGTGTAACATATATCTTTTATTTTATAAAATTTTAATTCATTTCATTTCTATGTTTACTTGTGTAGATGAATTTAATGTTCATAATAAACAGTTCATAAAAGGTTTAAGACCCTAAGAAAAAAGTTTGAAATTTTATATGGATTCAATGCTTATATTTGAAGAAGAAAAAAAAGTTCAAGATATTCCTTAAACAATCGGTATGGGTCCAACACCCTCATTAAAAATTTCATATAAGATAAAAAAAAAAACTTTTAAAAAGTTTCTAAAAACTTGTATAGGTTTTGCCTATATTAAAAAAATCCATGCAAAGTCTAAAAGCCCTTAAGAAATTATTGAAGATTTATATGGGTCCAGCATCTATACATATAAAAACATTTATAAAATTTGAACTTTGAACTCTAGCCTTAGTCAAGATTTAGAAGGGATTTGCTCCTTGCTTGGAACTAATAGAAAATCTTTGTTTTGGTTTGATTCAAGTCAATCTAATGAACATATAGTGGATTGTTCAAAAGCCTCTAGGTAAAAGATGGAGATTGGTATTGTTGTCCTTAAGAAAAACATTATTACTAAGGTTATCAATCCTATCCTTGGATAAATATGCCATTACACTAGGGAGACCATGTCATTCCTTTCCAATGTGCATTGTGTTAAATTACGCTAAAAAGACTTTGATTCCTTTCGAGGTAAATTATGCAATCATACTAGGGAGACTAAGTTCATACCAACCAAAAGGTTGTTGAGTTATAAAGTTAAAGAGATGTCATGTCAATCTATCCTAGAAGAAACGTTTGATCACACTATAAAGATCATTTCAATTCC
Source organism: Salix purpurea (assembly GCA_027405865.1). NCBI lineage: Eukaryota > Viridiplantae > Streptophyta > Magnoliopsida > Malpighiales > Salicaceae > Salix > Salix purpurea. The sequence goes on along the minus strand of CM050328.1, from coordinate 1,915,539 downwards.
TTCCAGGGTAAATTATGTAATTTCACTAGAAGATTAAGCTCATCTTACCCTTTGAAGTTTATGGGGTTGTGATATTGGAAAGATATTGTGTCAATCTCATCATTGGAGAAATATGTAATCGTATTAAGGAGATCATGTTAATCCATTCCATGGTAAATTGTGCAATCACACTAAGAAGACTAAGTTTATCTCATCCTTGAAAGGTTAAAGGGTTTTTTTTTGCTAGAGTGATATTATGTCAATCTCATCCTTAAAGAAATATGCAATTTCATTAGGAAGACCATGTCAATCCTTTTTCAAGGCAATTTGTGCAACCATATTGAAAAGACTGAGTTTATCTCATCCTTGGAAGGTTACAGAGTTGTTACCCTGAAGAAATGTAGTGTTAACTCATCCTTGGAGAAATATGCAATCACACTAAGGTGACCATATTGATATTTTTCCAAGTATATTATGCAATCATACTAAAGTGATTTTGATCCCTTTTAAGGTAGATTGTGTTATCACATTAAGAAGACCGAGTTTATCTTATCCTTAGAGGTTGTAAGGCTATTTTCCTAAATATCACTTAAAGAAAAAAGAAAAACATTGTTGTTGTGAATAATTCAATTCATATAAGAAGCTTGCATTCTTAGTCATTGACCATGGTATAATTTCTTCTTCTTTTATGGTATAATCAACTTGTTGACATTTCTATTGAGATCATGGTTTTAGTTTTAAAGGATGAGAGTGTAGAGTTTTTCTAGTGGATATCTTCTAGGTTGTTGACAAATAGACTTCACATGCTTTATGATTTGAACTGACATTCCATTTGTACTTTCTAAAAGTTTTTTAAAATCGTAAAGCTTCAACTATATTCATAAAGTTGACAAATATCTTGCCTAAATTTTCTTATGTCATTAATCCTATAAGTAAGTAAAAGATATCATACTCTAACTTAAAGCAATCAAATTTTTGCATAGTTTTTCCTACTACTTACTAAAAAGTTGTTGAATCTCCAATAAAGCAAATATGCTAACAACCGTAGGAAGATAGTGTTTTGATTATTTATATTTGATGGTGATTGGGTATATTAATTTTTAAAAGAGTATCAATGGTTTTTTAATCAATTTCTAACATATGGCATCATTGATGATGTTCTAAAAAAAAATCAAGAAGCTTAAGAACAAGGTTTATGTATTTGATAATCTTTTAATCTCTTATTTTTGACAATTTGACTCATTTTCTCTAGCCAAAGAAAATTTAGTCTTCCTTGCCAAAAAAATAATTTAGAAAACCTAAGAAACCATAAGTAATAAAGAGCCATACATCTTCATTTTAAAAAATAAGATCATCTTCCTTTCCAAAAATAAAAATATTATAAAACCCAGAAAACCATAATTAATAAAGAGCCATTTAGAAGGTATTTAAAAATGTGATAGTTGTTATTTTTTATAGTTTTTTTTGTTGAAAATTAACCAAAAAAATACTTTTAAAAATTATTTTTAATATTGACACATAAAATAATCTAAAAATACTAAAAAAAATCAATTTGAAACAGATAAAAAAATCATTTGAAACACAAAAACACTTTTAAAACACAAAAACAAACCCACCCTATATAGTGTATTTTATCTTAACCATAATTTTAAGAATATTTTATTAATCAGTACACATCATAATTTTACATAAATTCCACCCAAACACATTTATATAAGAAAGGCTAACGTAGCAATAGAAGTGTGTGCTTACAATGTTGATTGATCACCGTTTTAACCCACGGGGAATCGGCTACTTGTTCGAGCTCCTCTTTTTTACCTTGACATTAACATGTTGCTCACCATCTTTTAGGATCAAATTACATCACTGATAAAGTAAACTGAATTTAACTAATGATATATTCTATGACAACAATTTCTACACTGCATTATTTGATTCTGCACAACTACGCAGCCAAAAAAGGAAACTGTAAATTATACACTAGCAAAACGCAGGGAATTTTTCTTGATCATGTCTGTACCAATGTTGTTCTCTGTTGATTGTTCTGTCTGAGGATCTTTACCCTTGGGAAAGGCTTTCACTTCCCATATTCGTGGGATAGCACGATCCTAGAAGTGGGATGCAAGGCCTGCCACCTTCATGGCTTTGACCTGCATACCATCTTATTAGATCATTTACATTTTTGTCTACTGCCTGTGGAAAAAGGAAAACTTTGTAAACTTTCCAGTGAAGTTTCTACCGTCGTTGACGGAAAAAATTTGAGTATCGATAGACACCAACTGTGCCTCAGAAATTGTCGAGGTGCATGATAAGAAGTGTGTTGTTAGTGAGGCCAACAAAGAAGATAAAAAATGAAGAGGCCGGAGAAACCCAGTAGCCAGATCTTCCTGTAGAAAGGATCTACTGCTAGTGCTGCAAAAACCATGCACCTTGCTTAGAATAATAAGAAAAATTGTACAAAAGTATATAACCACATCCAGATTATCAGCAGCGCCATCACCTAATCATGTTCTAAATCACATAGAAATATTTTACCCTTCATGAGATTAGAATATTTTCCTCCAAAAAAATAATGTTTAAAGGTTGACTGGAAAATGCAGTCGATTGACTAGTTTTTCTAGTGTTTGTTTTGGACTGGAAAGGGAGGAAAACATTTTCAACAAAACACAAACATTATAATGAGCAAGCTTGCATTGTCCCATGTTAAAAATAAAACAGGAACGGTCTCTCATGATATGTTAGGCACGCCAGCATCCATCATGATAATAAGAACAAACGGGCACTTAAGAGCATAGATGTCAAGTTTGTTCCAAAGAAAAAGAATGGGATCAGCAGCAAGATAGCTGATGAACACTTGAACATAGGGAAATTCGTATCAATATAAACTATTTAATGATGTGAATCTCATGCCTAAAATGCAGAAGGTATCAACTAGGAAGGTACAAATTATTTTCACTGGTAAGATTTTATTTCTGAACCATCAAATAAAAAAATAAAATTTGGGAGATAAAGAAACAGCATGACCAAGTTTAAAAATATGCACATTCCCTACTTGTAACTATATCATGATAGGTAGAAACACGAAAGGTCTTATAGCTTGACAGTGATGACTTACACGATGGGGTTGGAGCCAGTGTGGATGGTGCAAGTGATGATAACGGACCATTCCCCAGACCAAAACCATAGTATACTCCAGGTGCAGGAGACGAACGGGGGGGCTCTGGATGTAAACGAGGAGTTTGATTAGAACCAGATGGAGAGTTTCTTGGTGGAGTTGCAGAACCATGTTGTGGACAGGACTCAGGAGAGAGAGCAAGCATCACAGAAGGCGCCGGGGAATTTACAGGAGCGAAAGGAGCAATTGCTGGTGGGAGAGATGGAGAAATAGCTGGTGAAGGAGTAGGAGGAGCTGCATGAAGCGTGTCCTTTAAATACGATGACAAAACAACACTCTTTACTTTGCCGAAGACCGAGTTGTTGAGGCCAAGATTTTTTACAGGCGAAGCTGTGATTATTTGAGCCAACTGCTTCAACCTCTGTAGCTGAAGAGTCCCCAAATCCGACACAACTGAAACTTGAACAGTAACTGGGGGATTTATTGTGGAACCATCCTCATTTGTTATTTTCACATACACAGTCTGAACAACAAGAAATAAACGAGTGGGAGTCAAACAGCTGCATAATTTTCAACTTTCTTAAGGGCACTGTTATCTCCTCAGTGTCTGCTAGCAATTACACAGTATACATTAAGGCTGCAAGTTCAATTCAATTCTGTGACAGTACATTACAAAAACACTCTATAACTGGAAAATATTTGAACCTTGTACTCTTCAAAGAAATTTAGGACCTAATTAGAGCCACCCAACAATACATGGCTACTTTATAGTTATGCAAAGTTTCAATTTCCAGATTTTCCACACTTTTGAAGGGTTCTACTTCCCCAATCAAATGATTTAGCTTCATTTTTCCATATTATTGAATTGAGAAATTGCTGTATCTAGTAAATCATGACATTGGACACTACAAGAACCAAAGCTAAAACCATGGCATGGATTAAAATAAAAACAGCACCTGATACCAAAAAGTGAGATACAAATAAGTTTTTTGAATATGCTATACCTCAAATCGCCTTAGGTACAACCCAGATTCCAACTGATCTTTTAAGTCTCTGAAATTGTCCAGAACTTCAGATATGGAATTGTTAAGGGTGAAATTAAAGAGAATCTGGGGAATCTGCCAGATTGAAGCATATTGCATTGGTATTATAGTGATTCCCCCAGGAAACCTCAAAATTTCTAATGTAGATGGTGGCCCAAAAATCGATGTAGTCAAGGTCAAATTGGATTGCTCAAGGAACAGATCAATTAGTGATGACCTCAGCACACTTAAGGACACCATGTTTATAGGGACATTTACTGGATCAGGAATAAAACCAAACACCACATCAGTCCAATTAGAAGCTAATCGGTGCATGGATAGAATAGCCACCTGTTGACAACAGATTAGTTTTAGCATCAATTAGCAAGGTGTGACGTTATTTTAGGATGCAAATATGACAGAACAACAGAAGATCAAAGTAAACCTTTGCGTTTGGGATGCCTATTTCTTCATTGATATCATATTCTAATCTTGCAATGTGTTTAACAAGCTGCGCCACTGGCTCTAGAAGTCTGAAGTATGTTTGTACTGTAGCTGTAAATAAGAATTAAATGACATAAACAGCATGGCCAAAGCAGTCTAAGTTAGTTGGGTAAAAATAAATTAATTTAGATGCACAGTTTAACAGAAATACAGCAATAAGCAAACACAACTTTACATTTCAGCAAGAAAATAAACCGGAAATTTATGGTCTTGGTTCATTTCAAAGTATCTTTCTTTTCTTTAATTTTTTAAATGCATTGTTCAGAAGAATTTGTTCTAGAATAGAAAGAAGAAAATAAGGAAAACTGCAGCGAGTCCACAAACTGGATCAAATTTAGCAAACTTTAAGGTGATATAAAGCAACGAACAGGATATAATTATTAGGCCGGCCAGTATAACACCTTGAAACATATAGCAATTACCATTTTCATTGAAGACTAAACAGCAGGCTTGTTTTCACTCTCTCAATACAGAGTCTGGTGAGACATAAACCATGCAAAGGGAGAGCAATCAGAAATGTAAAACAATACAAAAACTAATCCAAGCTTGATATAGAATCAGATCTTTTACATTCAAGTGAAATGTATATAAGTTGTTAACACCAATGAAAACCATTAGATCTCCCAACATCTATCTTGAGCTTAGGTGGAAAATTATCCAAAAAAAAAAGCCAACAATGCACATAAGATAAGTGAATCTCCACTATCTGAATTGAAAGCTCTGATTTGTTTTTTGCTCAAACCACGGCCACTATAAAGGTACAATACATGGGATATCCCAATAGAAAAATGCAATAACACATACAACATGTGCTAGAGAAAAACAAAACGGTAGCACATATGTATGTCTTAGGAAGTAGTTGCAAAAGCCTTCAACAAGCAGGATTCATCAGCCGCTTGTAGAAGAATTAAACATTGCAACAAGCTCCGGTTAATTAATCTGCAAGCGGATCCCTTTTATCATAATAGCATGATCCATGTCTTCTATCTTACAGAGTGTTCAACGCAACAAATTGCTGAACACTGTTAAATTGGTATAAAAGAAAAATCCAAAAACTCATCCGAGCACCCTCTTATAGATGATGCAAGATAAGAACAGAGCCATTCCAATTGCAAATAAATTGAATTTAATTAATCAAGTCAACAACCTCTTTAAGAAGAGGAAGGTTTCAAACACAAAAACACATCACAAACACACAAGCACAACGCTGCAAAAACATAACCACGTCTATATATATGCTTAAAAACATTTTTTCTTAAAAAAAAAAAACAGATTACTTAAAAGCTAGTGAAATATCCTTCTACCAAACTAGCTTCTGACAAGGTAAACTTTACAACTAGAGCCCGGATGTAAGAAAAGAAACACGCCCATCAACTGAAAACCTCAATCACATGGAAAGAAAAAAGTAAAATAACGAAAGCCCATTTGCCCAAATCATACTGAGTGGAGAAACCCTAATTAAACAAACAAAAAGAAAAGGAATTATATAATTACCACTGAGTTTAACTTCATCTTTAGCATCGAACCCCCTAACTGAATGGAGAGAAGAGGGAAAGATCCAAAAGAGAGCAGAGAGCAAGAGGCACAAGCTCAACATCAAAATGAAAACACATTTAAAACTGATCCTTGAAAGTCCCATCGAACATCTCTTACAAAGGAACAATCTGCTTCTGTTTCTGTTTCTCCTCTCATCATGATCATCATCATGCCTCTGCTGCTGCTCCTGATTAGAAGAACAATCTCCTTTCCCCATTGAAAAAATCGCATCGGTCACTCGTTCTTCTCTCTCTGGAAACCCACTTGGTTTCCTTCGACAATGTGGACTGCTGGGACTGGTGGAGGAGAACGTACTGTAAGACAAGTGTCGATGCCATCTCCCTCTCTTTATTTTTCATTAATTAAATGATTAAACTTAAAACCCTGTCAACTTCACTTTTCTCGTCTTTTTCCGATTCGTCTTTCACTGATCATGTTGCTCCGACGCTACTTCTATTTTTCTTTTTCTTTTTAATAAATTACATAGCTGGATAATTTTCTAGTGCCATGTACAGAAGGCAAATCATATTTTTTAAATTGTTAAGAAAATTATTAAAAACAATTATATTTTTTATGATATTATAAATTTAGATAAGAAATCTTTAAATTTTTATCTTGAATTTTTACCCAATACGAATTTCTAATAAAATATAAAAAATCTAGCTCGATGTGTGTTGACTTATTTAATCTGTTTAAACAAAACTCGGATGATTTTTTTTAATTTTCAAAATTTAATATTAAATTAAAAAATAAATAAGATAGAAAAATAAAAGAGAATGTTGAACCACGTAAACTTTTCAAAACATCAATTCATGACAAATATAACATCAAATAATAAATTGTTATAGTTATTATTTTTATTATTGATAAATTATCAGTTTGTCACTATCATTACAGTTATCATCATTACTATTACCGTCTATAATTAATATCATTATTATTTTTGGTATTACTATCACAATCAATATCATTATTATTGTTGAAAAAACACATAAAATAATTTTATCTAGCAATTCAATAATTTTTTATCGGAGAAAAAAAAGTATTTTTACTAAAACAAAACGTTGGAAAAAAATATATACACCCCCTTAAACAATCTTTAATGATAAATTTGTCAAAGAAAAATACCAAAAAAAACCCAAAACCAAAGGCTTAATTTTTATGAACTAAATGGTAAAAGAGTAATTACATTATAACAATCCACGGGAATATATGTGTGTAGGAATATTTTGGTTTACTTGTTAATCAAAATTAAATATGTTTATGAATGATTTTAACATAGTCAGAAACATATTTAATAAAATCAAGCTTCCACATAGATATATGAGTTCATTTCACGAGATGGGTCAACACAAGTTAGTTTGGATTAACCAAAATAAAGAAGATAAAAACAATATTGTTTTGATAAAAAAAATCAATAGGTCAACAGTCGAGTTTTGACCAAATTAATTGAGTTTGTGAATCAATAACTATTTCTGACCACTTCAACTGGATTTTCCCTATTATATATTTTTTTTAAACCGGAGAGGTCAATGATTCAGGTCAATCAAGTTCTAGGTCAACCATCTAGGATGGTTTAAGTTTTACAATTATGAGAAATACAAAAACACCAATTCATTTTTTTATTATTCAATATTCCTCTTAAATTATTTTGTTGAAATACAAGTTAAACAAATTCGTTTATACCAATACTACATCAATTTTGAATAGAGAAAATTCTTCATAATAATTATAGAGTTATTATTGATATTCCCAAACTAAATGAAAAAACAAAATAACCAATCATAATATTTGATTTTCTAAATAGGAAACGAGTTTTTGTTTCCTAAAAATCCTTCTACGTTACCATCCATATATTGTAAAAACCTCATCCTTGAGTTAATATTATTATTGTCTTTATTCAAAAATAACCTAAAAATTATACTAATAAGTTCAAAACACTTATCCAATCAAGTTGTTGATCTTAGTTGAAAACCAAGTATTCATTTAGCTTAAACAAACTTTGAGTTATGTGACTTATGTTTGAAATAATAAAAATTAAAATCTTAAAGTTAAACTCCCAATGTTGTCGTGAGAAGAAAAGAAAAAAAAATAAAACAGTAACACAAATCAGATATAAGACTTATTGATAGCCTAGAATGTTGCCCAATAATCTTAAAAAAAAAAAAACAGAGAAGTTTTTACCCTTATAGCTTCTAAGATAAAAAAGAATTTTTATTGCAACTTTATATTTATCCAAGTTTTTCTTTTAAAAGAAAAGTTGTTGCATTATTTTGTTTCTTTTTGCCATCAAGTAATTGTCCTTTTATCACTAGGAAAATAAATAAAGTTGTTAAAGTATTCTCCTTGCAAATCTAGAAAACTTTGAAATCACTTTGTTTTTATTTTAAGTTTAGATATTTTTTATTATGTATTCTCCTCATTTGACATGAAAATAAATTCAATAAGATTTACTAATACATAAAAGAAACAATTAATGTTCTCATACATTATAAGATTTCAATTAATTGACATGGTAAAAAATAAATTTGATCTCCTAGAATCATAATCTTCTCAGTTAAGCCCAAATTAGGTTCCTTACTTTAGTTTTCACCACTTCAATCTCTAATCAAATTAATTTGACTAACTTAAAATATAATTAAGTTATTAGGGTTGACAATGAGAATATGCTTTTTAAGAATGGATTTTCTCTTTTCTTAGTCAATGGATAATTATGTATGAGGTAGATGGACATGCATTGAACACCCAACAACCAGCTTAAGTAAGTGAAAATAAATATTCATCTACTTGATTAAGAGACCTATCATCATCAATCTAATTACCTAATTGAAGTTATTCATCAACAATATCATACAATCACAAAAACCTGATGTTGCAAGAGGTATAACTAGGTTTGAGCAAGGTTATAACAAAATGTTAAAAACATTAAGCTAAAATCTTGTTAAAATATAGAAAACTGATATTTTTTAATTTTTTTATGATATTTGATATAAAAAATATAAGCCATTCATAATTTATTTAATCAAAAGATAAATGGTAGCAAAATTAATATCAATCATATCAAATTTAATGTAGTTCTTTTTTATACAACAAATTTAATTTTTAATATTAGTAGATATACAATACAAATATTACTATGATTGCTCCAATTCCAAAGCATCTTATATGTGTGTTTGCTATCATTGTTCCAACCAATGGAATGCTTCATTTTTTTTTTTTATCATCTAAAAATAAATAAATCTTTGCTTATTTATTTATGTAATTCAGTTTGAGAAAATCAAATTTTATTATAGTCAAGGCAACTTCTAATCATGTAAGAAAAAACCACAATCATGAATTTATTAATTAATTGATCACATTCTTCATCAAACCATCAATCTTAATCAAAAGCATGAATAATTCTTGCTAGATTGAGCATTTGATTCAAGAAATGCCTACTTATATACAAAGTTATTAAGTTTGACCTAATCCAAGATTCAAGTTAACTCTAATTAATTTTAAATAATATTGTTTTATATTTAATTAAAAAAATTATCTAAAAAAAAAATCAAATTTGATCTTGACTAAGTGAAAAACTGACCAGCCAGACAACCATATTCGACAAAATTAACTCTTATTTAATTTAATTTAAAATCAACTCAGTAAACCGATCAACAAATTATTTAGCTCACCCGGAAACTAAAATCGAGTTTAATATTTATTTCCTACTTATTTTAAAACATTAGCGTATGCTAATGTTGTTTGATGTGATTAACAGATGTTTTGACTTTTGAGTGAGTGAGTGAGTTCATTACATATGTTAAAGTCAAAATTTATTAACCGTTAACTAAAAAACAAAAAACATTTGGATTAGTCGTGTGGTCTGTGTAGCAGCTGTGATAGTTATAACGGTCAGAAAATTCAAATTTTTGAAAACAAGGTGGCCATACAAAAAAAATCACCTAATTTATTATTAGAATGCGGTTGATACACATGTGATAGCAGTCATCTCATTCATATATATATATATATATATATATATATATATATATATATATAATAATAATAAACATATTGTAAATTTATAGCTATTGTTTAAAAAAATATACCTTTCATATTAATATTAATATTAATATAATTATAATATATTCATAATTTTTTTTCAAATTTATTTAAATATCCAGTTTAATGATTGAATTCTAGTAAACTTTTTTGATTGAATTCATTAAATTTGTAAGAATACCTCCTCTAGGATTTGAATCCATTAAATGGGTCGTATCTTGTTAACATACAGAGCTTATATTAAGAATAAATTTATTAATATTATTATTTAAAATTAATAATTTATTATATGTTTTATATTGTAGTAGGGTGTTTTTATATTTTTATTTTTGATATTAATATGTTTAAATTATTGAAAAATACATAAAAATATTAATTTAATATTCTTTAGATGAAAAACATTTTAAAAAACTGCAAAACATACAAATACTTTATTATGTTGTTTTTTAAGTAAAACAAAGATCTTGTTTGATATTGCATTTCAAAAATATTTTTGAAAAAAAATGATTTTTTTATATTTTTATTTGAATTAAATATTTTTAAATTATTTTCATGTGTTGATATAAATTTAAAAAAAAAAATAAAAAATATTATTTTAATAAATTTTTAAATAAAAATATTTTAAAAAATAAATTCAATTTACAAATGCACAAAATATGATTAGAATCGGGTAGATTATAAAACAAAAAACAAAAAACAAATATATGTTGGTTATTTTAATTTGAAAAATAATGTTCAGAAAAAGAAAAAGAAAGAGCAAGAACAAGAATAAAAAAGACAAGAACAGCGCGGCAGCAACACTCACTTTCAGCTTTTCAAAATTTGAAAAACCCTGAAATGCCAACAACAACCAACCTTCCTTCCTTCCATGTATAAGAAAGTAGACATAGGTTTCCTTTTTCTTTTTCTTTTTTTGGAAATACCTCCGCGTGTGTGTGTGTGTTCTATCAAGTATCAACAAAGGAAAAAAAAGAAGCTCATTCAGCTCTCTCTCTCTCTCTCGTCCTGTAGGTAGTATCTTCTTCTCTTTCAAATTCCGTCATTCAAAGTAAGCAATTTGTTTTTGGGTGTAGTTTGTATGCGGACTTCTTTAAAAAAATGTTTAAAATTTTACTTGGGTTCATCTTAAAATGTTGATTCCCATCTGGGTTATTGAAGTTCTTATGCTGCCTTTTGGATTCTCTCTTTGTTTCTTCTTAAATTCAATTAATTTGGGAATTTACAAACAAATGTGCTAAATGGAATTGTTTTTAGCTAAATGAAGGATTTTTTTTGTTTGTTTGTTGAGGTTGCAATATAGTAGTAGCCCACTTTTAATCTGTGCTGAAAATTCATTTTTAATTTATGAATTAGCGAAGAACTCGAGTGAAGTGAAAAGGGGGGCGTTTTTTTGTCTCTTAATTATCAAATTGAAAGTAGTAAATAATTATCTAATTAAGTGTTAAGCTTGGCAAAGAAAGTTTCGAAATTTAGATCTTGCATGTAATATTATTGTCTGACTAAAACATGTTTGATTAATGTCCTTACAGAATGGAATCTCTCCCCGATGCGATTGTTCAATGCATTTTCTCGCACATGAACAATGCCAAGGATGTGGCCATCTGTAATTGTGTGTCGAAGCGATGGAAGGAGTCTTTGCCTTTTATCAGAAGCCTCTACTTCCCCAGGAACTCTTTTGATAACCACACTGGCATTGACCACCCGGATACCATTGTATGGAAGATGATATCATCGATTGTTAAATTAGAAGAGCTTGTCGTGTACAGCCCATTTTCGAGCACAGGCCTTGCCTCGTGGCTACTGCTTGTGAGCTCATCTCTTAGACATCTTGAGCTTAGATTGGACAATCTTGCTGAATACCAGAGCTGTATCGAGAGCCCATCGAAACTGGATTGCATTAGCGCTGCAAAGAATTTGGAGTCTTTAAAGCTCTGGGGCGTCCTGATGGTAAAATCTCCCAAGTGGGATGCCTTTCCAAAACTTCAAACCCTTGAAATTGTTGGTGCTAGATTGGAAGATCCTGCTTTAACTGCTGCCCTTCAGGCATGTCCGAATTTGAAAAACTTGTTGCTACTTGGGTGTGAAGGGGTTAAATCAGTTTCGATTGAGTTGCTGCATTTGGAACAATGTAAGCTGGATTTTTATGGTGGGGGTAATTATTCACTTACCTTGACCTCCCCTAAAATTGAATCCCTTGAGATTCAAGGTTGTAGTTGGATCAGAGTTCGTGAGACCACTCGCTTGAGGAATCTTTCAATTTCAAATAATGCTGGTAATATTTTGATTTTCATTTCAATTTTTTGTGTAAGAAACCACCTGATGATTAGTTTTGATATGGTGTAATTGATTTTCCCCCCCTTTTAATTTGTTGTAGGGAGAGTATACATGGTAGATTTTGGAAAACTCGCGGCTCTGGAGTTCCTGTCTATCAGGGGAGTCCAATGGTGTTGGAATGCAGTAAGTAAAATGCTTCATCTGGCAAGCGAGGTGAAGCATCTATACATGAAGGTTGAATTTACCGGCGACTTTGATAACCTCCAACCCTTTCCGGAGGTTGACTTTGTTGATTTTTTTAATAGCCATCCTCAGCTGCAAAAGTTCGACATCCATGGAGCCATGTTTGCTGCTCTCTGTCAAAAGAACAGCCTGAAAAATGTTCGTTAGAGAATCCATGAATGAACAAATCTATACCTTTGCTTCAATACTGTAGTGAAACTTCAAGACCGCCCACCACATTAACAGAGCTACACCTTTTCGCTTTGCAGGTGCAGTCTGGGTTTGTGGTTCCTTGTCTGGAGGAGGTGGTGATAACAATCAGGTCGCCGTTAAACGCCGAGCAGAAGATAAGCACCCTTGAGTCGCTCTTGAAGTCCGGGAAGGTTATGAAGTCAATGGCAATAAGGATTCTTCAGATGAGGAGCAGCCATAGCAGTGCAGATGATTTCTTCGACGAGATTTGCAGGTTTCAACGCTTGAATCATAAAATTGTTCGAATAGAATAAAGACCCCTGGTCGGTCACTCCCTTATTTATGCTGCTGATTAGATCCTCACTCTTCCTTTGGTGTTCACTACTCAAAAGTTTTGACTGCTGATGTTTCTGTAACTTAAATCATTCTTCAACTATTTGATTCACTACTCAAAAGTTTTGACAAATTGTTGTATTTCATGATCTTTTTCGAAGTAAGCACGTTGATCTTGCATTTCTTGGTTAATTAGAGCTCTATTCTGTGTTCCATCTGAAAAATTCGGCATGCTTGCGTAGCACTTCTGAACTGTTGAAAGCTAGTTGAGATGCATGCTTGTTCGCGAGTTGTTTTTTTTTTTAAATATTTTTTATTTGTAATTTGATCCAAAAAACTCTCAGAAGTAGACCACTGAAACGTGAATCTCAAGGTTCAGAATTGCTTCCAGAACGTGGTTCATCCCACGTATATGTGATTGAAACCCAATTAGGAGCGTCTGCACTGCACAGTCATTTACCAATACCCACTTGAAAGAAAATCGATATAACTTTGGTCTTTTTTTTAATTGCGATTGAGTTTATTTTTTAAAGTGTTTTTGTTAGAAAAGTATTATAATATTTTTATTTTTTAATATAAAATATAAAATAAAAATAATTTTTTTTTTTAAAGTGTTTTTAAAATGTATTGTCAAACAATACCTTAGATCAGATACTAATTTATTGCCCTTGGTTTCCCCGGGTTAGACCTAATTATTAAGGGTGTGTTTGACATTGCGTTTTAAAAATATATTTTTTAAATTGATTATTTCTATTTTTTCTTACTTTGAATTAATTTTTTTTTGGTGATTTTAAATTATTTTCATGTATTGATGTTAAAAATAGCTATTAGAAAAAAAATATTATTTTAATATATTTCTAATCAAAAAATATTTTAAAAAACAATCTTAATGACTTTCTAAACAATCATTAAATATGCTATCAATGGACTAAGGAATAATTTCGATAACACACACATATATCCAAATGACATAAATTATGTAGAGAACGAAAAAAATATATGGATAAGTCAAAAAAGAATTGGAAGCACATTGAGCTTCAAAGATGACATCAATGAACCATAATGAGTAATAATCTGTTTGATAAGAATATAATTGAAATTATTTTTAAAAATATTTTTTGTTCAGAAATATATTAAAATAATATTATTTTATTTTTTCAAAATTAATTTTGATATCAGCACATGAAAATAATTTAAAAATACTATTTTTTTAATTTAAAGTAAAAAATAAAAATAACAATAAAAAATTTAATTTTTTTCAAAAATACTTTTGAAACCAAGTGTTGAACCCCTTATAAATAGATGTTGTAATTGAAAATTCATCATAATGTAGAGTGTTAATGGTTGTTTTATTATTCTAAATGCATTAAAATAATGTTTTTTTTTAGTTTTTAAAAATTACTAGCACATAAAAAAATAATTTTAAGAGAAAAAATTAAATTTTGATTAAAAAAAACAAGTTATACCAAACACACCCTAGAGATTTTGTCTTTCGTGTGTGTGTGTGTGTGTGTGTATTTCATCTTCATGTAATGTCCTAAAATTTTGTACAATTATGGATGATGAGATTGAGATTACTTTTATGGTGTTGTAAGAACATATCTTTAAATTTCACAAACAAAACAATTAGAGAAATAAAAATTGTACAAAATTTTAGGACATTACATGAAGATGAAATATATATATCTATATATATAAGATAGACAGAAAAAAAATACCAATAACCACATTGGATACAAAAATTAAATGAAATAAAATGTTCTGGGATGAATTGGAAAAAAAAAATATTTTTATATATAGTCCAAAACCTAATTGCCCTATCCTCATACATAATCACAAAAAAAATCATGATGAAAAGATTTAAGAGCCACTAAACATATGTTGTATTATTTTTAATTTTAAGGGCAATATGATTTATTCAAAGTACAAAAATACCATAAAGACCTCTTTTAAGTCTTACATCCAACTTAAGCGTTCCAAAAAAAAAAAAAAAAACAGCGAGAAGAAAATAAACAATGCTCTATTCATAAAATTGCCTCTTCTACATGCAGGGAAAAGAAAAGAGTAGCAAAATTTCTTTCACCAAGAAACGAAAGTTTGATTACCAACATCTAAATGAGCTTCTTCTTCTGAAAGTATCGTTTCAAGTGCCACACTTGCAATGCCGAAACCGCAATGCAGACACCCAAAGACATGAGACTAAATAATGCTACTCTGGTATTTGTTACTTCACTCATAAACCTCAACTCTGCTTCCCTGTAAGTATCACCAAATAAGAAGGTAAGAAAACTGCTAGGTTGAATAAAGGTGAGAACTTGCAAGAATGTTGAATGCGTTTGGAATGTAGAGAAGACCAAACCTGGTTTTGAGATAGAGTAGATTCTCATGGATGGCCTCCACAGCTCCTTCAAGTTTCCGCAGCTCAAGTTCAACGCCCTACGGGATGAAAATTAAAATATAGTCTTACATAATGATGTCAGTAGAGAAAGGAAACTACACAGACACAGATTATGTCTGTAGATCCCCAGGTAAATGCCTGTTTGAGAGTGTGGTTGAGACTGTTTTTCATTCAAAAATCATCAAAATGATGTTTTTTTATTTTTAAATCATTTTTGACATCAGCACATCAAAATGTTCTAAAAACACTATTTTTTTTTAAATTTAAAGTAAAAAATTTTCAATCTTTTTCAAAAGCGTTTTCCAAATACATTGCCACACAACTCAAGCGTTTTACATCATGATGTTAAGCAGACAATGCTCTACTGGGTGAGAAATTAAAGTGTAGTTTTACATAATGATGTTAAGCAGTCGAGAAAGGAAACTACACAGACACAGATTATGTCTGTATCCCCAGGTAAAATGCACTATAAGCTTATTGAAAATATAGTTTCACGTATATTCAATATTCAAGAGAAATAAAAATCTAACACACACAAACACATAAAGTTCTAGTCCTGGGGTCTGCAACTAACAATTTCCTCAAAGCCTTACCTTTCCAAGTAGTTTGTAAAAAAGGTAAAAGAATCATAAACACACCGGTTCTCCAATAAAAAAAATCCAACATATGATATTGAAATAAAGACAAAGAAAGAGTTCATAAAATTCACAGGTAAATAAAAGCTTCTGAAGCTTTCGACTTTGAAAAATTCATTACTAGCCTACAAGCAGTTTTCAGAATTTGATGGGCAAGGACAGAGGGTATCTTTAGCAAGCTTACCTCTATCTTCTCTTTTCTGGCAACTAAATCCCAATCCTTTGCAGCAATTCCCGTTTTCCAGTCAATGTTAACACTTACATCTCCGCTCCCTTGAACGTGGCCATCCACCCAAAAACAAGCAAGGTAGCTGCCAGCCTCATGAGTTGTGAAAGCGAATTGACCATGAGTCACATTCTCCTTGAGGTGAAGCTTGTTCCCATATGGCGATGTCACCTACAGAAGAAACACACAGTTGAGAATATTACTTCCAGCAAATTAACAAAAAAAATCATGGATATTTATGGGTGTTTGAAATTGCTTTTCAAAAATGCTTGAAAAAAAATTGAATCTTTTTTTTTTTAAATTATTTTTTTTATGTTTTGAGATCGTTTTGATATTCTATATCAAAAATATTTTTATAAATATTATCACAATATATTTATGAATAAAAACACAAATATCTACAGCACTCTCAAACACTCAGTCATTCAAGTTCGAAAGATTAAGAATTATGCAATCCAAGAGTCTCCAAGACCAAATCATATCTTGCACAGGCAAGAGACCTGGAAATTATTCACGGATTCCGATTTATTTTTTTCTTACAAAAACTAGCAACTCAATTCTTAGACCGGGTCAGATAACCATGTTATTGTGGGTTTGCCGGGCAATATTTTCCCTTCCCGCATCATAACGGGACCCAGCCATGGATGGGTCAACTAGTGAAAAATCACAGCTGCTCATATAATAAATCTTGCAAATTGGAAACAAGAGCATGTGAAATAATTGCTTATAATTGATTCCAATAATATTAATAATAATGGAAGAGGTCCAAATCACAATGTAATTAATAAAAAAGAGTGGGAATTACCTGCTACTAAAAAATAACAATTAAAAAAAATGGTTACCTTGACAGAGATGGTTGGGATGTGAGAATGGTTATCGGAAACAACAACATAATCAGCCAAAACGACAACGTTATTGTGGATTTCCTCGGACACGCACTTAGTGCCGGATGCCGGTAGATTCAACCACACGGCTTCGCTAACCATGAAGAAATTGCAGCTACAAATCAATACTCCTAAAATGCAAACCAATACCAGCTCGCCACGCACCTCCATCTCTCTCCCTCCCTTCTTTGTGCTTATTGGGTTCTGGATTTTCAATTTATGAGATCGAAACGAAAGAAACAGAGACGATGAGTTACGATCTACTCTCCGGTAACCGATGCTCCGTTTTGCTTCTGTTTAAATTTTTCTTTTCAAATTATTGAATCCATAAACTTATTGTTTCTTCGACTGGACCCGGCCCACTTAAAAGGAGAGCCTTCTTGGGCTTCCGTAAATCATTGGGCCACCCAGTTGTTATTCCTTTTCATAAATTGGAGATTAGTAATTTTGAGAAGTGATAAAGTGGATTCTTGATAGGAGGTGCACTTGTTTTTGAAAGTATTTTTTTTATTTAAAAATATATTAAAATAATATTTTTATTTTTTAAAAATAATTTTTGACATCAGCATTTTAAAATAATTTGAAAATATAAAAAAATTTATTTAAAATACAAAAATTCAAATTTTGGAGAAACGGCGGTACAACCGCCGTCCCAAACAACCTCTCAATATCCCATCTAGGGCTAGGAGGATTGGATGATTTTTACATATAAATGTTTGATTTTTATATAGGATGTTTACTCTTGATGTGCGGGTGCATTTTTTTTTATAAAAAAAGTACACAAAATTCTTCAATGATTTAAAAAAAAAAACATGTCAAAAAATCTTGTGTAAATGTTTTTATTAAAAAACATATTGAACATGTGGCTAAACATGAGTCAAGTTTCCATGTATATACTTATAATACATAAAAAAATGATGAAATAAGAATAAGTGTTTGTTTAAAAGTGTGATAAAAGTTATTTTTCAAAATATTTTTATATACAAAAGTATTAAAATAATATATATTTTTTTATTTTAAAAAATATTTTTGATATTAACCATCTAAACACATAACATAAAATTAATTTAAAATAAAAAGTATTTAATTTCTGTTAATTATTTTAAAAACATTTATGAATTGTGGTCTAAATAATCCCTAAGTCTAAGAGAATAGTCTTACTTATGCTGTGACGTAGGAAAGCAAGGACAAATTTGAAGCAAGTCAAAAGTACAAGGGCATATTAAATATTTCATTTTTATTTTAAAATAAAAAAAAATCTGTGGTTCTCTTGTGCGAAGGCTACGGATAGAATATATAAATCAATAACTCTATTTTTTTTTCTTACTCTCATCTCATAAGAAACTAAGCATCGTATTTTAGGGTTTCGATTTTGGTACCTCTCTCTCTCTCTCTCGCACGCGCGCACTTCTTTTTGGAGAATTTTACATATCGATGGATAGATAGATATTGACTGCCATCTGACTTTCTGTGGCCTTGTTTGGTTCCTCAGGAAATTGAAAGAAAAATAATTGACGAGAGATCTGATATTAATTTTGATTTTTCAGATCGAATTTGTTGCTGTTGCTGTTGCTGTTGAAGTTTAAATTTTTGTTAGCATAAAATGCCTAGGGATTTGTCGCGGTCGCCTTCATATAGGAGAAGGCGTTCTCCGTCGCCTGTGGGGAGTAGGTATAGCAGGAAGAAGAGTCGAAGGGAGAGGAGCCGTTCTCCGTATTCGTATAGCAGGTGATCCCGTTTATGTTTTTACTCTTCACCTTCCTTTCTTTTTATTTACTGTTCAACAAAGATTGAGGACTCCTTTCGTTACTGCAAATTGTTCGAGCTAGATGTGTACGGTGATCTTATCCTTCTTTTTTGGGCACATATTTATCTATGCTTGCAAATAGGGTCTGATTTTACTGTCTTGCTCAATAGATAGCACTCAATAAGATCATGGGCTTCCGTGTCTTGTTCGGTGCGTCTTTCCTCACGTTCTGCTGTTACTGTGATTTAACATGTCGCCAATTTCTGACATTGGAGAATCTGGTTTGGTTGAAATCTTCTGCGGGGTAATAAATATGTGATGCCAGTGTTTTTGATGGCTTAGCTAGCCTATAGTTTGAAAGACAAAGTGCATGCCACACTGCACATATAGGTTTTTGCAGAACGTAGCTTTGAATTGGATTTTTATGTGAAAATTGCTTGTTATTTGGCTTCCTTTTTTAATTGCTCCAGTGGATGGAGATGGATAGTTTGACTGTTTAAGCTGGTATTTTCTGGCAACATTTTGCCTTTCAAAATGATTTCTCTTTACATGGGTTTGTCCATGAGTCCTTTCTTGATTGACAGAGTCAATTGATTTGTTGATTTTTTCACAAAAATAAATGCAAGGAATATTTTGATCTATAGGTATGGGATTGTAGTATTTCATGGGGAATCTTCTTTTGGGGAGCTTAATATTGCATGTAAGGTGGAGAGATATCAAATATAATTATTTGGATAAAAGCATACAGAGCGCTGCAAGGGTGCCATAGGATTCACGTTTTTTTATAATAAAGTTACAAAAACTCAGTGACCTCCCATTGTATTGGGTGGGAAGTGAGCAGGTGATGAGTGCTGATGGGTGTCCTTTTTCATTGCTCGGTTGTGATATTAGCTTCTTCGTGTGATAAAAGATGGAGCACATGATGGTGTACGAGGTAACTGTATATGCTTCTATGTTTATTGTGCTAGACAGTGGGGGGATCCAAAACTGCCTTGCACACTGTTGATGTGCATACTACCATTTTTTCTCGCTAATCATGATTCTTAATCATACAGACGGAGAAGTCGCTCTATTTCTCCTCGCCGGCACAAAACCCGTTCTCCAACTCCAAGACGACGTAAAAGTCGTTCTCCAACTCCAAGGCGTTATAAAAGGCAAAGAAGCAGTAGTTCCTCACTGTCCCCTACTCGTAAATCTTCTAGTCCAAGTCTTGGGTCAGTGGAGCGCAAAATTGTTAGTGAAAAAATGAGAAAAGAAGAAGAAGAGGAGAAGAAGAGGTATATCAATTATCATGCATCTTAGATCAGTCTAATATCATGTTTTTATTAGTGTTCCTAGATTTCAGATTCTTATTTTGTTATATTTATCTTTCATTTGAACTTTTGCAATATTTATGCTCTTTTTTTTCGGATTGCTGTATTGATTGCATATACATTGTTAGATTTGAGCTAGAGAAAAAATGCTTGTCTATTGTTGTAATAGGCATATATGTGTTGCTCAGTGAATAAGAGGAGAGTGCTTTGTATCTGAAAGATTCTAGCTTCATGTAGTCTGGTCTATTGCAGTAAAGAAAGTTTCTGGGAGATATGCTTACCCATGGTTTGCATTGCAACATGAAATTCTACATCTTCAGTTGCATTAGTCTGATTACTTGCTTGTTAGAGAAAAGAAAGGAAAAAAAAATCTTCCCAGTTAATTGCTATTGCTAGTTATGTTTTTATTTTATTTATTTTCTAATGTCCTTAAACCCCTTGTTAGTTCTTTTAGCTATAACACAAGTAAATACGATGTGTTAATTGAGGGTTTTTTTAGGCTCAAACTACAAGCCAATGTTACTTCTATTCTCTGTTTTACATGTCATGATTAAAGATAGCTTAGGTGCTTGTTTAGTCAAAATATAGAGTTCGGTTCCACTTTTGACCTAGCTATCTACTAAGAATAGTGAGAACCTGAGAGCAACAAGTTCAGTAGAAAAGTGTTGAGGGTGGACTACTTTTTTCCCCTTATTTTTAATTTGACTTTAAGGAATAGCCTTAATCCACTGACCCCTTCTAAGCTGAACTGAGGTCATGGAACATTATACACAATCCTTCAATTGGTGAAACTGGCACATGCTTATTGCCTTCTATAGTTCTTACTGATTTAAAAATGCTCAAATCTTACACACCGGATTTTTCATGTTTAATCTGATTGAAAATCCTCTCGGTTGCATAGTTAAATAATCTCTTGTGGAGGTTCTATCTATTTTTTTCACATTTCTGGTATAGTGTAATATCATATAGCAAAGTAGTTGGTAGAGCGTTTGAATCCATATTCAATTACAAAAAGAGGGCTACTAAAGCGCATACATATATAGAGCTAACATGAGTCCTATGTTGTTTTTTGTGACTCACATTTGTTAACAAGTTATTATGGAAAACCAGCCGTAGGAAAGCTGGAAACCAACAGGGTCTGGGACATTTCCAAACTATCTCCCACTCTTTGAAGCCTCTCAAACCTGGCCTGAAAAAAAAAATAGTATACACTGACTTTGTGGTGAAGTTTCCCTGATTAGACAACCTCCAGATGATGCAATCATTAGGCACAAAGTTATGTGGGGGCTAACAGCAATCAGTAGACAAACATGTTGAGGCAAGAACATAACATCTGAAGCACACTTCAATTCCAAATGCTCTCCATCTCTCTTGCTCTGTGTGCATGCACATGCTTCTGCAAGTGCATATTTGTTCATTTATGAATGCTTTTGTTTTGATAAAAGAAATTTGTTTCCAGCCAGCCCCTTTATATATACCAATGCTTTACAGTAGTCCATATGATTTAAGTTTAACAAAATTCTCAAGGATGCAGTTTAGGATTCCCTTAAGAGCCATTAGTGACAATTCCTTTGAAGCTTTTCTATTTCATTGTATGAGAGGTCTTTGATTTGAGTTTTGTGAAAAAAAGGATAGGATGTGAGCAATGACCACTGTGGAAATGATATGACCAGATTCCTTCAAGAGCTACTAGTGACAATTCCTTAGAAGCTGTTTTCTAATTCATCTTATGGACCAGATTTCTCATATCTTTTTTTACCTCCACTTGAACATTCAGGGTTTACAAGAATGGTCAGAAAAGACATGACCTATTCTTGAGTTGCCACAATGCTGTACTTGGGCAATTGCTAATTATGGTAGTCTCTTCAATAACTAGCGTACCTACTATTTCTACTCCATGCACAAGGCACAGTGGAGCTGACATGTAGTCACAAGCAAGACAACTGTCCTTGAACCAACTTTCGTCAATCACACTTGGCTGTGCTAACTTATTAAAGTGAATAAATTTATTACATTCCAATTTGGTCTTTTAGCATTGTACTTTGCTTTGCTGCTTAATCTCCTCTCCATGTTATTGCTTCAAGTTTCGTGTTTGTTGAGGTACCGTTAAGTGTTAATTTATACTTATCTCAAGTCCAAAACGCTCTTGAGATCTGCTTGCTCACCCAATATCAGATTTTGTGTTTTGAGAATCTAGCAGTTTAGTTAGCACTTCTCACTATGGGAGGCTCTTCAACCTTCCAATAATTAAACTTTTTAAAAAGAATAAAGATCCGAGTCCCAGTATAAATCTTGGTTGACCTACGTGCTTTGATCAGGCTGAAATTCCTTAAGTGTTTGGTTTCTTGGCTCTTGAATCTTGACTGGTCTGCTTATTTGCATCGATTAGTGTTCTATTCGTGCTGAAAGTTTCAAGAATCACTGGTCTTTTGTCTTTACTTTGGTATTTTCAACAAGTAACATGCAAAGAAGAAGAAAAGTTTGTATGTTTTAAAACATAAAGATCTTGAAAATGTATTTTAGTGCCAGAATTGAGGATATGAAGTAGTTCGGTAATTAGTTTTAAAACTGCAGCAGGTTACTTGACATTCTTCTCCACAGGCTTTTCTGAAGGAAGATACTGCTATAGTTCAACTTGTTATATTTGATGATGAAATTGGGTGCCTCCTTTATCTACTGTTCACCAGTTTTGATACTCATTTGTTTGGATCAGGATTCGGTTAGAGGTATGCTATAGTTCATCATGATGCATTATATGTAGTACCTTTGCTGTCATGCAGGTTAGTTTGCAATTTACTGTAGTTCAGAAAAAAATAGAGAGAGAAGCAAAAGGTTGGGCAGTTTGAATGCCAATTGTTGTTTTACATTTAGTGTGGATGCAGGGACACTTGTAACCATAAATGAGCAATTATGTCTCAACGAGTGGCCATTTTGTGGATTAACTTGTTCTATAATCTCAGGCGCCAGCAAGAAGCAGAACTAAAACTGATAGAAGAAGAGACAGCAAGGAGGGTGGAAGAAGATATTCAGAGGAAAGTTGAAAAGAGCTTGAGCTCTGAGGAGATCAAGTTGGAGATACAGAGGCGTTTAGAAGAGGGGCGGAAAAGACTTATTGATGAAGTTGCTGATCAACTTGAGAAAGAAAAAGAAGCTGCTCTGATAGAGGCTAGGCAAAAGGAGGTAGGATTTTGTATTGCAATAAATTACAGCTAACATATTGCTCATTCCATTGCCTTCACTGGTTCTCCCAGTGGCATATTGCTCACTCCATTGCCTTCATTGAGGACCATTCTCATTTTTTCGTTCGTGTACAGGAACAAGCTCGGAAAGAGAAAGAAGATCTGGAAAGGATGCTTGAGGAGAATCGGAGAAGGATTGAAGAAAGTCAAAGAAAGGAGGCTTTGGAGCAGCAACGGAGAGAGGAGGAGCGGTATCGAGAACTAGAAGATCTCCAAAGACAAAAGGAAGAAGCAATGAGGAGGAAGAAGCAGCAAGAGGAGGAAGAACGTGTAAAGCAGATGAAATTGTTGGGTAAGAACAAGTCTAGGCCCAAGTTGTCATTTGCACTTGGCTCGAAGTGAACACACTTGAAGAAAGCTAATTTCATTTCCTATAAATGTATGTGATAGGCTCTATTAATGTTAGCACTTGTAATTCGAAGGATGTTGCAATGTTTAATAGGTTTCTGGTGTTGGTATCTCACACTAAGATGCCGACCATTAGCAAGTTTTTTTTTTTTAGATCCATTTCATTGCCCCGGTTTTCGACCGATTTGCTAGCCGAGCAAGCCCGGGGCATGTTTTTGGAATGGTGTTAGAGACATACTGGTTCATATGTAGTAGCGAAAACAGTGTGAAGAGTTCGACTTTTGTCTGTCTTTATATCTCAACAGTGAGTTTGTCTCTCTCTACGTTAAGAGAGAGATTAACGTAGGATGTTTATCAGTTTTGTTTATAGACTAGACTAGATGGACAAGGTGTTAAATATTTTTGTGAATTTGGAAGGCCTAGCTTCTTTTAAATAACCTAGCTTGATGGAAAAAAACAAATATTGTGATTTTAGAATCGTTTGGTGGATCGATGGGGTTCATGTTTTGATGATGGATGATTAATTTGGATCGGTTTTATAGGGGAGCTGGCTAGTTTCTTAAAGGGATGGGATACTTCATAGTATTTTCATGACCAAGGTTGTCAATACCGAACGAAATGTTTTGATTTCGGAGCTTGGCATGCTGTTTTGAAGTTTTACTGTTTATATATATAAAATTAAAATATTAATTTAACAAGTATAATTTAAATTCAAGATAAATTAACTTTAAATTATACAGTACAAACATAAAATCAAATAAATACAATCTCAAAATTAAAAATATCTCTAAAATTTCAAAATATTATGATAGTAAAATATTCTAAAATAAAAGAAATATTATATCGACATGGTGAATCTTAACCCGCTCCTTCTTAATTTATCTATTATTTGGTTCATGTTACTTAAGCAATTCATTTTTTTCTATCTCAAATTTTATTTTATTCTTTCATGTTTCATTTCTTAGATGCTAAGATAAAAGAGAGAAACACCAACAAAGAAATCCCAAAAAAATAAATTACGATAATCGCGTGAGAGATTGTTTGGGGGTTGTTTAAATCAGGTTTTAAGGTGTTAAATCAACAACAGTTTCTAGCTTAATTTTATTTAATAGCTACATTACTGCAAAAAATAAAATAAATGATTGCACAGAGGAGTTCTTCTGTAATCAAGCATGCACCAAAACAAGTAGAGTAGAGCTGGAAAGGCAAGCCATTGCTTGCCAAAGGATGTAAGATAATTAATAAACAGGAGCAGCTCTTTTGAGTTTCACGGTTGCTCTGGGAAAACTTTGTGCAAGAAATTGAGGAAGCGTTTTGCATACAACTGGGGCTCAACAGCAGAAATCGAAAGGGGGTCAAATTTTAAGGATTTGCATGCATGCTCGACTTTCTTTTTCACATTATATTCCTGTAATACATCTATTATGCCCATGTAGAGAACAACATCGTAAACCTCGAAAAGTTCAATCTCAGAAGTATTAACCTCCTCGTCCTGCATCATCTTGTGGCTAGCCTGAGCTGGCATGTTCACTCCTAGCTGCACCCGCAACCTGATCATACAGCAACCAATCAACAGTTAGCTATACACCGCTTGATATGTAAGCGAACCTATCGGCTGACAAAATCTCGAACCGTTCAAGACGTCAAACTGCTGCTTGATAAACATCAAACTGAACCTATCATGTTTCGATTGCTAGAATATAAAACTACAAGTTTAGATTCATCCATGGAGGTTTACTTGGTATCATTGGTAGCCGGGTTAGGGACCCTATCAAAGAAAGTTGAAACCAATGGTTTTAGAAGACAATGCCAGATTGGCCACAGTTCAAGTCTAAGAATTACAAGTCAGAAGGAAGAATGTGGGTTGAAAAAGGGAGGAAAGAAGAGCCATATGCAGATTTGAATGGTGAAATCAGATATCAGCAGACGAACATCAGAGTTCATAAACTGTTTGGATGAGCTCATAGAATTAACAGGAGGGAATTACCATAACTAGGTCCAGCATAAATCTGTTTTGCAAGCATAGATCAAATTAACTGCCATGAACTTTGCGCTTTCTTTTGCTGGGAATGACTTCAAATTTCATTTTTATGGTGTGATAGTATCTAAACTTGAAATTCCTCAGCTAAATATATTTGGTAAATTATTAGCAGATTTGCTTATCATTTCCATAAATGTAAAGGTTTTCACATGAAGGTAAAAGACTAAAAAGATAGTCAAACATATATACTGTTCATGCTAGTTATATAAAATTTTATATGCATACTTACTTGTGGGATCCAGGAGGGGCAAAGCAGCATTTATAATGAGGGTGCCAAAGATAAACATGACTCTAAATGTTCAAATAGGTTAAAAGGCTAACTCAAACCCTTCATTAAACCAGGCATGACTGCCCAGGTAGGATTAAAAATTACCAGGCCTCGTATCGGAAAATCTCACCTATTGACATTAAAAGGTTGTAACTAGAAAAGGTACCTTCCAGTGCCAGGCAGCAAGAGATCAACCTCCTTCTCACCATGAGAATATGCTTTCAATGTATTTCCTCTAATGTGAGGTCCTGGTGCAGTGCTCACAAAGCCGGGTTCATGGGTCACTAGGATAAGGCCTGTTGGAGGAATCAAGGGATGCCCTTGCGAGTTTATACCTGGTGGATGCAAAAAATGAGGTGCCACATACTGAATAAACATGGCCACATGCACACTATAAGAAAGAAGATGGGTGATGTTCCTCCAAAGTGTATGCATATTTTTTGTTATCATGATGATGATGATATGAAAAACATTAGTGGATTCCGAATCTTGAAACTACCCGGACTCCTAGTCTAATTTAAAACAATGCAAGGAATACACACCAAAACCACAAGGTATTTAACTGCAAGTAACAAATAATCTAATAGAGCATTTTTTTTAAGGGCATACCCAAACTCACCATCCATAAAGGCAATCACTAAATCTACACTTTCCACTCCACTTACAAAGTCAGCTAGAGGATGAAGGTAAGGTTAAGGAGGGTACCCAAACCACAACATACAGTAGTCCACAGATGAAATTTCTCACTTACCTATCATCCCAGTCTGACCACTATTGGTTTGCTTTTCCAACCTTATTGCCACTAGGCTTGGTCTATTGGAATCATTTTTGCCACAACTTAATTTTAGTAAATATTTACTCTCAGAATAATTCGTCAATCCGAGTTCAAGAGTAAGAACCAAAGCACAAACTTAAGAATTCACCTAAAGATAATTTTTCTCATCTTCACTTTATAGACAATTCTGGAATTCTATACTGTCACATAAACATCTCCCAACTGACATAGTGCAGCAGTGATTGCCCAGAAAACTATTTTCTGGCAGGTTCATCTCTTATCTGTAATTTACCTTGAAGCTGAATTTCAATCAATTAGTCATCCTTCAACATTTCCTGCAGATGACTCTGTTTTTTTGTTTTATTATGGTGAAACTGTAGTGGTTAGAATTATCCTAAATTCATAAATACATATAGCAAGAGAGACTTGATACTCACTGCACAATTTAAACAGACCATTAGAAACTACTGAAAAATCAAGAGGCGATTAGAACTAATCTAGGTATGTGACTATATTCAGTTAGGTATGTGACTTAAAAAAGGTGTTTGTATTGGAGGAACACCAACCATCTGCAGGTAACCCAGCATCATTCAGCATTGTAGCTGGAGGTTCTAAGATGGCTCTCAACTGTTCAGGTGCTCTAAAATGTAATCCCAAGAGAAGGCTATAATCAATTATCTGTTGAGATTCTAAAAACCTGCAGTCCAAAGAGAGTTGCCTGCACAGGAGGAAAAATATTTATACAAACAATTAGAAGGTATAAGGCTTGGTCAGACAATCAATCACTACTAAGGAATGATGTTCTTATGGATTCATTTTGAAGGATATTCAATCATTGGAAGATAACTAATTTTCACATGAAAATCACAGAGCTTCACGATGAGAATACCATATGAAGAGGCATGCTTCTTCCATTCCTATGTCTCAGGATTTCGCATAATAAATGCAAGTGACATTAGATGCATTATCCTATCTACGTGTTTTCTAATCTTAACACCTATGCATAGATGAAATGATGAGCAAAGTTTGAGGTTACTTCCCACTTGAGATCAACATGGAAAAAGTGATTTATACAGAGAAAGCTTATGTTGGGGATACCTAGGTTGCTCTATGGAATAATCACAGAGAAAAGAACGCAGATTTAATAACGAAGCTCACACTAGTGCAACATCCTAACCTAAAGGTAGAGATAAGAATGCAAATGATGTCAACACATGGATGATAGAAAATCAAAATAACTTACTTGAAAAGAGATTTTCGTAGCAATTTGTCCATAAGAAACTCGTATTCTAGATCAAGATCTTTTAAAGTGGTATTTTCTCCAACCTTATCTTCATCTGTATATCTCCCTTGAGTTGACCCCTTCAGGTCATAGCGGCGATGAATTCTTAATTCTGTGCAAAACATATTTCCCATGACTACAAATCGTACCTATAAAGAATAAGAAACATAAAATTCTCACTAAACATAAGTGACAGGAATGGCAGAAAGTAATATAGGGGCATATGACAGCTGCAGATACCTTTCTCCCACCTCTCACTGTTATTCGGTGGACCCCAAAAAATTTTGTGATGAGTGTATTTTCATACTCCCCTACATGACTGTAATAGTTTGGAAGCATCTGCAGAAGGGTCTGTATAGACAAAGAAGAACATGCATGCATTTGTAATACTATGTTGATTAAGAAAACAAAATTAAGTTAAAATTACAATTTTCCATTTCACAAAAACACCTAGAGAGTGCATCCAGTTAGGACCTCTAATTTGATAACCACCAATATCATAATATTTTAGAGTTTAGGATTCAGAGATTCATTAGAACCAAACCTGAATTTGTAAGCAGAACTTTCAGCATGATAAAATTACCTAGTGAAGTACATTGGATCAAATGGTTAAAGTGCAATTCTAGTATGTCAATTAAGCCTCTCTTTTTTCCTCAAGATATTTACATTGCAGCTTTTGGTTAGTGGACCTTTTTTCCCCCAAGAGAATACAACCATACTGCCTATGCGTGCCTTTATTTTTGTTGAGATACATCTGCTAAATGTATCCTATTTTTATATGCAATGTTTTATCATTAATCAAGTTTTATTAACTAAGTCTTAATTTATACACAAAGATTAGTTTAAGATACACAACTGACCTCTTCAAGCTTGATATTGAGGCAAATAAATACCATTTATCAAGAAGATAAAAGTTTTGATTAACATCATCCACTGTCAAGAAGTTCCTTATGAAACTAAAACAATACCTTAAGGTGCACACTAAATGGTTCGAAATAGAGATCCTAGGGAGGAGAAATAGTTAGGCAGTCTATGAACTCACTCATAAAGTAAGCCAGTAGTGAAATGGACTTGTATAAAAAGTGAATTGACCTTACATGATGATGTATGATTCCATCCATGTCTTATGCATTTATTTGTCTGATTTATAGGAGAGTTGGCAAGTCTACCTAGCAATTTTTTCAAAGAAGTTAATATAGACAGAATAGTTTCTTCTTATTCGGGTTGAAGAAAATTCTCTCCTGCTCATAGTTGTAATGATTTTAGGCTTTCGTTTGTTGGCAACATTAATTGTTCTTTGAAAAAATTTTTTTTTTTATTATCTATCTTCTCTTATCAAATCTTACTTTCCTTTTCTGTAACCATTTTTTAGAAGAATATGGATTTGCAAGAATATTTCAAGGCAAAATTAAAATTGCTAACACATCACAACCTAATATCATGACACCTATGGGCAACACCTTGATAGGAGGATTCCCCAAAGGAATTCTTCTCTACTCCCCTGATCTTCATTCTACACCATACCGACTCCCATTTCAAAACATCATAAGGTGTGGAATTAGAACAAGGGGAATCTCCATGGGAACTAGTCCCTCAGATTTCACTTAAGGCTTCTATTATCCAACTTTTTGCCAAAACTAAATATATTTGGAACTTGATGACTTAAGAAACTTGATAGAAGCGCAGGTCATACTAGCATATAAACCAGTAAAATATCAAACACATAAATAGAACCCAATGACAGATGCACATTATGCATCTTTAGGTCAATAAAAAAGCAACACGATCAATGATCAACTTGACTAAACAAAGACCCTTTGTCATTAACGATATAGAATATGTTTTTCACAGAAACTGTCCAGTATCCTTTTTGTTCTCCCCTTACCTCAACCCATAAAATCTGCAAATGAAACTGTACAACCCTAATGGTGCAACTACTGATCTTAAAACATACACAATCAAAGCTTCAAGTCCTATCTTCTTTTCTAGCTTACAACTCTCCATATTTACACAAATGTATTTATATGCTAGTGAAGTTCAATTTGAACTTGCTACTTATCCATGGGAAAAACTCTCAGATTCAATGGGTAACTGGGCTCTAGTCTCCAATAGAATAAAGTGCACTGCTCACATCTAATCTGAAGCCATAGGAATTATTCAGTCTCCACATACTGAAACTTTTTGATCTAAAAAGCCAATTAACTGGTAGCAAGAAAAGACAAAGTATTCCTAATATATGCATCAAAAACATGAAAGTATCTACAGAACCATCATTTATTTTCCTTTCTACTACTATTATGCTGTCATGAAGAGAAGATACAACCCTCAGGCCCTCGATAACTCTGAGAAACTCCATGCTTTTCTTTGACAGACATTAATTAGGATGGTGATCACATTCCCTTCATCATCCACCAAAAATCTCTTACTAAGATTTAGTAAAACAACGAAGGGAAAGCTTAAGAACTAAGCTCCATTTAGAGCTAAGCTTTATTAAACATTTAGTAGATACCAAATGATCATGTTGATAACCACCCCCCACATTTCAATTTCTGACCCTGAGAAAGAGGGAAAAAACTAAAGTTTACAGAATCATGCAGAAATGAGTGGCATCCCTCACAAGAATCTTTAAGCATGACTGTGGATAAAATCTCAACATGTAACTGCATTTTTCATGCTTTATTCTGTATTTTAAATCCTATTGAAAGCATGCTTTATGATGTCTATCTAACAGGAGGATTTTCCTTTAAAAGCAAGGCAAATATCAGTAACAATTTCTTGAAAGTCCATGCAGAATCAAATAGGATTTGTTTGGCAACTCCATTTCCTAGGTGGGTTTTAATGTGAACAAACAATTTGAAACCTCAATTATAAAGGATCTGATGATAGACAACTGTAAACTTCATTCAATAAGGCAAGTTGCCATAGAAACACAGGGAACTTTGAGCACACTAAGATATCAGATCATATTCAGAATGAAGGTTTCTCTGAATTCAAACCTTGAGTTCGAACTTTTTTAATGTCTTAATCACAAATCTATCATCATGTGAAAGATAGAAGATACTGCCACTTTTTCCAGGGGAAGAAAGCTCCCTTAGACCATCATCGCCGCAAATGGACATCATGTACTCAGCTGCATCTAGCTTGAACATCTCCCTTAAATTCCTGAAATGACAATCCCACACAATTTGACAATGTCTCACGTGTAAAATCATTGAATATCAAGCTTTCTTCTTCACATTCACTTTCATAAATATCTTGGAGACTTGTGGTAAAAACTTTCATTTTTCTTTCCACAGTATACCCTAAAGGGAGGCATCAACATAACATGTCTGCTAGAAAATGCAAATAGAAGAACACAAGAAAAAAATCATGGAATCCAATTCTTTCTACTGATCAGAGGAACAACCTGTTGGTGTACCGTGATATCCTAGATACTTCACTTCTGAACT
Organism: Salix purpurea; assembly: GCA_027405865.1. Lineage (NCBI taxonomy): Eukaryota > Viridiplantae > Streptophyta > Magnoliopsida > Malpighiales > Salicaceae > Salix > Salix purpurea. The sequence continues at coordinate 1,883,716 of CM050328.1, read as the reverse complement.
TTTACACGAAGGTCATAGGAAACAGGGAACACGTATTCATAAATTGTAAGGGAAACTGTAACCAGTTCTTTGTTCATTTTGAACTGAGCTTCGGCTATATCTTCTAAATCCTAATAAGGTCAAGAGTGTTTTGTCACTGTAATCAAAAGTCCTGCTATAATTTAAAATCAGACATATTGGGAGCTATTTTTATAGTTCTCGACAATTATATGATTCCTTTTCATCTGGAAAAAAGAATGCATAAACTCCCTGGTTTACACTTGGAAGTCATTTGGGAGAGATTAAAAACCTTCAGAACGGTTGTCTTGCAGCTGTTTCTTTCATATATTTAAGATATATGGTGCTTTTAATCTCTCTTTTTGTGAGTTATGCAAACATACGATGACAAATACCTGAAGACCATAGGGCAGTAGTCTTTCCAATAGAAATCAATAGAATAGTGTGGTGGTGTAAACTGGGAACCCTTTCTGGGAAAATACATCCTTATTCTAGCTCGATCTCCAAAATCAGAATCTCGAACTTCACGCATAGGCACTGGTGTAATCTTGCCAACAGTGTACCTGTGAACTAAAGATCAAATATTTTGCAAGAATGCTAATGTGCAAGAATATGTTCAAGAAAATTTAAATGTAGAAAAAGTGTATTGAAAAAGTAACATGAACATGCACATGCCTGAAAGAGCTATCAACCATGGCCAAAAACCAAACTATCAAAACACCAATTTAGTCCATTTAAACTAGGATGATCAACTTCCAATGATTGAAAACTTGTAGCATATGATGGAACAAAAAGAAAAAGAAAAAGTCTGATTCCACCCTGGATGTAATAGCATGCACACGCACACCAAGTAACTTAGATTTTAATAGTTGAGGTTGCTCTCAAAGAGATCATACCAAAAATAACTTCACATATGGTCCATCTAAAAAAAAAAAAGCAAGAAAATCCACATGTAGTCAGACATTTTAAGATAATGACAACCAAATTAACACTTTCTACCAGCTGACACATTTTTTATTACTAACGATAATTTTATATGCAACAAACCCATAGGTTTGTAACCTTGCTTGGATAGTGATATCACTATGGATCAAATGCTCTGATATTCCAATGCCCAATAGCCTGTCACATTTTGCTAGTTTCCAGTAGCACATATGAGACTAAAGAGAACGTGCAAATAAAATAACCATTACCCATGCAGACTGCAGCAGCACATTTCTGATGAATGCGATACAGTCAATTCTAGTCCAATTTTACAAAAGGAATGATTTGAAAGCAGAAAACAGATACCAGAAACAAACAAAAAATATGGGTAAAAAACAGATGAAGCGGTATAAAAGAAGGAAAGATAGACTTCAATGTCTTTCCATTTACCTTATACCAAGTTGCAAATTAAGCATTAGATAATAGCTCCGTTGTCCTTTGAATATATCCACACATGACTTCCTTTTAACTCCTTTCACATGAAACTTGTTTCTCTGTTTAGTTTTGCGGGATGGCTCTGTACCTCTAACTTTCTCGTTTTTCAAAACTCCTTGCAAGTATTCCCTTTCATAAACTACAGTGGAGTTATTCTGAACCCCACTTTGACCTTCTTCAGAGGTTCGGGACATACATGGTTCACGATATATAAATTCTCCAGCAGGATTACAAAGACTCCATTTTTCATCTAGCAAGGCATTTCCTTGTGATAATCGGCCAGGATCTCTTGAGATTCTATTGATTGACATTTTCTTAGATAGACTGCCCAAGACATTTGGTTTTGGAACCCTGACTTCCTCTGAATTTATAGAGGAACCATGAGATAACAAATTTCTTCCAATTCCATCACAGCTTATGGAGCTGCCCCACTTCCTTAGAGACGGATGTTTGGTTCCAGCTGGGTAGAATGTTCCTTTTCCATCCTTAAGGCCCATGCTCCACATTCCAAAGTAGTATCCCCCATCTGCAAATCTATAAACTCCAGATCCATGTCTAAGACCATTTAGCCAAAAGCCATCAAAAACATCACCATTTTCCCATTTCATAACCCCTCGGCCACACATTTTTCCGCCTTTCCAATTCCCAATATACATATTTCCACTATTCCAAGAGTACCTGCCATAGCCTTCATTCATCCCCTCCTTCCAAGAACCTTCATAAACATCTAAATTAGAATATCGTTTCCTTCCAAGCCCATGCTGTATATTCATTCTCCAGGCCCCTCTGTATTCAGACCCATCAAGTCCAGTAAAGGTGCCAATTCCATGAAGGTAACCACCAGAGAAATCACCTTCATACATAGCACCTGATGACCAAAGTATCTGTCCTTTACCAGTGATATTACCTTCTTCCCAGTCACCCTCATACACTGTTCCATCGCACCATATATATTTACCCTTGCCATGGGGAACTGTTCCCTTAAAGCTACCAATATAGACATCTCCATTTGATAAGGGCTGCTTGTCGATACTGGAATATGAAAAGTAACAAATCAAGAAATTTTCATGATTATTATTATTATTATTATTATTATATTATCGAGAGCGACAAATAATGATTTTTGTAAGTCCAAAAGCTTACCCTCACCTTACAAACAAGAAAAAAAAAAGGAGATGGATCGACAGAAATGAAGATTTGGTAACAAGATGAGTACCTTTCACTGCCTTCAATGTCTAATAAGCGACGCAAGAGCACCATTTGCTATTTTGGTTCTGAAAATACGATACAGTTTATCACTATTAAATGATACATCCACAAGATTCCTCCTCATTTAAACATTTCATACCATATCAACGTTAAAAAATCAAACATTATTCTCAATTAATTCCATGTTATGTCCGAAATATTTGATGAGCATGCCAACCACTGACTTAACAAGAATTACAAACTTCTAACCAAGAAAACTGATGGTAATATAAAAAATCCCATATACGCTATAGCTCCTTGATTCCTCATTCTCCACCGGTTAAAAAAACAAAGATCATGGCTATGCGAAAATTTCCTCTTACGAAATCAATAAAGTGGTATTTCTCTCATTTACACCAAAACAACCCATCCATTAGGGTTACCACTATCAAAAGAAACTAAATATGAAATTATTACATAGAAATAAACATATTGTTTGGCTCCCTCATAAGAATGAATAGTAACCCTATTAAACCCCAACCCCACCATTAAGCTAAGCGAATACAAAAGGACAGGAAGAGAACCCTAAAGGAAAAACCATGATCTTTCATAACCATTAAGGGGAAAAAAAGAAATGAAAATAACCAAACTACACAAACACACGCAGAGAGAAAACAGACCCTAAAAGATATCATAAACTCACCTGAAACATGCTAGAAAATAAATCCATGCATCCTCCAAGCAATTAAGCAACAACAAGAAAATGAATCCCAAATTTTTTTAGCTCAAAAGGAGCAAAACAATAAAAAAGCAAAAAGGTTGTATCTTGTCCTATTGCGCTTCCAGATCCTCCCCAGCTGTTGCCCCCCACAAATTGAAACTTTACCCTTTTTATCTCTCAAAAAACATTAAATCCTGCTTTTCTTTCCTTTCCTGTAGGTAAAAAAAATGTCTTTCGTTTCCTTCTCGAGTGTTATGTCGAGTTGGGATGCTGTCTGTTGTCAGTCAATTTGCCCATGCATCCAATTCCATTCCCTTCTTCCAGCTTTCACTTTCTCTTTTCCCTTCCGATCATTCCATTTCCATTGTATTTATTTTGACTTCCACATTCAGCTCTCCTAGCTCCATCTGAAGGGACAAAAGCAGGAGCATGACATTCGCATCCCATCCACTCTCAAGAATCTTCCCTCGTGTCCGACCATCGCTAGTGGGCCCACGGGTGTTTTTGTTCTGACATGTGTGTGCCTGTATAGCCACGTGGGACCCACTTACAGATTTGACCGCATTCTCATGAGGCCCAGATGAGCTTTGCTGTTCATGATTGGACGACTGAGAGCAGGGCCGACGTGATGGTGCTATGTTTTCCAAAATATTTTTTCATGGTTAGCTTTTTTTTTAAAAAAAAAAACATAAATCGTGTTTTTATAATTTTTGAGTTATATTATTTCAATGTATTAATATAAAAAATTAAAAAATACATTATTTTTATGTATTTAAAAAAATCGAAAATTGATTTTTTATAATTTTCACTCTCTCAAATATCATCTTAATCGTTTTAATATGTTTTTATTTATTTTCTATAATTTTATTGTATTATTAAAAGAAAAAAATAAAAAGTATTATTTTAATATATTTTTAATTGAAACACATGAGTTGAACTATATGTTTTTTGTTTTTTTTGTAAATATTCATATAATTGATTTATTTAATAATAATTATAGTGTGAAAAGAAGTGTCGAGAAAGGAAGGCAAAAATTGCAATCTACATGTAAGATTAGATTCTTCTTCAGCTTCTGTCTTTTTCTCGGTTTCTTTTACTCGTTAGATTACAAAACAATCAAACTCAATACGACGTCAAATCAAACTCTCAGTGCTCAAAAACAGTGTGTTTTTTAAAATAATTATATATTTTTTTTTGTTCAAATTAATTTATATTTTTATATTATTTTGAGATTTCTGAGACAGCCCCTTTGATTTATTTATCCATTTGGTTTCTTTTCCATTACAGTTTGAAGTTTTTAACCTTATTGACTGTTGAATTCGGACATGATCATGCCAAAGCATGATAAAGACACATATATCAAGAGACAAAACAATGTCGTTTTTATCTCGGTTTAAATTTTAATCTGTTTCTGATTTTTCAGTCAAATGTCAACTGAAACATGCTGATATTACTTTGTCTGTGCTGTTTCGGCTACAAAAAAAATATCATCTCTGGCCTGGATAAATTTTTATGGGATACTGATGTGACCTGACTTTTTTGCTTTTCATCTCTCGCCACTTGGACAAATTGTTGTCACTATATATATAAACAATAAAAAATTCTAAAAATATATATTATAAAAAAATAAAATTGTTGCGTCAACTTTGATTTTATAAAAAAATAAAAATTATATTTTTTATTTTATTTTTTTCATATATATAATTAATTAATTATATAGGAACAATATAACTCCAAAAAAAATGCATTGAAAAGCTCCGAAACCGAAACATTCCGTTTCAATTGAAAAAAACAAAACATCAACCGAAACAAAACAAGAAACTGATCAATTCATTTCTCGTAACCTTTGAAAGTGGGCTGCAATCTGTAATTTAGAATCGATTAATCAACCGAAAGATTGTGACAGTGAAACGATTTACATCCATTTTTTTTTCCAGGAGCTTTTTTCCTCGTTGATTCTTCATCTTGGAAGAATGAAAGCCGATGCAGAAGACTTTTCAGTTTACAGCATGTTGAAGTCTACCAAAGGGACAACGTGTAAAGCCTTTCACGAGCACATTTTTAATGCTGGAAGGCTTCTCAAAGATGCTTATTTTGTAGTTAAGGTACGCTATACTCTCTTTAAGATTATAAGCCTGTTTGGCACGCCGGTACAACTGATGTTTTGTTAAAATTCATTTTTTTTTCATTTTAAATAATATTTTTTTGGTCTTTTTAGATCATTTTGATGTGCTAATATCAAAAATAATTTTTTTTAAAAAAAATATCATTTTGATATATTTCTAAATGAAAAGCACTTTACCGCATTCCCAAATAAGCCATATGTTGTTGATTCCTCACCAAGAAACCTCATCCTTTAAGAGCTCACACTTGTTTGCTCGCCAGCTCATTGCTGAGATCTAGTCTGACCTAGCTTTTGGAGTTTATCTTTTTACTAGCAGTTTTAACCAAGTGGGTTGCATTTTCCCTCTCCATCTTTTGTGGAAAACTATTATTACTAAAATTGTTTTTTTTTTCAACTAGAATGGAATGTTTCATTTCAAAATGTTTCGGTGCGCCGTTTTGAAGTTGTATTGTTTATGCATATATATTAATTCATTTTTTTTAGTTCAAATCCAAAAATAAAATTATTTTAAATTGTGCAATTTAATCTTAATAAAGACACAATAAAATGATTTTTCTGAACAAAATTATGAACATGTATAATATTACGAGAATGTCATCATCAATCTTGCAAGGTCAACATTCTCTAATTGCTCTGAAATTTTGACATAATATATATAAATATATCAAGAGATTCCTTGTAAATTTAATCTTAATCTACCGGTCGGATTAAGAGATATGATTGATATTGTAAAATTATTCATTATTTAAAAAAATTGTTATTTGGACGAAATGAAACGCGCGGAACGAAACCGGAACGTTTCGGCCGGTATTTGACCGAAAAATCCGTAACGGGCTGGAAGTTAAAAAAAACGAGAAAAAACGACGTTATTTTTTCTCGTTTTTTTTTTAATTAATATGAAACATTTCGGCCAGAACGGGATAAAACTAACAAACCTGGTTCTTACTTCATTAACATCTTGTAGATTTAACTGTGCATGCATGTGACCATCCTTGATTTTCCTTCATTTGGTTATTCTAATTCGAAAATTCCAAATCTTATGCTTCCGTGGAGACTGCAATATAGGACCGTTGGGAAATTGATATTTAGACAAATCTTGGCTTCCTTAGCTTTCCTTCAACAGCTGTGCTTCCAAGCATCTGTGGACAGATCTTGATGTACTATTTTTTTATTTATTTCTGCTCTATTTTTAGCTATAGTTTCGTATCTGTTCGAGAGTATGATTGAAATTATTTTTAAAAATATTTTTTTATTAAAAATACATTAAAATGATATTTTTTATTTTTTAAAATCATTTTTACCATCATCATATTAAAATGATCTAAAAATATCAAAAAACATCAAAATAAAAAAAAAATCACTTTTTTCTTAAAAGTGCTTTCCAAACACATCATCAAACACCCCCAATCTCTAAGTAAGCTTTGATGTAAAGGGTTTCATGAAATTTCGTATCTATTTTTGGGAATATAGTTGAAGTTATTTTTGAAAGTATTTTTTTGTTAAAAAATACATTAAAATAATAAATTTTTTATTTTTTTAAAAAATCATTTTTGATATCATCACATCGAAATGATCTAAAAACAAATAAAAAAATAATTTAAAATAAAAAATTTTCAAATTTTTTTAAAAGTGCTTTCCAAAACACATCATCAAACGCCCCCGATCTCTAAATACGCTTTGATTTAAAGGGTCTCACGAAATTGATGTGATTTTGTATTGCATATAAGGTGTTCATAAAATGTTACCATGAAAGTTTTGGCCTTAGAAAATGCTCTAATATTAGTTTAATAGCAAATTAAAGATAGAAATATTAGTTTTTTTTTTTTTTTTTTTGGGGGGGGGGATCCGAGGAAATTCCATCCCGGAAAGCGTACTTTATAATCTAGATGAGTGAATAAAATTTCGGCTGTCTCATGTTCTTACAAGAGATGCACGCTGTGATATTAGTTTAATGACAAAACAATAATCATCTGTTTGATGAAAAGCTGTAATATTAATATTTTTAGTCATTACAATCTATATTTTTTTTTGCTTACAAAAAGCTAAATGTCAAGTACATGTATAAAGTTCAGAAAAAATAAATATAAAATCCAAGATGTAAGAAATAATTTTTGAGCAGAAGCAGCCCATGTGAACAATGTTAAATGAGAGGACCACTTCTCGTTCTTGCAATTAAAAAACATGCACAAGAGCAACACTTGGCCTCGACCCAAACTAGTTGGGGTCAGCAATATGTATCTTTTTGCAGCACCAATCTCAATCATAAACCAGATCCTTCACAATTAATGCCAAGATATTTTATATACTTCAGTAACATTCCCCTCAATGTAATAATATATATCAGGTGTTCCTATCCTGAGTTTCTGAATTACTGTTTGGAAGCGTGATTAAAATAATTTTTTTTAAAAAATATTTTTGAAACACAATACGAACCAGCTCGATAGTATTTACGGTTCTCATTTCCCAAAAGCAATTCCTTGCACAAAGATCGTAAAATCCATTTCATAACCCACCCATTTGAGATAGGGTGTGTTAGAGAATAATATAAATCATATTATGGGGCCTCACTTAAAAGCTTAAGCTTTTAGGTGAGATGGTTCCTTAACATGGTATCAGAGCTTTGTTGACCCAGCGGTCACGAGTTTGAATCTCACCACCCTCATTCTATTTGATAAAAACCAAGTACAAGGTGATGTGGGCCTGTGCAAGTTTCAAGCCCAAAGAGCTTTCACTTGAGGGGGTGTGTTAGAGAATAATATAAATCATATTATGGAGCCTCACTTAAAAGCTTAAGCTTTTAGATGAGACGGTTCTTTAACAGGGTGCATCGAATTCTTTCCCTCTTCCGAGCGTGATTCCTCGTCGTTGAACCACAATCTCCTTAGCTTGGTCTAGAAATGTCAGCAAAGATAGATCTCCTTATGAAGGTTTCTTGCATTTGATTCTTGCAGGTTTATGGGCTTGGATGTGCTTGACAGGCCAAGTGTTTGCTGAGTTCTAAACCCACTGAAACATTGTTTTTTGCAAGTTTGAATTTTCTGCTGTCTTGCTCTAGCCATAATTGTCAATTTCGCTTTGATTGATGTTTTTTTAATTGATACATAATATTGATTTTGGAATATTTCGATGCACCATTTGGGTTGTACCGTTCATATATAATTATATATATATATATATATGAAAAAAATTAAAAAACAAAAAAATAAATATAATTTTTATTTTTTATAAAATCAAAATTGACGCAACAATTTTATTTTTTATTGTTTTGATTTTGGTATATATATATATATATAAACAATGACATAAGCCCATTCAAAGACATGCGGTGATGACAACATCAAAGGTTGTTGTCTAGCGTGAGATGAAAAGCAAAGTGACAAATAACCAATTTCTCCAAGCAGCGGGAGATGAAAAGCAAGAAAGTCAAGTTAGATGAGAGATGATTTTTTTTCTATAACCGAAACGACTCAGACAAAGTAATACCGGCATGTTTGGCAGATATTTGGCCGAAAAAATCTGGAACGGACCGAAAATTTAAACCAACGTGAAAATAATATTGTTTTATCTTATTTTTTTAACTGGTATGAAATGTTTCGACCGAAATGAAACGAAATTGTCAGTATGCTCTGGCAGAGTCATGCTTAAACCATGCATGGAGCCTGTCTTAATTATATTTCTTCATCCTTCGATTTTGTCAGGATTATACCTCTTTCTTTCCACAGGAATTATCTGTTTGACAGAGAACTTGGACTCGACACGTTTACCTCTTTTATTGATAAGATTTCGCATCCTAACAATCCTAACATTGGAGGAAAAATGGCTGACAGGGACAAGACGCAAGAACTCAGTCTTGCTGGAATGGACGCAATTCCATCCCAAGGAACACAATCAAGTTATTGCACTGCACGTGATCTCATTGCTTCTGATTCTTTTAGAGCAGAAAGGAGCTGGTTTGTGAGGAAATATTTCACAACAAAGAATTGAGGATTTTCCCAGCTAATGCGAAATTGGGTGGGTGAAAGAGCCTGTAATCTATCAAAAGGCAATGAGAATGCATGTCTCGCTTCGGATGGTATCTACAGACAGGCCGTATCAATTTGCTATCAAGAGTATTGTTAACTATACATATATATATACACACATATATGTTAGAGAATAACATAAATCATATTTTGAGACCTTACTTAACAACTTAAGCTTTTAATTTTTTAACACGATATCAGAGCTGTATTGACCCAGCAGTTACAATTTCGAATCTCACCATCCCTATTCAATTTGATAAAAATCAAGTATAAGGTAGTATGAGACTATGCAAGTTTGAAGTCTAGATGACTTTCACTTGCATTTAAGCTTCTAGATAAGATGATTACTTCAGCACCATTTGTTTTCAAGGATATGAAGGGGTACATATATATATATATATATATATATATATATATATATATATATATATATATATATATCCCAGTTTTGAGGAATTTGGTGAATTGGTGAGAGCTGTGCCTGCTCTAGTCTTGGAATGCTAAAGGGATGAACAACAAGTGAAATTAGGAAATGTTCACGACTAAATGACATATTTTTTTTCCAAATCCAGGGCTAAATAATGTAAGGATGCGTGCATGGCAAATGTATCAATAGGAATATACTTCGAAAGATCATTGCAGAATCAATATGATGAGAGTGAAGAGTCATGGCGCATTCGGTATCTGTACAGGATAGGAATGAATCCTATCTGACCAAGCATTTCTCTCCTTTGGATCGAGAACAGAAATGGATTTCCAAACTGCGCTGTTACACTTGAAGCCACTTCCAAATGCAATCTGCCAAATCCTGTCTCCCTTCTTCACCTTTCCCTTGGCCTCCAGGTAGCAGAGTTCATACCAGACTGAAGAAGATGAAGTGTTGCCAAATCTATGAAGCGTCATCCTTGAAGCCTCGCCATCTTCCTTCTGCAGCTTCAGATTACTCTCCACAGCATCGATTATGGCCCTTCCCCCAGCATGTATGCAGAAATGCTCGAAAGCCTTCTTAAAATCTGGCACGTAAATCTCTTTTCTTCCTGCTGTCACCCAGAGTTTGCGATGCACAGCTCCCCACCCGCACCGGAGCTGTTCGAGATACGGCAGCACGAGGGGGCCGAGCTCTGATATATTGGTTCTTAACGCGTTGCCGGCGACATGTGAGAGTGACCTTGATAGCGACACTCCGACGAACCCATCTCCGTCATCTTGTTGGATGACGGAACCGTATGACCGGTCATCGGATCCCATGTGGGTTCGGACAAGGTGCAGGAGCTTGTACTTTGATCTCTGTTCATCGTGCTTCTTGTTTGACAGCAAAATAGCAGCTCCACCCATACGAAATATAGTGTTGGTTACGAGCATTGACTTGGCTTTACCGTGATAAGCATTCGTAGAAATGGCTTCCATGCTCAGAACTAGAGCCAATGAATTCTTGTGAACTTTCAGAAGGTCTTTCGCCAGACTTATCGACAAGAGCCCGGCACCGCACCCCATCCCGCTCAGGCTGAAGCTCTTTATGTTGCTCCGGAATCCAAACTTGTTTGTGATCATCGCAGTAATGGATGGGGTAGGACAGAAAAGGCTGCAGTTGGATATTAAAATATCAATGCTCGTGGGACTGATGCTGTGCTTGGATAGAAGATCTTCAACGATCGGGAAGAGAACTTGCTCAACCTCTTCAAGAGATGCTTTAAAGTAAGCTTCCGGTGGCAGCTCGTGCAGTGCAATCGGCATGCAAGCTTCATCTCCTATGCCGGATCTTTCCACAACTCTTTCCTGGAACTCACTGCAGTCTGTACTGAAGGTACCGCCGATATGCAGATGTTCTACGAAGCTGGCGATTGTGACCCGCAAGTTATCTGCCGGAAGATAGCAGGTGAAGTCAATGAGATAGATCACAGAATTGGATCTGATCAGAGCGAGGTAGAGAAAGTAAGTTATCAGAGTGGTGATCACAAGGAAGAAAGTAGAAATGGAGAAAGGAGCTTCAAATATCTCGGTTCCCATTGATGAAAACTCGATCGAAATTGATTTCTGTTCCTTGTTCAATCACTCCTAATTGCAATTAATGGTCTCTGGGATATGAACATGGATCGAGTTCTTTTATGCTGACGCCATTGAAAGAAGTTTTAAGAAGCAACCTGTTGTCGACAACCACATGAAAGGAGTGGGGCGGACAACCAAAGCAATCAATTTACGTCTTCTGAGCCGAGTGAGAAGTGCTCAGCTTGCCCATGAAAACCAGCTGAAATGATTGATTGATGAGCATGAAATCTTATAATATAATTTATATTATTTTCTATTCTACCATGTATTTCCTGGGTTGTTTTGCAAGTGTGTATAATCACTCGAAAGGAATTCCTAGGCCTGAAGAAGGCAAGAAGCCATGCGGAACTCTCTCTTCTTCCAAATAACGTTAAAAATTTGTTAAAATGATATGTTCTTGATTAAAAAATGACTACTTAATGAGGAGATTATTTACTCATTAATTGATCGATAATAACTTCATATATACATACATATATAGAAGTGAATTATTAAAAGTGTGATTGTGGTTATTTTTTAAAATATTTTTTGTCAAGAAATACATTATTTTTTTTTAAATTATTTTATATATAAACACATAAAAATGATTTAAAAATATCAAAAAAGTTTAATTTATAATAAAAAATAAAAATATATTTTTTTTTCAAAAATAACAATGTGGATATTTCTCTTGTATTTTAATTAAAAATATATTAAAATAATTTGTTATTTTAATATTAGCATGTTCAAATAATAATAAAAAATATAGTTTTCATGTAAAAAATAATTTTCAAAATATTTTAGAAACATTATTAAAAATAAAAGTAATTTAACAAAGAAGAAAAGGAAAGAGAAAGGAACAAATTCTTGGGAGAATCTTGATTTTCCTTACTCGTCCTCAATTCCTTTCTCATCAATAATATGTTTTAAATAAATAAAAAATGGATTTGAATTGAAAATAGAAAGTAATGAGCCAAGAAGAAGAACAATATATAGTTAAGAAAATAAAATTAATTGATTTAACAAGAAAAAGAGAGATAAAAGATCAAATTAATTGGCATATAATGATTTTTATTCCTCAATTTCTCCCTCAGAAATAAACATCTCCCAATCGCTAACGAGGTTTTGCTCAGCACAATAATGGAGTCTCCATTCCCAGAACCCATTTCTCCAGGCAAAACACGCATAGGCTGGATAGGCATAGGCGTGATGGGAGCTGCCATGGCTACTCGCCTTCTCTCTGCCGGCTACTTTATCACCATCTATGCTCGCTCTCCGTCTAAAGCCCTTCCTTTACAGTCCAAAGGAGCCCAGCTCGTCGATTCGCCTTACAAGGTCGCCAAATGCAGCGACGTTGTTTTCACCATGGTGGGACACCCATCAGATGTCCGATCAGTTGTCCTTGACACTGATCATGGCATTCTTGCAGGCCTTAATCCCGGTGGCGTCATAGTGGATACCACCACCAGTTCGCCGGCTCAAGCACGTGAAATCTTCCAAGCTGCCAAAGCCAAAGGCTGCCATTCTATCGATTCTCCGGTTTCCGGTGGTGATCTTGGTGCTAGAGATGGCAAGTTGGCCATATTTGCTGGTGGCGATGAAGTTGTTGTGAACTGGCTATCTCCTTTGTATGAGGTTTTGGGTAAAGTTACTTACATGGGTAAAGCAGGGTGTGGTCAAAGCTGCAAGATAGCAAACCAGATTGTAGTGGGCGCTAATTTGTTGGGTTTGAGTGAAGGGCTCGTTTTCGCAGAGAAAGCTGGTTTGGACGAGCGGACATTTTTGAATGCAGTGAGGGCTGGGGCCGCGGGGACGACGGTGATGGAGCTGTTTGGGGGGAGAATGATTGACAGGGACTTCAAGGCTGGTGGTTTTGCTGAGTATATGGTGAAAGATATGGGAATGGGCGTGGATGTTGTGGAGGAAAGTGAGGATGAGAGGGTGCCTGTCTTGCCCGGTGCTGCTCTGGGCAAGCAGTTGTTTTCTGGGATGGTAGCAAATGGAGATGGGAAACTTGGCACTCAAGCTCTTATAACTGTCATAGAGAGGCTTAATGGCAAGTAAGACTTCTTTGTTTCTCATTCTGGTTCATGAGCTATCAACTATGTGTTTGAATTAAATCCATTTAGCTTCAACGTACCTGTGTGTGCACTAAGATTTTCCATGAAAAAGCAAGGATCAAGTACTTAAATGCTTCCATTTGTCCTGAATATGGATTGTATTTAGATGGAAAATAACGGTTGTTAGACCTGGGATTGATTGAGGTGTAAGAAGTGTATCTTTCTTGTTTTTTCTTTGTTATAACTGGGGTGTCCAGGTTACATGACTCAGTGAATACCTTGCAAGCCTGATAGTCAGGTAAGGCATAACGGGGATAACAGACATGCACAGAGAAACTTGAACCCGGGCTTAGAGGAAAGGAACAAGTCCCTTCCCCTGCCTAGTCCAATACCTCAAGTGCATATGATGAGTACACTATTGCTGCCATCTCTCATCTGTAACTATGCAACTTTCTGCATTTAGATCCACTGAAACGTCAAATGTGTTGTGCTAAGATTAACCAAGCATGGAACACAATTTTTCCAATTAATGTATGAAGACCAAACCAACCATGTTAGGCTCCAGATAATTAGATAGGAACGAGAAAAATTGATGGTTTATACTATGTTAGTTACTTTCGAGGTTTCTGCTTCATTGAAAGATTTCAATATTATAAGTTGGGATTTGAAGAACAAGGTAACCTTGTTAAAAAGAAACGTTTACGAACACATCTAACCCTTTGATGCGATCACAGCCACTTCCATTCATTTATGGAGATCCTCCTTGTTTTGTTGTTTTAATACACGTGTGGTGGCTCTGGATTCTGATCACCTCTCTCATGGTTCAATCAAATGATTATTTTTCCTGTTTGCTTTCAGGAAAGCGTAATTTATTTAATCTTGCTCCTTAATAATGGAATCTTATTTTGGCTCAAATTTCTCTCTTCATGCATATCCTGTCGCTAACCCTCAATTTACATAAGAAAGTTGTAGCCTGTTGTGTTATTCTTCTGTAATTTAAAGACTGATTTAATTTAATTATATAATTAAAAAAAAATTGATAGTAAAAACATCAACATCAATTCCGATCAACATTTTATACCCCTGACCCGAGTTATTTCTTAGAATCACCACGTTGAAAAGAAAAGAATAGAGAAGAAAAAATAGTTTTATAGGTAAGCATACCTTTATCAATATATAACTGGATTTTATTCGGGAACTTTTTGCTTTTGGTCTGAATACATTTGTACATGTTTCTATCAAAAGTCATAAGCGCAATCAAGATGTTTCTACAACTGGAACACTCGTGTAAGTACAAGAGTAGTTCTCCACCTCTGAATCATTCTTTCTGATCTTGGTCCAGGAAATCTTCCACGTCTGGAGCAGACTTATCCTACATGCAGATATTCATTTTCATAACAGTTCAGTGACAATGAAATGCTTTGAGACAAAACGAAATAAATAAATATAGAAGCAACAAACAGAAGTTATTAATCATCTCTGCTGGGGAAAGAAAGGTGGAAGGAGCAGATTTAACAAGCACGTTTCTTTCCCTGGTTATGAGTGGGGCATTTATGATCCTATCACCCAAAATACAAATGGCCTTTTATGAACTGTTATTTCTGGGATTCTTTACAATTCACAGTAATTTTCTAAGAATTCACTTGTATATAACAGTTCAGTAAATGAAATATGAAATTGATATAAACACTAGGTTGTCAAAATATGGCCAGCAGATGGAGAAAGGTTAAAAAGAAAAGGCGCAGAAGAAAGTCGCACTGTCGGCATTTTCTGCTCAAATTAGATGGCTTCGTAAGTGATTGTCATCCTGAAATGGTCCAAAATGGTCCTCTCTTCACATCACATGTTCTACTATCATTTGAGAAGTTTCCAGACTAGTATATGAACATGTCAATAACAAGAAAGACACGGCAGGAAATTCACTCCCCAATACAACAAAAACAAAGGGAGTAGGATGGGTGCTACTGTGTATTCCATATTTTAGCATGTGCTTTACATGCTAAAAAATTACCTTCACACCATCCACAAACTGAAATTTTAATTGTAGATAATGGGAATATCTGAAAAATTATCAGCACAGTAACAGATGGTATGGACAATCAAGTTCAACAACATATACCAGAATCATTATAACAGCGTGCACTATTCAATTTCCAGGCAGTATGATCATAGGAATGGTTGGGAAAATGAGACATCAGGAGAAAAACCTCTACAGGTGGCAGCACATACAGAGGTAAACATTGGTGGAGATTGTAAATTCCCCAATAAAAACAAAAATTAGTATTATGTGAAAAGTTACTTTGTTTACCAATCTCATCTGCTTTTGAAGTTACTAACCAGAGGTTACTTGCGTTATGAAACAAGAAAAAAGATAGTAGATGGAAGAATGTGAAATGGGAGCACATAACAACCTTCGAGCAAACTCATTCATTGCATAAAGGGAAAAGAAGTGCGAAGAAAACCTTTCTGTTTCAATACTTCTCTTTGCCAGCATAAGTGTCAAGAAAACAGGAACCATCGCAGCACATAAATGCTTCAGAGTGTGTCCACTAACTATATGATGAGTCCACTTGTATATGGGTTTATCTTCAGCTTCTTCCACCTTAGCTAAAAGATAAAACCCTGAAAGCAAGGGCATGGATCAACGTCAGCAAGCAAATACCACAGAAGAAATTTCATTTTGGGAATATAACCGGAAAGTAGTAACGAAAAAGAAAACACAAACCTGCTGCCCAAAGCCAATACATGGAATGAGTGTACATTGGAGGCAACAAAATAGCCATTAGCGGAATGGCAATACAAGGAACAAACTGAACTACAGCATACGGACGAAGGTCATCAAAAAATCTGCATTGCAAATCAACAATCCCACAGAGATCATATCAAAATTTAAAAAAAGAAGAAAAAAAGCAATACACTTTCCCGTGTGTGGGCTCTTTTACCTCCAATAAGCAATGCTAATAGCACCAGCCAAAAGCAGAGGGATAATGGAAAAGGTTCCCTTTCGTTCGTCAATCCTTTCAAGGATGAAAATGGCAACAATTGAAGTGAAAGCAATAGTCATCTGCAGCAAGCATTACACACCATACCACGGCATAAATAAACAGTAATTATCCCAAGTAAAACATTAGAAAAAGAGAGGGGGTAAAGTGACTAACAGGCAAGCGATCCCAGACGAGACGGTCATCATCAGGCTTAAGATGGTAATAGCCAGAGCCAAAAGCAACAGCAACCACACCAACGAAAAAACAGTTCCAGCCCCATACCTCACCTGGCAACCTTTTCATTTTTATTTTAAAATAATAATCAGAAAAAAACAAAAAAAATAATTAATTAGAAAAGCAAAAAGCAGGAAACCCTAACCTGAGTTGAAAATAATTGCGATAATTACAGAGAATAAGGCCAATCACGCCAATTACAAGGAATGGAAAATTCGAAACCACATTCAGCGTATTCGGTATCCCTGAATTCAATTTTAGTCACAAAATCATACAAATTTATTATTAATAATAATTAAAATTAAAATTAAAATCATTAGAATTACCGAAGAACAAATCACGCTGATCAGCGAAGTTGTGGTATTCCTCTGATTGAGGAATGGATGGAGTCACCAACATGAGTATTATGAAGCACAAGATCGCTACCACCCATCCGTAGACGCCGCGTTTACTCATTTCTTCTTCTTATCTCTCTCTCTCTCTCTCCTGAGTGCTCAGAGTCAGAGCCGGGCTTCACACAGGATTTGTTTTTACTACTATTTATTAACGTGTTCAACAGTATTTCTTTCTTTTAACCCAACGACTAGTCGTCTGTCTCTTCCACTTGCATCACCAGTCATCGCGCAGACAACGTAAACGTAGGGTGTGTTTGACATTCCGATTGCGATTGCGGTTGAAAAAAAACAGTTTTAAAAAAAGCGTTTTTACTGTGGTGTAAAATAAGCAGTGAAGTGTTTGGTTAAAACTGTGGTTGAGTTGAAGGTTGAAAAAAAAGCAGTTTTGGGTGTTTGGTTACCAAACTTTTCATATTGCTTTTAACTTGTGAAATTACTTTAAAGGGTATATATATATATATATATATATATATATATATATATATATATATATTGTAAATTTCATTTATTATAATAATATAATGTAATTAATAATTAATGAAAAAACAATAAAATGACTAATAGATTAATTATTTTTTAAATTTTGTAGATTAGTAATCATAACAATAAAATGTATTGTTATTATTTTAAACTGACTAATATATTAATTTTATACAAAATTAATAGATTATTATTATACAAAATTATAATTATTTAATTATAATTTTGTATATTAATTTTTTTATGTAATTTTGTCATATATATATATATATATATATAATTTCTAAAAACGCGACAGGAGGAGGATCAATTGTAATCTGCTGAGACAAGAGGGACGAGCAAACCAAGGAGGATCAATTGTATATTAATTCTTGTCATTCTCATTTTTGTTTCCATCTGCAAATGTTCTATCAGCTTAATCAACTTTCCTTCCAATAATCAACAACATTCAACTCATGTTCCCGTGAACCTGATACACAAACCCACCACGAACTAGAATCCCTCCCAGTTTTTGTCTTCGGAGAGCAAACACCACTGTCAGCCCCGTCGTTGCCACAATCCCCTCCTCCTTTCGCGTTTTTTGGGGACAAGAGAAGGCAGCCGAAGGGTGTGGTTTTTTGGGGACGAGAAGAAGAGAAGGCAGATTGAAGGGTGTGGAGAAGAAGAAAAGGCAGAAGGATAAGGGTGTGAAGACGGGAGAAGAAGAGAAGGCAGATCGTCTTGTCCACGACGATTCTTGGTGCAGACGAGAGAGAAGAAGAGAAGGCAGATCGAAGGCTGTGGAGAAGAAGATAGGCTCGGATGAGAAGATAAGATTTTCAGATGGGTGTAGATTTTCGTCCGTGTAAACCAACAGATATATTTTTAATCGGAGGTATAAACGCAAATAGTGTAAACACAAATCGGCAAGAAATAAGTACCAAAAGTGAGCTTTTTTCCAAACGCCGTTTAAGATAAAAAGTGGCCGTGGGACCCACCTGAGAAACCAGCGTTTGGTACTTACCAAACACCTAAATTGTGGTGCGATCTGCAATCGCAGATCGCACCACAACGCCAAACAGCCTCGTAGTATGGTATACAATCAACTGTTGGGAAACCCACTACTGACCCGGCGGGTCAACCAGAACGGTTTCTAATTTTTTTTAAATAAATAAAAAAATAATCTTATTTGAAAACTACTTTGTTTATGATAGGAAATTCAAACACCTTAATTGACATTCAATATCATTATATATTATTAAACATCAAAACTTATCGAAGCAAACCATTTGGATTATAGGTGTAAATAGATTTGAAGTCTTTCAATTGCTAATAAAATTACCAAAATACCCTTTAAATAACGAATTTTAAACCTAGAGGCAAATTTTGTTATTGTTTTTTTATAGTGGTTTTTGTGTGATTATCAAGTTTGTTCAGGGACATTTTTCTATTTGGCTAAAACAAGAAAAAGATAGGCGCTCATATGGCATTGGAGAGGGAGCGTGGGAGACACCTGTGCTCTTCGAGCATGCATAAAGAGCATCCTGACATCAAAAAATGTCATTAAACTAAGTTCTTAGAAACAACATCGTGTCATGTTCCGATTGGTGTGACCCATGTCTTAAGTGGTAGTTCAGTTTATTGTTGGTAGGCCTTTTCCTCTCTTCTTTTATCTTTCCTCCCCTGAAAATTACAGTTTGACCCTTTTTGTTGTTGATATTTCAACTTTAGTCTATATTCTTTTAATCTCTATATTTTTGTCGTGGCTCTTTTGTAAAAGTTCTATATTCTCTAATTTAATCCTTTTTTTTTTTTTATCTTTTTCTTGGTGTTTTTGCAAACATTTATTAGTTTTTAATTTTATTATTCAATTGAAATTGATGGTATTATGTTTTCCAATTTGATTCTTATTGTTTTGATTTTTTTTCTCGACTCATCTATAAAAGTTATTATTCTTTTCAATTTCACCCTTAAATCAAAACATTATCTTTATTTTTTATGTCAGTTTTGATCCTCATTCTTTTGATTTTTTTTTGTTCTTATGCAAAATTGATTTTCTTTTCAATTTCACACTTCAATCAAACAAAAATAATAATTTTGATTTTCAATTTATTCCGCATTCTTTTAATTGTTATTTTTAAGTCCTTTTTGTATAATTGACTCTCTTTTTTTCAATTTCATTCTTCAATATTTGTTTGATTGAGAATTGGATTTCATGGTTTTTCATATTAGGTGCTTTGGGTTTAATAACTCGAATCACAAGTTTGATTTTTTTTTAAAAGTTTTTATAATTCTCTATTTTATACCAGTATATTCAAATCTTATGATCTAAGACGCAAATTTAGCAGGATATCTCAGGTTGTCTTGGTCCTCATTGTCAGGTTACAAGCTTTTCATGCTAACTTGGATTGACCAACCCATTTTTTTTTTACCTTGTTGTATTCTTTTGTGTTTAAAGGGTTATTGATCAATTTACTATCATTTTCTTCTTCTTTCATCAAATTGAACCAGAGTCAACTTATTCAAACTATTTGGGGGTCTATTCTATTGAAAGCAACAAAAAACTGGCAACTGATTTAGTGAAGACTAATAGTGATTGTTTTTTTTCTTGATATGATGAAATTTGTAAAGATTTTTTTATATATATAAATAGAAGAATAGTGCAACTTGATTTTCTTGAATAAATTATTGTTTGAACCCAATATTTTTAGTGAAATATTAAGTTTTTTATTGAAAGAATTAGTTGATCAATTTAGTATTATGAAGTTTTTACATTCCTACTACTTAAAGTCAGTTTAATATTACAATAGTAGTTCCTTTTTAGTTGAAAATACATTAAAATAATATATTTTTTATTTTTTAAAATTTATTTTTGATATAGAAAATTATTTTTTTACAAAAACACTTTTGCACCAAAAATACAACCAGGGCCTCAATCCCTATCTTTTTTCATTGCAATTTAATTGTTTTTCTACCTAAAAAATCCCACATTTCATATCAAATTTTACAAAACAAAATTATAAATGGTTCTTTGAAACTCAAGTCAATTTTGGTCAAGACTAAATTATAAATTTCGAAACCAAAAGGATCAAAACACAGGTACTAAATTATATAGTTTACAATTATTTGTTACATAATTGATTTCTTCTGTGTAAACAAACACCTCTATATATTTTTCAAAGTAATATACAGAAAGATTTAAGGCTACAAGACTACATTTCTAATCTCCTTCACAGGGCATGCTTGCTATTGTTGGGCGTCTTGAGCTGCCCTGTTTTCAGGCCTGGGAGATTCAGCATAAACCTGTCCTTGATCTCTCATATCTCTAAAAATGGAGAGGAATGAGTTGATACCTTCAGAAGAAGCCCCTCCTAAGATCCACAGCAACAGTGAGCTAAACGAATTCATGGAACCGGAGTTGGGATTGGTTTCTGATTGCTGAAGATCCGCCTGACCGGGGTTCTGCATAGGGTTGTCAACTCTTTCTCGGATGTCATTTTCCAATGGTTGTTCCATCCCAGGAACTCCTATTCCATTGGCAGGTATTGCCTGGTCAGGTCCAGGTCTCAATGCATGCCCAGGAGCCATGCCTGCATTCACTGGACCTGGGTTCCTAGTGTTCAGTCTAGTGATGTGTAAAGTCGACGCAAGGATGGTAGAAGACGTAATATGGAAGTCCGGGTGTTGCTGAAGCTGCGAACGCCGGTTTTGCATGAACCTTTGTAGAGTTGGTACCTGAGAAGAGCTCTTCCAAATTACAGAACTAGCAACAGCAAAATAATTGCAGGCTTATGGTGAAAACTCTACCTATAGAAACAGAAAAGAATCGACATGACACTGACAAAATACATAAGACGACCCTGGTGTTACCTCAAAACGGTTCCAGAAGTATAGGATGAGGTGTTGCATGAATGCAGCGGTTGTGGAGAGAGCCAAATATGAAAAGCCTGGAAAAACATTAAGTGATATTCTCAGCCAGACAATTGACACTAAGAATCAAGAAGATTGACAAGAAAAATGACTGGTTCCATACCATAACCATAGGAGAAGAAGTAGATGTGGAAAACCAGAAAATATAGCAAAAAGAAGCGAGGAAAGAACTTCATTGATATTGGTGTGCGGACACTGCAAAATATGGCAGATGGAATCTCAATATACAGTCAACAGGAAAGGAACACGTGCACGCACATCTATGCATTCACAAATGTTGTACTCAGCAGACACTAATAAAAATATGGACGGAAAAAAAAAAAAAGGAAAAGGAAAGAAAGAACAGTTACTACCCCGGGAAAAGAGATTTCTCACAATACAGAAAAAACCAATAAAAATATAAAAGAAAAAGGAGAAATTGCAACAAAAATAGTCCTCAAGTGAATGCAAGAAGTTTGACACTTGTTCTCTATGATCTAGGAAGCTACTGATTGTGATTGTCCCCAACTAGACCATTTCAGCACCAAAACATGCAGAACCAACAAGGCCAGCTTGGCCTTCAGTAGCACTGTTGTGTGCTCACAGATCATGGATCACAAACAGTCAAGTAATCAATAATCATTGGGATTAAGCACATTCAACATGGGTCAGCTATAGCCTGCTTGTGGCCAACATGGTCCATTGCAACTCAAAATATCATTGGTAAGAGAAAGCTGAATTGAATATTAAATACAGGCGCTAACAGCAGTCTTGATTAGAGTGAAATGTTTGTTAGCATGTGTTCAACAGCAATTAGATGAAATACAACCAGAAGATGAATAAACATCACATCAACCATGGATGACATGCATAAAAGTGCAACACATACCTGATCAATGTGAAGAGTTCACACAACCAAACGAGGATTAAGACCATGAAAGCCAATAGCTGATCATCGTAAAACTCAAACAGAAAAAATAAGATACCAATCATTATCTGCAAAGCCCAGCATACAACCCCCATCAGTCATTAGGTCACAGAGATAGCTACTAGCAGAAAAAATTATTAGAAAAGAAAAAAAATATAAACTATAAGCAATATCCAAGCAAATAAGAGAAATATAAGCAACTGAACATGATGTGCAACTTACAGGTACAAATACAAGAGACTCAATCACATGGACAAAGATCAGCTGAAAGGTTGGTAGATGATGTCGAGCATGGTGTTGAAGCTGCACTGCAAAAATTCAGAAAGGGAAACAGCCAATCATATTTGAAGGAAAAGCAGACAGAAATAAAAAGCTTCATGCCAACCATTTGCAGTCTACCCAACTACTAATGATAGATTCAAAGTTCATTTTTTCAATGAAAAATGTCAACCAATCCTTTACAGATAAATCATTAGAAGCTGGCTGATCTTCCTGGAAAACCAAACCACCAAGAGTGCAAGGTTTTAAGGGGACAATTTAGTTACTATTAACTCAAGTAGTTTTGTCCACAACACAACTTCAAGGATGAATACACTGTATAGTGGTAGCACCATTCTAATCATCAAGATACCACTGCATCTGAAATTAAGCATACCTGTAAATTTCAGCATACGTGTTTGTGTCTCTCTCAATGTAAATGATACTGACATTGTAGTGGTAAAGAAAACAAACAGTGACATCATAAGCACGCCGCACTTGGTCACAAGATAGTCTTCATGGAAAGAAAAGAAAACAATAGTCATCAGAGAACTATCTATATCAATTAGTCCAAAACATGGAAAGGAATTCTTCTGAGGTACATTTAGCAAGCACTAATCTAAGAGATAGTTTTACATATGCAAAATGCAGCAATCAAAATAATATAAGCCCAAGTAATAAAATCATATGAAGAAGAAAGATTGCATATGGACACATTTTTCAAATAAATACTGCGACTTTTGTTCTAATTGCGGCTCCAACAGTATCAAATGCCATATGCTAAAGATACCAGTCCCTTCATGCTTGTTTTTGGGGATCATTCTCATTTCAGCTAGTATCAAGTCAAATAACAGTAGAGCCACGACCGTATAGGGCAATTTCTATTCGCAGAAAGAGTTGCACTAATCCCTTTGGTTTTTGCATAGCTCTATTCTTCAGAGGGCGAGGGGAGGCCATTTAGATAAAGAAAGAGAATGGAAAGTCTGAGGCAATCTATTGTATTTAAAGAAAATCAAGGGCCCTGCAAATTAAAGCACACTCTGTACCAAAGTCAAAACATAGCCAAGATTCTACAAACACCTCCTTATCTTTTCCATCAAAATATGCCTCCTAATCCCTCACCAAAATAGTTTCATAGCAGCTATTGTTACTCTTTGATGCAGGACTGAGAAAAAAATGCTTGACTTACAAATTTTCCACTCAGTCACACCCAATATAGGTCCTTTTCTCACACTCGTTTATTCAGAGGCCTTTTAAGTTAGTAAGAACAGAAACCTAGCAAAATCCTGGCAATCTCTTAACATATTAGCCAAGGTCCAAGGGTTATCACTTTTTCCTATTTTTCTCTTTCCATTTGTTTATTTTTATGTTCAATATTCTTTATGAGAGTTTGCATCACTTCTTAACCATGCTGGAAAACAAGACGGTGATACGATGGAGAATTTTAGGATTGATGGATCCTTAGTAAAGGTTTGGTGATCAAGAGAACTCTATATTAGACAAGACACTGCAGGAAAAGCCCCTAGCTTCCCCAATCAAATATGGTATTGAATTACATCATCAAGGCTTTAAAATTGAATAAGCTTTTACTTCTACAGCTATCAATTTGCCACAAGGATTTGGTGGTATAGATACATAGAAAATTCAAATTACTGTTCTTTAAGGTTCAGCACAAGCATTCCTTCGAGGCACGTGCATCATGTATACAAAAAATTTAAATGCATAATTCATAACAGCAGCCCTAGATTGCAAACTAGTTGTATGAAGAGTACTACTACACAACTACATAGATGGAATGATATGTCAACAAACCTCCAAATTTTGCAGGGCCTTCCTGCGGCTCTTGCGCATAACTAAGATTATAAAACTCTTTTGTTTGGAAATTATAAAGATAACCTGAAATTAAGTACCAAAACATAATTAGACACAATCGGAGGCAAACAAAACTCACATCAGGACACCATATATCATTTCAAAGAATATATCACAGAACATAGAGTTGAGATCCATTTGGCAAAAACATTTGCATATTTTCGTTGCATATAAGAATTCATGCATAAACTAGTATAATCAATCCAAGCAACTGAGTTTTTACCTTGACCAGGATAAGTCAATAAGCTATTCATCAGTATGGTGTCATATCCAACAAGTCTGTTTATGAGAAGTTGCTGCCACCTGGAAATAAGAAAATATGCATTAAGTGGTGACGGTCACGAACATTGTCAGGTTTATATATTGCATGCATTATGAAACAATGGAAAATTATTCTCAAATATTCGCAAAAATATCTACGCACATTTTCCAAAAAGACTATTTGAAGGTTCACTAATATATTGGACTCTCATACTTATACCATAGGAACTGAATGTACAAACTTCATATCTCTTGGAAGTCCTCAGAAATTAGCTTAGTTTTTTCTATTGTTTTGCTAATGAGATAATCACTTCATCAACAGGCACCATGGTATTACTACATTGGGTGAACTTAGATTTAAACTAAGGCCCAGTTGAGTTAACACTAGGGTTGATGCAATGAGAAAAATCAATTTAATTTTACATGAACTTGATGTTCTCTTTAAATGCCTGCAATTTATCTCTTACATGAAGTCATTTTTTTGTCACCAAAATCCAGAATTATCTAACCATACTCAATCTCTTAACTCCAAACATTTCATAAGAATCCAACTAAAAAAAAATTCAAAACCTGAATGGAAGGCAGATTACCAAAACAATCCAGCATGAACATCTATCTAAAGGTTATGATTTAAAGCTTATGCCAACATTAATATTGTCCAGGGAAGAATTTTGTTGATTTCATAGAACACCAGGCATGCTGTGCATGGTGTGTATTTAATAAGAAATATAACCTGTTTCCAAAGCAGGGATGCCGGGCTGATATACTAATGTTAACAGTATGTATATTATGCCGAGACTTGGCTTCTTCAGGTAGCAAGAAGAAACCCTGCAAACCAAAAACAAATATTATGTTAGAGCAAACCAAATACAAAACTTCCTGACTACAGAAGATTTTTTTATTCAAATCTGAAAACATTTCTACCATGGCATCAACAAACACAACAAAACTTTACACAGTGGAAAGACAAGTTAATGAAGAGTGAAAGTGGAATTATACCTTTTCCATGGTGTATAAAAAAGTTGGTTCAAAAGCTTTATTCTTCTTCTCAAGCCATTGCACTGAAATAGATAGCACAATTATTAAACATATTCCACAACTAAAATGGACAAAGGAAGTCTGAAGCTTACACGCTTCACAAGACTTTATAACATGTGCAACAGAACCAGTAAATTTAACACCACAAAGTGGTACCAGTAGACTATGCTGGCCACCACGATCAAAACAGGGTTAATACACAAGAAATTGACACTATTAAACTAACACCAATTATCCTCTATGCATTATGACAGAGACAAAACCTCTTAAGAAACTGAATTATAATAGCTATCAGAAGCCACTGATAACATGGCATATTCACTTCCACAGCTAAATCTTTTGGCCACCCTCTGAAATGAAATGGTCATTCAACCAGGCTATGACATTCTAATGGGATGGATGTAAACATGAGAATGATTGGTTCATGTCAAAAAATATGAGGTCATAGATGCATCCAAAACACTCAACAAGTAATAAAGGGGACCAGTTATTACCAGCATAAGAGTTAAGCCTGTCCAGATAAAGTATTCTCAGCCACTTAGGAACATCAAGGTTTACATGTATGCCTGTAATACCCTGCAATTCAGAAATGGAACATTTATTCCATAATACATCTAATCAAGTTAGGATCGAGTAACTGCATTAAGCATGCCATTATGATCTATCAGACCTTAGACACTTTTCAAAGCGCAGAACAAGAAAAATGCATGAGGGCACAAGTACTGGAAAGTCATACGGGTTATAACGGAAGAATAAATGAAACTGGCATGAATAAGCACTGGCTGACTAGGACAATAGTTAAAAGAGAGATTGAAAGGGGAAAAGGGTATTCTAGTAGCATAAAGAATAAAGCCCTGGACAAAGTTATGAAAATGCAATTATAAAATATTGCATTCCCTGGCTTTCACTTGAGTAGGTCAGTAGAGGCAAATACACAGGATATCCCAATGAAAAAAGAAAGCGGAGTATGGATTATTGTGAACTAAACATTTAGATAACTCATGATGAACTAAGTTTGGCTAGTGTCAGCCCTAATTTCCAAGTTCATATGTTCTACTAGGACAAAACCCAAATTGAGGCTTAAGAGTTCATCAAATAGCAGTGAAAAAGTGAAAAATAACTCACCCACAACATCTGGAAACCTCGTAAGATTTTCTTAGCAAGTCTCCAAATGAAAGATAAACGCCGGTGCCACTTTTTGCCAAAATGGTTGACGGCTGCTTTAACAGTTTCCTTGACTGATATAGGAAAGCTACTGCGTGCGTCTAGTTTATCCATTTTGGCAGCAGCAGGTGGAACATTATCAAGTACAGGCAAGTTAGAGCTTTTAGTATTATCTTGTTGGTGATGCTCAACATCAGTAGTTTTCCAGAACTTGAAGTCCAGTTTGCCCTTACGAGCACCAGAACCAATCCAATCAAACCATATCTTTGCAGTCAAAAAAGGGTCCACTCCATCTCCCTGATCGGCAGTGGGCAATTCAACTTGGTGATCGGTTACAGAAGTGACCACATGATCATCATCAGAAACATCATCATGATCACCATCATGATCAATAAACACATTAGATTCAGACTCATTCTGTGACCACAAACCTGCACTAGTTATCTAATCAAGAAACAACAAACAATTACCAATTCTTACTATAACGCTAAACAAACAAACAAACGATCAAAAGGAAAAAAAAAAGAAAAAGAAAAGAAAATCAGTAGGAGGTTTTTTTTTCACAATTACCTTGATTTGAACAAGCTGGGCTTCCCGTGTTTCAACCCCAGATAGCTGGCTTGAACATCCAGGCTACATATAAACAGATGAAACAAGAAGATTTACATGGAGCCTTGAAAACCCTAAAGAGAAAAGATAAAACTACATACCTGTTGGACATAATTGGCGTGCATAACAACAAGGATGCAAAAAAGCGTGATGGCAATGAACAGATACATATACTCCAAAGCAGCCCTGACTTTTGGGGTTAGCATCTGAGAGAACCTTTCTTGAACCCTAATGAATGTCTGCTCCGTATCCATCCCTTTTCTTTATAATACAATACAAAGATGATGATTAGATTATTGTTTTGCTGTTTTTCTCATCTCATTTCGCTTCTTCAACACGATGAAGATAAGATCAACCTTTCTTCTCGCTCTTATTTCTTCTTCTAATTTCGGGTCAATGCTCTTCAATTTAATGCAAGCTGCTGCTTTTTTTTAACAAAAGAAAACAAACAAACAAAGGTATGGCTATATATATATATATATATAAATAACAGGGGAGGGACCAGATGGACCCACACAAAAAATCAAATAATTATTGGATGGTTAGCACCTCAGCCAGTTCTGGAGTTGAGATGCTTCTTAGGATTTGTAAACTATTACAAACGATTTATTAAAAACTACAGCAAGAAAACAACTTTTCTTTCAGATTTTATAAACAATAATTAGAGATGGGAATGGTCCAATGAGAAGCTAAAGATAGTTATAACATCAACTCTAATCTTGGAGCTACCTGATTTTGAGAGGTTATTCAAAGCACTTGTTGATGTTAAAAGATAGAGTTGAAAGTTGAATGATGTTGAACAAAAATAATAGATTCATTAAAAAAAAAAAATAGTGCATTGTCTTGGCTTGTGAATAATATGCTTGTTGGGATCAAAATTCATTGTCAAAATCGACAACATTTGTAATACCTTCTTCAGACATAAAAGAAGTTGTCGCAATGACAAGTTCTATGGCAAGAATGTTTGGGTGAGTGTGAATTTATATGGGAGCACAAGCCACGAAAGCATAATTAGGTTGCGGATGCACTCAACAAACACGAGGTAATTGCTAATGTTCTTGTTTTGGGTTAGGTGTAGTCACACATGTTAAATCAATTTTACCAAGCTACTTGGAAAAATACAGAGTACAAGAAGTTGGTTAATCTTATAAAAGAGGGGACAATGCAAAGATATTGGTTGTAACACAATTTGTTCTGCATAAAAGGTGGTCGAATCCTTGTGCCAAAACAGGAGCTACATAAGTATTTGATGATGAAGACTCATAACCTACAGCGGTTGGACATCTAGGTAGAGAACACATGATTTCTCATTTATTACAAACTTATTATTGGCCAAAGATGGATGGCGACGAAAGACTTTATGTCAAGATTCATCTAGTGTGTCAGCAAGACAAGACCTTGCAGCAGCAAGAGACGGACATATTACAACCATTATTGATTCCATATATGCCTTGGGTGACAGTTTTAATGGACTTCATTGTTGGGTTTCAAAGGTGGATGACACGAACACTGTTATAGTTGTTATAGATAGATTCACCAAGTATGCAACATTTATGGTTGCCCTAGCAATGTGTGCAACTGAGGTATTATTAAATTGTTTTATTGAAATGTGTTGAAGTATATTGAACTGCCTTCAGATATAGTAACTTATCGCAATGTGTGATTCAATAGCATATTCTGGACAATGTTGCTCAACATGATGGGAACAATATTGAAGTTTTATATTGTCAATCACCCACAAACCTATGGGCAAACGAAAAGGATAAATATTTTGCTTGAGGAACATTTGAGACACTACATGACAATAATGCAACAAAACTAGATGGAATTACTGGATAATACGTAATTTTGCTACAATATTCAAAAATCCTTGGTTGCTATTTAAGAAAAAAAAACTATAGTTAAAATAAATGAAATAATAAATTAGAGAAAGAATATTAAAATTAAAACAAAAAAATAAATTAAATAGTAAATTTAATATTGTTCATCTACTAAAACAATAATTGTGTCTAATTTTATGTCCTTTCTCTTATTTTACTTTCTTTAAATTGACCGTTAATTAAAAGTATTTTTTGGTATGAAATGGGGTTTCTACAATATTTTCTTTAAAATGAAGTAAGATGATAATATCATATCTTCAAAATTTTTAATTTCATGATACCTCTTTATAATTTATTATTGTAAAAAAACCAACTTTCTCATGACTTGATTGTTTTATAATCTACCAATCACGCAATATATTATTTTATTAGTGTGTTCATATTATAGTCTACACTTGGCTTGAGGAATAGATAGAATATTGATAAAAATAAAAGTTTTGCACAAATAATCAAACTTTTATTAAAATAAGTAAAAATCACCTTAAGCATATTTGTTTTTAATTTATACATGATTGGAGTAGTGATATTTCACTCATAATTTTAGTGAGTGTTTGTTTTTGCATTGCAATATACTTTTCACCTTATTTTTTACTTAATTGATGTTTTTTCTTGTATAAAAAATAAATAATTTTAATAGTTTTTTGGAAGCGAGGAAACCTCACTCCCTAGAAATCACACTTTGTGGGTTCAGATGAACGAGTAAAACTCTGGTTGTCTCAGACTCTTACAAGAAATACACACTTTGACTCGAACTCGAGACCTGCTGTGCAGATCACAAGCTCACTAGAGAAATGATTTTAATATGCTAGTATAAAAAATAACACAACACACGAGGCAACACTATTCCCAACATGCTTAATATACTCTCTATCAATAAAAGGAAAAACAAACACACCTCTATTCATAATATCAATTCAAATATTATAGAAAATCAGGATAAGAGCAATCTTTTAGAATAGTTGAAGCATCAAATCGTTGTTCCGAACTCAAGAACATTGGGAAATTAATTAAAAAATCGATTCTTAGATCACCTCTCTTTCCTATTTCTTTTGCAATTGGCATGCCTTGACCCTTAATAATTTTTACATATCCTGGAAATATGATGTCAAACGACAAGCTCATTTTCTCACCTTCCAGCAATGGAACTGAAAGGCTACACCCTACAAGAGCCTTCACCAATGGGATCTCAACTTTATAGACCAAGTCATCGTCTTCTCTATCGAACAACAGGTGTGGCTTTTCATCTATCACCATGATCAAGTCAGCTGGTTGATAGCCTGGTCTCTCATCTCCTTTTCCATCGAATGTAATTTTTGTTCCTCTCTTCCATCCTGGCTTCACTGTGATGCTCACCATCTCTCCTTGTTGTTCTATTATCCTGCCATAACATACATTTGATCATTTTTTTGATTTTTTTTTGGTGTCGAGATAGGTTTTACTCGACCGCGGAGAAGAAACCAGTCGATTTCCAAATAGATTTTGTGTTGTGTTTCAAGTCTTGGATTTATAAAAGCTAAAATAATATGTTCTGTGTTTGTTTTTGTGTGTATATGGTGACGCGATTCAACTTGCTTTACAAAAATGATATTCAATTAAAAAGATATAAGAATTATGTTTTTATTATATGGAAAAAAACTTTAAAAAACATTGTTTTATTATTTTTTTCAAGACAAAAAATACAATTTGAAAAGTATTTTACAAAAATATGTCCAAAAAAACAAACAATTTTATATGCAAAACTTTATCACACAATAATTTTAACTAAACATTTTTTTTTAATTTGTACCCACAAAAGCTAACCACAATGTAAAACACAAAAGTTTCTAACTTTATTTCGCTATTACCTTATTTTGTCATTACCACATGAGAAAATACATAGTAGGAGTATTTTGAAAAGAAAAAACCTCATTTTAGCTATATGATTCTCTAATATATCTTCTCAAGTGAAAATTAACGAGATGATAATATCTGAACTTGTAACCGTTGAATCAACAATACTCTAATATTATGTCAAAAAATCGTATTATCAAAAAATTTAAGGCGCTATATAAGAGACTCCAAGATATGATTTATATAATTCTCTAGCATATTATTTTCCACATTAGAACCCAATAACATATTATAGGAAACAAATTAAGCCAACACTAACCTCAAATTAATATCTCTTGGTAAACTTTGAATTTGACTATAAAACCCAGCATTTTCCACACTATATTCACGCAATTCTTTATATAATTAGAATGAATATACTATAAGATATATCTTTTATTAAAAGAAGTATTTAACTACTCAACAGTCCAATCTTCCACACAAGATGTTCATATAATCATCATATATATATATAGTGTTTGATTAGTTAGTAGGTGAAAGAGAAGCTTACCCATTTATTATAACGTCTCGACTGATCATAATTTGCTTGACACATCCATAGCACAACTCCTCTAGCGTGCACTCAAGCTTCTTTTCAATCGGTGGAGGTTTTCTCAAATGAGTTGATTGAGAGAATATGATGGAGGATCTAGGGCTCAATCGGCTCATACTTGTCTGCAAAACGAGCTTTTCTATGTCAGAAGAACCTCGATGGGTCTCGTTCTTCGAAGAGTTGTCTCTTGAACTTGCACTTTTCGGTAAAAAAGTAGGGCTCGTGCTCTGCGATGAACTCTTCCTGCTAAGACTTCTCAGAAGAATTGCAGGTCGATAAAATAAACTTTCTTCCATGCTTTTACGGTGGTGGCTTGATCCTCCCGGCGATGATACTATAGGCTCGTTGCAACTTTTTGATTTTTCTTTGGCTTTGTTCTCATTAATAGCCTACACCAAGAAATTAATTAAGCATGAAAAGTATAAGAAATTACATAATATATATATTATTAAAAAAACTAGCTGATGAGATACCTTGAATGGCTCGTTAATTTCTTGAAACTTGGCTTCATCTTCAACTTTATTTGACGGGTTCCTATTAGGGTTCCATTTTGTAACAAGCGACTTGTATACCCTATACATCTCTTTGGTGACTGCACCTTGAGAATTATGAGAATGATGAACGTGAAGGATCTATTGATCTCGATCGATTTTCTTTCTCAAAATCGTCGTTCTATGATTTAATAAAAAAATATATAGATATATATCTTCTATACATTTGATAAGGAAACCATGCATGCAATGCCAACACGTATAGATTGGTAACTAGACAAGGTTAGAAGAGTCCCTTGAGAGAGATAATTTCCTAGAAGAGGAAGAAGAGGAAGACGAAGAAGAATTCGAGATAATATGAAATTAAGGGATTTTAATAGGAAAGAGAAATGTGTGGTGGGTGTAACAAAAAAAAACTCGTGTAACATGCTTTAATTAGGCAAATCTCGTTTTCTTTTCATGATGGTAATTGGTTGGTTCTATTTTTTTTCGCAAATGATAATGGTTTTTTTCCTTTTTGGTTACAAATGAGTAGGATAGAAAAAACTAACTATGGATATATTATAAAACAAAATTTTTGGATCAAAACACTAACACAATTTATTATGGATTGAAACGGTAAAATATCAATTTTACTCTTCTCAGACAAAATCATTTGGATAGCTAGACATATTGATAGAAGACAAGTCATATTGATAGGAGACAAATCATCCATTTAACAATTTAGATGCCATGAAATGACTTCAATACCATTCAAAGCAAAAAAAAAAAAACTACAATTGTGATTCAAGGGCTTTTCAGTCTTTCAACGTTTTGATTGTATTGTAAAATGACTATTTTTTCCTTAAAGGGAAAAATAAATAAAATTGATATGAAGAGATTTTTTTTATATATTTCATCATAGTTTTTAATTTATAATCAATCAATGAGAGGTGATTCAAACTTTCATAAATATAAATATAATTAAAAAATAAAAAGAGATTGACACATGTTACGCCCGCATCATCGGGTGGGAGTCACCCAAGCATTTTGGGTGGCCAGTGATGCGTCTCCTGATTGTCAAATGTCACCATTTACTATAAAGTTGAAAGTGTCGCGTCATCCTCTTTATGATAATAAGGCATGTGTTCATAACGGGGTAGTGGTTGGGCTTCGATGGTTCTTTTTTTTTCCTCCATTTTTTTCTCTCCTTGCCTTGGATTTCAAGCTAGCTCTTTTTTTAGAAAATTAATATGTCATGGCAGTTTGTATTTGTATATATTTTGGTCCTTTTTATTTTGTTTACTATATGTTTTGCTTTCAATGTTTTTTTTAAATTAATATTTTTAATTATATCCCTCAAAATTTGATTTCATTTGATTGTTTTTTTCTATCCATTTTGATCTTTATTCTTTTGTTGATAACTATTTTTATTTTTATATTTTTCTTGATTTTCTTCCAATTTCACCCCACAATATTTTATTTTATTTGTTTATCCAATGTGATCCTCATTCTTTTGAGTACTATTTTTTAGACTATTTTATTGATTTATTTTATTTTTCAATTTCATATGTCATTACTTTTGTTATTTTTTAGTTTTTCATCAATTTCATCTGTCACATGTCATTTTTTTTTGTCTTCTTTTAAAACTGATTTTTTTAAGTTTTCATTCAATGCTTTCTTTGCTACTAATTGTTTTTTTTAATTTGTTTAATTTTCCTCCTTACAAGGTTATCTCATTCTCATTCAATTTTTTTCTTGTTATCAAATAAGATCGTTGAAGTTTCTTAAGAATATTTAGAGGGTATCTTTTTATAATATTGTCAAACATTTATTTTTTTAATTAATCATTGGCTTCTTTTTGTTTTTTAATTGTCATTCAGTTTTTTTTTATCTATACTATGAATTAACCAAGATTATCAAACTCATTTGAATCAATAACTTGAATCCTGAATTCTTCTTGCTCTTTTAATAATGCTATCATTGCCTAGATATGTTTTTATGGTATGGCCCGTAGCATAGCATAGGCCACCTATTTAGTAACAGGGTCATTAGACTCGAAGCATCACACATAAAAAAATTACAATGCTCAATCAAACAAATCATACATTGAAGGATAAAATTGATAAGAAAAAAAGTCATTACACAAAAGTTCTAAGACTAAAAAAAAGGAAATTAAAAGAATGAGAGTGAAAACTAAAATAAAAAATAAATTAGAGGGCAACAAAAAAATGCTTGGTTGGAGGGTATAATTGGGAAGAAAAATAACTTCAAGAAAAGAAAGAAAATTCAATAAAATAAGGATCAAATTGAAGAAAAAAAACAATAGACCATAAACTTGGACTTAATGATGAAACTCAAAACCTACAAAATCAAAAGCAAAAAGATGATAGAAAAAAGATGGATAAGTTGTATATTTTTTTGGGTGGTGAAAGAAAAGAAAGGTTCATTGACGATAAAACACTCCACCTGCTCCGACACACCACACCAAGATGAAGATAAGTCAATGACACCGTCAAATTTCTGAATTTTAACATTAATAATTAACTAAGAAATACCAAATTACTCATGATGGTTATATAATAATAATAATAATAATTCTTATTGACTTTGCCGAAAAGAGGGTTGAATCTTGAGTCGCCATACGTTAAATAATTTTGAGAAAATTATTTTGATTCATCAATATTGCTTTTTTATATTTTTGTATATAAAAACTTTATTTTTTAAAATAAATAAAAAAATCCAGAATATCTCATATGTGCATTCTTGCATAATATTTATTTATTTTATTTATTTAATATTTGTGTGTATTTTTAATATCATTTGATTGAATAAAAAATAATTTTAATAAACAAATTGAGTAAATACAACCGAGTAAATATCTCGTTTATTAACACATTCGGTCTTCATATTTTTTTTTTAGATATATTACTATTCACAGTTCTTTATTTATTTGATTACATATTTCATAAAATTTTCAACTTACATTTTATGTTTTTTAATTACAAAAATACATCGAATAAACTTACATGTGCTTTTTTTTTGTAAAGCAAAGAATATCTGTCCTGCTAGCAGTGTGTCACTTGATTTATCATGGTAAGCCCATGTGTGGGCCATAACAATATGGGTCAGCCCAACAACACTTGGGCCTGAAACACTTCACCTTTTTTTTTATACAAATTGAAGTTTTTTTATATGTTTTTTTTTTTATTTTCAAATATTTTTTTATTTATATTTAGATTAACAATCTCTCTCTCTTTTATTGTGTCTAGAGAACCTATTTCAAATGAAATTTATTTCTTAGTTATGCGTTTAATTTTTGAAGAGATTTTTCTGATTCAACCATGGTTTGTTTTTTTAATATTTTGTATAGATCAATCTTATTTTTAAAAATAATTTTTTTATTATTTTCATATAATATTTTTAGTATGTGCAACCTTGAATAATATTTTTTTTTTATTTTATTCGATCAATTTCACATGCATCTCCATTTCTATTAGCTTTCTTATTTTAAAAAGAAGTTTCAAAAGTATGAAAAAGGAAAACCTCTTAATTCAAATAATGACCAGGAATCAACTAGCAAATATGAAATTGATTATGGAAAACATTTATGTAAGGGATATGATTAGAACCCCTCTCTCTTGATTTTTCAATTTTTAATTTTAGTTATCATTTTTTTTTATTTGTTAACACGTATAATTTTTAATTTTTCTAACTGGGAAAATATATGAAAAACAAAAAATCAAACCCGCAGGGTGTTAATTTCAAGTATTTATTTAATAATTATAATATGTGTGAGAGGAGGAGTGGAGGGCACAAATGAATTCTTTTTTCTTTCTTTTATTTTTATTTTTTTTCCGCCATGAAAGGCATCTGATCATTCTTTCATGCTTTTCTGGGCTGTCTCTGCGTTAAAGCAATGCTTCATATCAAAGCAAAAGTAAGGAGAAGGCATGTCTATGGCGAATTCCAGCAGCTCGATTCCTAGCAGAAATCAATTAATTATTAATAAAACAAAAGAAAAGAAAAGAAAAACCTTATTCCATGGAATTGCAGGCTTGAGCTTGAGGTGGAGGACGGGAGAAGGCAAGTGTTAACGACAAGTCGTTATCTTCCAGGGAATAGCAGTGCTGATGAACACAGTCGATCTTCTCTCGATCACCTCGAGAGAAATAAACCAGATGCGACCACTGCATATTCCATGGAAGACAACAGCTTGTGATTAGCATATATAATCATCGATCCTGCTGCAACTCTGCAAGTTTCTTGCCCTATTTATAGCAGCAAAAAGCATCGGCAACAGATCATTGTAGAGTAACTTGGGCTCCAAGCAACCTATTTCATTCATCGATGGAATCATAAAAGGTCTTTAGTAGATTTACTTTCGACAAAAGAAATCAATCCAATAGGAATTAATCATGTCTTTCTTAATTATGAGCTTTGCTAAGTGTTGACTCGTCCCTTTTTATCTTCTTCTCTCACATTTCACTGTGTATTGTAATAATGAGATTTTTGAAAAACTTCAATTTGATCCTCAAACTTTATATATGTACAATTGAGCTCTTTTAATCTCAAATTGAAGCCCGGTCACCTATTTATTCAGGGTGATGATTGAATTGAATGAAAAGGGAATCAGATGAAAAACTAGGGCAACATAGCTGACGACTTTCAAATGCGTTTTAAAAACTCATTTTCGTCCTTATTTATTTTAGCAATTAGGTGACCGGTCCATATAATTTTTAAGAACTATATTTTAGTAACAAATCTTTGCATATTGATACCTCTTCTATTTGATTTGCTTTGGCTTATTTAGAATTTTTTAAATAATAATTATTTTTTAATTATATATAGATGAGTTCGGTGAATTTCTATATGCCCTGTGCGTGCGTGAACTTCTAGGAAGCTCCGTCGGGAAAGTGGAGAATATCTTTGTCCCTGTCTTTCAAGAAACGTAGTCGTGGCAGTTGCTCAGCCTTTCGATATGGTCTCGCATGCACTTTAAAGTGGATACAGCCCACAGGAGAAAAAAGAAAACTATGGACTAGGGGGGGTATTCATAGTTCATATTTTTTCAATAATAATAAAAATAAATATTATATAAAATCTTATAGCCAACTTCGACAGCAGCTAATTAAAATAAAAAAATGTGAATATTTATATAGAAAGAAAAAGGGGAAATGAGCAAGAACATGGAGACTGATAGATTTCATTTCTAGAATGAAGAATGACAGGACAGAGAATCCCAAAAAGAGCCAAGAAATTAAGGTAAGAAAATGGAAAATAATTAGAATCTTTGAATGATAGTGATGTATTTTTTATTGTCTTTTAGCTGGTGTCTGCTTGAAAGTGTGATTGAAATTGTTTTTAAAAGTGTTTTTCTTTTAAAATTAAATCAAAATAATATATTTTTTATTTTTTAAAAGTCATTTTAGATTTCAGCACATGAAAATGATCTAAGAACATAAAAAAAATAATTTAAAATAAAAAATAAAAAATATATTTTTAAAACACAATATCATACACACGACTTCAGTCTCTCACCATAAAAGTGAAAGAAAGATAGAAAAGACATATTATTGTCAACATAATGGCTATAAATTAGTTTTTTCAAGCTGGAAAAACTATTAAATTTGCAAAGAAAAAACTGTTAATAATATGGGCCAGGCTTATGCGTGCGGATTTAAACCTAAAACCCATTTGCTCATGATTTTTATATATAATATTATTATTTTTATATATAATAATAATAGTAATAAAAAAAAATAAAGAAAAATACCATCAGGACCTCTAAGGAAATCATTCCATGCAAAAGCAAAATTACAGTTCATTGTTTCCAACCAAAGAGCAAGACGATCGATGAAGGATGAGCTAGAACATTTCATTCCAATCGGGCTTATACCATGGTGATTCGTGTTTTCTTAGCAGGGTTAGTCCACAGATCAGTCTGATACCTTCTGGTTTTCGATTCAAATCATGCATTGTATATCTGAAACTCTCTTCTGAATCCAAATTGGAATGAACAAATGGATTATTTCTTGTTTGTAATGGTTGATTATTTCTTGTTTTGTGAGCAAAAACAACAAACCCTTTTGCAGACAGCAACTAGCTTGAATCTGAGCTGGACTGGAGAATTTTCATGAATGACAAAACTTCAAGACAAGAGAGAGTAATTGATATTTCTATCTTACAGACTTTATCTCTCTTAGATCTCGAATCGACAATATTGTCATAGTCATAAAAATAGCTTCAAACTCTTTCATTTTATTAATAGAAAATTCAAAAGAGAGTTTCATTATAGATGTAAGTATAAGCACCTAGCCATACAAAATCATCGAGTGGGTTTTATATTGTGCGTAAAGAAGACCAATCCCATTGCGTAACGCAACCTTGAACTTCCTCATAAACCCAAAAAAAAAAAAAAAGGATCCGGGGCATGGTCCATTCATGAGGTGATCGACCTATCAAGCATGAAGATTAATGTCTACAATTGATAGGTACGCATTCAAATATGCTATTCCTAGACAAACATTGATGGATACCTGAATTTAATGCTTAATATAGAATGTTGGGTCCTTGTAAAGTGAAAGAATCTACTTTGTAATTGAAGCATAAATTTGTGATCATATCATTCATGTCTGATCCACTTGATTACAACATTTTTTTATATGAATGTATAAGTTAACTTATGTGTATCTCGACTAATCTCATTGGTCCTAAAATGAACAACTAATTACCAATTTCCAATAATCTTGAGAATTATAAGACTCAAACTAGTAACTTATAAGAAACAAAACTAGGACTGGACCACTTTTCCTAGTATACAACATCAAGAAAGATGCATGGTGATCATATATATATATATATATATATATATATATTAGATTCAATTTAGAAGATGAACACAAGTGGGGTTGAATAGAAGAATCAGAAAAAGAATCCCAGTCGAAGAAGTCAAACTTTTACAGCCCAGGAAACATAATCTAGCATATCGTGGAGCAAAGAGCAAGCTGCAAGATTGTTTTGGTTTATTGTCTTTAGTAAATACCATAGTTTTCACACTCAGGCTCAGTAAGTACTGGCTTCGAAAAATCATTTCTCAGGTTAATCATTTCTCATTTCATTCTTCCTTTTTATGATATAGGGTTAAATTAGTCGATTTATACGTCTGAAAATATACTAAAATATAAAAAATAATTACTTCAACATATTATTAAAACTATGCAAAAATATAAAAAAAACAGTATAAAGGGCAACAAGTTCATTGCATATTGTACCATAATTCTAGCTAGAAATATTCTATTCCTCTCTCTCTCTCCCTCCCTTACTTTTCTTCCTATTAGATAATGATAGCAGCAGATTCCTGATCATTCCCGCAACTCTATAGGAGACACCCATAATTGCACCCAACAATAACCCTATTCCTTGTGCAAAGAAAACAAACTCATAAGAAGTTACTGAAGTACACTACTCATCTTACTTTATCTTCGATCTTGGAATATATCATATTTGATCTGATTTTTCCTCTCTTCCTATTATGGATCCTTCATGCAACCTTTCTGTCAATGGCTTCTACAGCTTGCTTACAAGAGAACTTGATGAACTTGATCAGGGTTTCCTGTCTCGTAACTTCATCTCTATTCAATTCCTATCGAAAGTCATCTCCTCTCTCCAGTTTTTTTATTCCCAGTTAACCACTCTGGTTCAGAAGCTTCACCTCCCTGTTGGAGAGAAGTGGCTTGACGAGTACATGGATGAAAGCTCCAGGCTCTGGGAAGCATGTCATATACTCAAATCAAGTGTTTTAGGAATGGAAAAATATCACTCTTCCGGCACCAATATAACATCCTCTCTCGATGGTTTCCATCCCCACTTGAATGCACAAGTTTTACGTCAGGTTAGTGTGTGTGTGTGTGTGTGTGATAATAATAATAAAAAAAAAGGGCACGAGATCTTTCAAGCTAGCTTAATTAATTGCTTATTTATGCATGGCTGTGATAATATTGGTGTAGGTTATTCGTGCAATCATGGGTTGTCAGAGGGAGATAATAGGGTTGGAAGATGATAATAAGAGCTTGATAGAAACAAGAGCTGAAGCATTATCACTGCAGTTTGAAGGAGACAATAATAATATGGTAATGACTGGTCAATCGAGCTGGCTCAACTCATTCAATGGGTTCCGAGGTGTTCTACACGCAATGAGGAATGTTAACTCATTGCTTCTAAAGATCCTGTTTTCTGGGCTAGTTTATTGCAGGCCAGCTTCTTGGCAAGGAGCAGCTGGTCAGTGTCAGGCTGGTTCTGGCTCGGCCTTCATGGTTTCAATGGCAAGGTTGCAGCGAACAGTAGCAAATGAGATGGAACAAATTGGTGGACAATCAATAGAAGGGATCATGCTTTATGAGTTTAGGCAAGCCAAAATTGCAATGGAAGAGCTCAGGGTAGAGTTGGAGAGCACTGTTGCGGATGATCGGCATGAACTAGAAATTGACATCCCGGACAAGGTTGACAGATTGAAGAGTTGCTTTGGGTTGCTGTCGTGTGGGATTGAGTCCATAATTGAACAACTTGATGATTTCTTTGATGAAATAGTTGAAGGGAGAAAGAAGCTTTTGGGCATGAGCTCTCGTTCAGTCTCATAGATAGATAGATAGATAAAGTGGATGTCTGGCTCTCCGGTGGCGTATGATGAATTTTTGAACCACAATACTGGATCTTACCATAAACTGCAGTTTAACTATAGTTTTTGAAAAATATTTTTTCGATGTTTTTTGCCCGACCACAAACTCAGACGAATACAAAAGTATTTGAGGTGCCGCAGCTTTTAAGCTATATTTGTTTTGACTTTCAAGAATATATATATATATATATATATATATATATATCATTTTTTATATTAAACTATATAGTAATTGAACGCTACTTCAAGTAGAATACCAGGAATTAAGAAGATGGAGAAGAAAAAAATTAAGAACTATTATCTTTTCTCTACACAATTCTTTGTTTTCTTTTCCCTCATCAACAGGTCATTATATACTTTAATATTAGTTTGCGGCTAGAACAGCTGTGAAGCACTAGGGAGAGAGGAGTTTTCAAGAACGAAACCCTGTGAGGAAATTTTTGAAGAAAGAAAAAAGGAATATTCTTCCTTTGAAAAACAAGCAACATTTCCAGAATCCAAAGATAAGAAACAGGAAGCATATTTGCCTGTTGATCAGTGGCTTCAATGGAGGGAGAGCAAAATCATCTCTCGTCTAAAGGATATATTCTCTTTCTGTAGAAGAGAAAGATTGCACGTACGTGATTACGAGGGTGTTTGACATTATATTTTAAAAATATTTTTGAAAAAATTTAAAATTTTATTTGATGTATGTATTTTTAGACAAAAAATACTTTCAAAAACGACTATAATCATACTTTTAAATAAACACTATACATGCAGGGTAAAAAAAAGGAGTAAATATGATGCTTATTGTTTGCAAAATGGTTAATGGTACATGAGGCTCATAACCATTTTTAGTGAAGCAATTATATGGAATTCATAGAGACTATCACTCTCCCCCATATTTTCAATTAGGGTACCATTTCGTTTCTTCATTTTTCTTTTTAAAAAAAGTTAATTATAACTTAATCTATGCATATGGTTTAAACAATTAAATTATTATCCATAACACTATTTTATAGGTCTACTTACATTACGCATATTTTGGGTTTAATGGGAGTTTTTTTTATTACAAACAAATAATAATTATGTGTTATAGGATATAAATAGCATATAATTAGAAAATAATGTAGAGCCTAATTATAGGCATCCTAATTAGTCTACTTTCCTATATAGAGTTCATATCTTGTATATAAAGGATGGAATGATGAATGTAAAAGTAAGAGAAAATATTTGTTTTCTTCTTCCATGTTTACATTATGTTATGAGGAATAATTTGATATTGTTATTAAATCATGTCCAATAAATTAAAATATGTTGTTTATACTAGTCTTTAGTCTTTACTAGTCTAAAAATTAAGTAAATAGAATTAAAATATAATGAACAAAACAAAAATGTCTTTTCTAACCTCCCTTTACAATATGATATTTTTTAAAACTTAATTAGTTCAATAAACAGGATTTAAACCCATGACCTCCTTGCCAAAAAACTCAGTACTATCAAGACCTATGACTTCACCAATTTCAT
The DNA here is from genome assembly GCA_027405865.1 of Salix purpurea. Classification (NCBI taxonomy): domain Eukaryota; kingdom Viridiplantae; phylum Streptophyta; class Magnoliopsida; order Malpighiales; family Salicaceae; genus Salix; species Salix purpurea. Next base: position 1,841,090 of record CM050328.1, on the reverse strand, counting down.
TTGCTAATCCACACTTCAAAAAACCATGATCAATATAACCCTACAAGGAAACTCGCGTGTTAAGAGTTAAATTTTGTATGCATTGTCACCAATGTATGCATTGTCACCAATCTATGCTTTAGACAAGCCATCAACCCTAGATTTGAGGTTAACCTTATGAAAACATATCTTTTTTCTAGGATGAATTTTAACCAAGTCGCCTTTTTTGAACTCAACAAACTTGAAGTGCTTGTTAGCTTTAGCTTGATATTTCTCTTTCTCTTTTTTCCAAGCAATCTTGTCATGAATATGCTCATGTAACTTTTTTAGTTGTAATTCTTCCTTTTCCTCAGCTTTGCTACTAAAATTCTAAGTTATAGGAAGAGGAATCGAGTCCAATGGACTTATTAATTTCTTTCAAATATAGTTCAAAATGGATTACAACTAATAATTTAGGTGGTAGAATGATTATTGTAAACAAATTTATAGTTTGTGGCAAAACAAGATATAAATCCCATTCTCTTCTTTAACAAATTTTTTGAAAAACTCCCAAACTTCTTTTAACATGTTTCGTTGACCATCAATTTGAGTTTGGCCATCGATGTAATTTATTAGGAAAAATCCTTATTTTACAATTATATTTATGAAGTTTCTGAAATTATGAGAAATTTGACCTTTGACAATATATGAATATGATAAATTCATTGAGAATAGTTAGATTTACATTATTTCAGTAGAATAGTTCTTGGGTAAATGACTATTTGATATTATGTTTTAGGTGTTGTATACAATATATTCGTAAACATACATTTAATTATATACATCCAATTTATCCTTGAAACGTTCTTGTATTTTCAAGCTATTTTTTTATAGATTTTCTCTATCCAAACTAATAAAACTATAGCATATAACTTGCATATAATAAAATTAATCCAAAATATGCCACACCTTGGACTCATTAAAATGAGTTATTATAACATTTTTATATAAATTCACCATGTGCAAGATTTATCAAAAATTGAGTATTAAAACTCATGTTAATTATCCAAATGAAGTTTTAAGATTCTTAACAAACTTACCTTCCTAATTAGTAGAAAAACAAATCCAATTGAATTTCAATTCTTGTTTTCAATACTCCCTTTTTGATAAAATAATTTGACGATAAAACAAATAAATCAAAAAATTAATATTCTTATTTTAAATTTTCATCTACAACTTTTATTTTATTTCACTAGTAGCCTAAACACATTATCTTCTTCAAGTAAAAAAAAAAAAAAAAAAACAAGGTTTATAGTGTTTTATAGTCATTACAAAGTAGGCCAAAGGTTATTAGGGTTCATGTGGGACCAAAGTCATGACTCTCATGGTTATTTAGTAATAGGTCCAGGTGTTTAAGATTCAAGATGGGATCGATGCTAGTTTGGATGAAGAATAGGTCCTTGACACTTAGATTTGGGTTGAAACTAAGTATCAGGGTTCAAAATAAGATTAGTGGTGGGATCAAACAATGATCAGTATTAAGATTTAAATCAAGGTTAGTTAGGGCACCTAAGGTTTAGACTAGAACTATATCTATAGTGTTTAGGGTTCAAAAATTGGGAATGAATCTATGATGCCTAAGGTTTACACTAAGATCAATGAACATGCTTAAACTAGGGTCAAAACTAGTCTAAACCAAGTCCTAGGCATTTATCAAGGTTCAAACTACAACCAAGTCCTAGGTGCGTAGGGTTAGGGCTTGGAATGGTGCCAATATTTGAGTCATAATCAAGTTTAAGGTGTCCAAAGTTCCTATTAGGATTGATATTAGGGCTTGAACCAAGATTAGATTTAAGATGTTTGGGGTTATGGTTGGGAAAGATACTAAGGTTTAGGTCAAGACTAGATCCAGGTCCGAGTTGTCAAAGTTCAAGTCAAGATTGGTGCCAGCAATCACACATGAATTGGTGTGCGGGTTTGGACCATGACCAAGTTTGGAGCACTCGAGTTAGGGTTGGAATTGGTGTTAGTGCTTGGATCGAGACTAGGTCTAAAGCATTCAAGATTCGAGTTGAGACTAGTCCAAAGCACCCAAGGTTCGTGAAAACATTGAGGGTAGAGCCAGATTCAGGACCAAGTTAGAAACACCCATAAGTTTGGTCCAAATTGATCCTAGGCACTTGAGATTCAATAGAAAAACTAAAATTAGGTAGAAATAAAGATGGGGAATCAACTAATCAAGTTTTTAAATTATTTTAAAAAAAAGCTAAAAATATGCCAAATGGCCTTTTTAAATTTCATGGTGACATAGTTTTGTTTGTTAGTTTAGAGGAAGAAAATCTAACAAAATGAGGTGTAGTTAAATATTTAGAGATAGATTCAACATAACCTTAAAAATATAATAATAGATGAAGACAGTTATCCTTCATGCATTGTCCAAAATAGACCAATCATATAAATGTTAATAAATATTGGTGCACCACCTAAAAAAAATTAAAAAAAAAAAACACGTTTATTGGCAATTTAGTAAGATACCCTAATGAAGCTGTACACTTTTGTACAAATAAATATAATTACTAGGAATCCTCCCCAATCAACCAGAAATCAAGTAAATATTAGTCATCCCATCATGAGTGATGTATCTATCGAGGACATCCATGGGCAAAAAATTACTGAAAAAAATATCTTATAATTGGATGATTATTTATTTTCATTTTAGCTGAGCAAAATAATTTAACACTCGTCATTCATTTGACGTCCCTTCATGCTTGTTCAGTCACCTGCATGTTACATTTCCTTCCTTCAAGTCACTCAACACCCATCACAATTGTTTTTCACTTCCTTTTTTTTCCGAGTGCACTAAAAGTTATTATATATCAGGCAATTCTAGAATCCAACCTAGACAGTTTTTAAGCAGATCCTTTTTATTCTAAAACCCTTTTTTTGTTTTCCTAAAACTGGTGCTAAAAATCTTATATCCCATCTAGTGGTTATTTTGTTCACATTACTTCCTATGCCATGTCATTTATGTTAATTTTTAAATAAATATATATATATATATATATATATCCACACACATTAAAAAAGAAAAAAAATCTTTTAATCTGGAATTATTTCAATAATAATAGAAAGTGTGTACAAGAAGACCACATTAATGGCTGCGATAAGAACGATAACAAGTCATGCCATTGTATTCTGAAATCAGTTATGTAACAGAAACTTATAGAGAGATGAACATGAGTCTTTGAAAAAGAAAATGGTGATATGAATCTAGGGTTTTAATTTCTTTATTTGAAATTTGTGTAATATATTATTTTGCTAATGTACTAGAAATGACGATTTCAAGAATAAAAACACCAATATTTGGGACAATAAGTTTATAAAATACAATTGTTTGGTAAGAAAAAAATCATAAGACGCATATACAATATTAGAGCAGATCATATATTAATAATCTTTCATATGTTCAAACGAATAATACCTTCAAAAGAAGAAAGTTGATAGTCATGGAAATACCTAAAGAGTAGAACACCAATATGAAATGATCCAGTATGAGGCATGAGCATCGCTAAAAACCTGCAACATCTATCAACCACCATTTGCTTAAGACTAAAATGCACGTCCGTCTATCCTGCATTCCAAAATGATCAATTACACAAGAGAACATCTGTGAAAAAACCATGGCTAAGGTCTACCAAGTTATTTTTGTCTGGATATATCATCTCACATACTGAGAGATCGTAGCAAGTTAAACAGCTGCATCCTGGGAAAAAATTATTCCAGGCTCCAGACAAAATGTGATGACAGGAGCGTTACAAGAGATCCAAGATCAACTGCAGAAATTGATCGGCCAAATCACATTCACCAGTGCAAATTCAAATCCACAATTAAATAATTAAAAAGAAATTGGGCTGAAGAAAAAAGTAAAAGAGTATGATCTGCATTATTGTAGTAAGGAGTAATTTGTAATGAAATGGCGAAATAAATGGTCATCCGCCTAATGTTTCACCACTGTAACAGCAGTAAAAAAAATTCAGGGCTTCAATTCTCAATAGGAGTATATCAAGAAATTCACTATACCCAATAGATTCTATCAAGTAATCAACAATACTATATGGAAAATCAATCGATAGATACAATCACCGACCTGTACATCGTATCAGGCCTACTCATTTTCCAGAGCCAGGCCACCATTTTGACCAGAGTGATCAGAGAGGTGATGCTGCTGTCTGGTTACAAGAGGACAAAAGGTTAATAGCCAAAAGGATCCTCTTGTTATCCGTCCACAGATAGTAAAATCCCTCCCTACGACGATGTGACATCTTGCAATTTCAGGAGGTTGGCAACCAAGGAAGATGTAACCAAAACTGTTGTCTATAGCAGCCCAGGACTGTTGTCTAGAGCCAACAAAATGATGCACAAAGGAATGACTGCAAGGTTTAAAAGAGCTCCGGGAGACACTTCAAATACTACATTCCCAAAACCAAATCACATGTCAAAACCTGGCATTGCAAACTGAGTTGCAAAATTTTCAACTTGTTTCTGGAGCTCTAAAATTTCCTTCTTGGTTTGCAGACCATTCGTGAAAGCCTTCTGCAGGTTCCCATGTTCACGCAGCACCATACAAACAATATGTGCAGCTTTCAGGAGAAAATCAGCAATTGTTTCAAAATCAGATTCCAGGCAACCTCTAGAGGTCATGGCAGGAGTACCTGAGTGATTAAAACAGAAGTTAATAAGCAATGAAACCATTTCTTAAGTATAATAGATCAATGTGTTTGCTGGAAAAAGTTGAAACAAAACTTGCTTACCAATCCTTACACCTCCAGGAGTGATAGTTCCATTGTCGCCAAAAATAGCAATTTTATTTACTGTGATGTGGCATAACTCGCAGACTTTTTCATAAGCTTTACCTATGTATACACAAAAATAAAAAAATTATGAGAACCTCGTTCATATAAAGTTTCAAGGAGCAATGTCCACATCCGACCAGATTCAAAAAAGTCATGTTAGTGCAGAAGCATGCAAACTGATGCAAAGAATGAAGGAAATTACAAGGAATTTTTTTTTGCCGAGTCAGAATAAAAGTTTCAAGTAGATCATTCTCATGACCTACATTGAGGAAGGAAAATACGGCTATAAGGAAGAAAGGTCAAGTCATGCATGTGAAGGAAACAGAGACCACTAGTTTGGTTACACACTTATTTTACAGGCTAGCAATAACACTACCTGTTATTTATGGCAGTAAACAAGACTGTCAAGATGAACATCTTGTGATACAAGAAACAAGAAACTAAAGTGGGTGATACAAGAAACTAAGGTGGAATTCGGTACACGGACAGAAGACATGGAAGCTTTGTTTGGGCTAATGTTTGGTGTGCACCTGGAACAAAACAAAAGTTCATTTTTTTCCTTGGATGCACCTATGAGGAGGGAGTGACAACATTCAAGTACAAGGGATGGGAGGTGACTTAAGATAAATGCTGGCAGATGTTGCAAGAAGGGATTTCATTTCTATAAATTTGCAAAATATGGGACTAGATAATGCAAAATAAAGGCAATAGATTCAGTGGTTCACATAGTAGACCACAGTCAGTTTTAGAGTTAGCTGAGCACTAAGTTGTATAACAGGAAACACAAGGAGAAAAAAAGAATTCACTAATCTTCCTCTGCAATAAATATATCCAAAATTCAGAACCAAATTATAAATGTTAAAAAACATAAAGGTAAAATAAAGAAAAAGGAAACAATGTTGAACTCCAAAGAGTGAGAACCATCGTCAAAAAAATCAAAGTAGCGTCGCCTGTTTGAAGTCAAAATTGATCTTGTATCAACAAGATAGCTTATATCAACAAAATAATAACAGACCATATAACTGCTAGTTGAGAAAGAGTGTGAGAGGACCATTTCAATATCACATTAAAAATTGAGGCAAAGATAATGAGAAACAACAAAAAAATCATCATAACTAGCTTGCTTCCTTTCTCAAGGGTTGGGGAGTACTCATTTTATGCTTGCAATATGCAATAGCTGATGTTACGTGTGTATCATACCTGTTAATCCCAAAGGCCTGAGATCCCAGAGTATCAAATGGTTATCTGTGCCTCCTGTTACTAGCCTGCATTTTCTTCTCAGCAGAGCAGCTGCTAAAGCCTGTGCATTTTTCTTCACCTGTTGCATGTATGCCTTGTACTCAGGGGTAGTCACTTGTTTAAAGGCTATGGCAAGGGCAGCAATGTGGTTATTATGTGGTCCACCTTGCAATGATGGGAAAACAGCAAAATTAATCTTTTCCTCGAAATCATATTGATCACTCTCATCTCCTTGACCTAGATGGATCCCCCTTTTCCTTGGTTTGGTACCCTTCCTGTAGAAAATGATGCCTCCCCTTGGACCTCGAAGACTTTTATGGGTTGTTGAGGTAACAATATCACAGTAATCAAAGGGGTTCAGACATTCCTGTATTAAAATAAGCCAATTAGTTCCATGATCCCATTCACTTAAAAACCTGCATATTAAGGAAACGGTCATAAGTGGAAATACACCACTATCATTGATCCTATTCCAAAAACATTGACAAGTTTTATGTTCAATAACGCCTCATAGACACCGAGAACCAAATAGGAAATAAGAATCCTAATATAAAATATTGTATTTAATATTTGATGAAATCGTAGATAACAATAAAACTTAAGAATATCAAACCACAAATAAATGCATAAAAACTCTCCTTCCCTACTTTGACATCTAGTCTTATTCAGGAAAGGGCGCTAGACAGCTCAAAACAGGGTAATTAGGCTAGTTCGTGACTAAGCCTTGGGAATAGGATCTGGAAGTACACTAGGGAAGAGAAAACTTTCAACCAGAAATATTTTATTGATAGAATCACACAAATAGTTCAACTACACTTATATAGTGTCCCAACCAAAATAAAATTAACAAGTTGCTAAAATTAAAATAATAAAATCCAGGAACTTAAGAAATAACAAAAATAGCTCCATATTGTTGGAAAATTGGAAAAAAACTCTAATACCAATTGTTGGAATGTAGAGGTGTCCACTATTTCAATTGAAATATTCTAGCCCTTAGCTAAGAATTAATTGAATATTTCAGCCCTTAGCTGAGAACAAAGAACAAAGAGATCAAGGGGTAAGAACCCAAGATAACTTGTCATCCCTCTAATTGTATTTATAGAAGAAATCAAAGGCATTACAAGAACTCTTATCAAACACAAACTCTTAAACTAATCTTATCATAGATAAGATTTAAACTAGAAGTAGAAAAGAACAATCAAAACACATCACTAAATGATGGAATAAATGACTAACATTAATAAAAAAACCTTATCACTAATTTGTAGCAGAATTGGAACCAAATTCTTCAACACATATTAAATTAAATATGTATCCTGAAAAAAAAGGGTCTCCAAATTAGACAGTATGTTGTCCTGCGTCAGTATCCTATTCCCATGCCTTAGATCAGTATTTTGAGCTTCCAATTGGCCATTCCCTCCTCAAGCTTTTAGGAATCCACATTGCAAAGGTGCTAGAACTTTTCCTCCCTTTCAGTATATAGTATATATGAAGCTATGATACTTATCATCTCTAGAATCGCATATCAATTAGTAAACATTGATGTCATGTTTCCATAGAACAAATACTCCATATAAGTGACAAAATTTGCAGAGTATTACAACAATAAGTTCAAGGTCAATTTTCTGAATCTGGGCCAACACAGCCAATGCTCTATTGAGTGAAGAATTTAAATTCTGTATATAAATTGATTCCCATATTACATAATATAATATAACATCACCAAACAAAAGAATGTAGTGTAAGATCACAAATTTCTCAAAAACATAGATTCCAAGGCGTTGATTAAAAGCCTTAATGTTAGGCAAAGGACTACAGTACCCTCTAAACGAAACAAAAATTAACACGTTTTGAAGAACAACAAGTAGCATCACTACAAACTATCTAGGGAAGTAATTCTTAGCAGTGGCAAAGCCCCAAATCCATGTAACAGATTGTTATTGCTATGTGTGAAAACAGTTAATATAATTAACAGAAAACAAATTGAAAAACAAAGACAACTTTTATCACAGAATATGCAATGTATTAAATAAAGTTACCATCAAAGCAGGAATTGACAAGCAAAACAAGAGAATCATAATGTGCACCTTAGCAGCAACAAGACCACTAATCTGCGCCATATCACACATAAGCACGGCACCACACTTATCTGCGATATGCCTTAACCTCGCATAACCCCACTCCCTTGGATACGAGCTACCACCACAAATGAGTATTTTTGGCCTAAAATCAAGTGCCCTCTCCTCCAACTTATCGAAATCAATATACCCAGTTTGAGGATTGACCTTATAAGGCAAACTCTCGAAGAAGATAGATGCACCGGAAACCTTCCGCCCATTAGGAGTATAATAGCCATGACTCGTATTCCCTCCAGATGGTGTGTCCAACCCCATAATCCTATCCCCCGGCAGCAACAACCCAGTATACACAGCGAAATTAGCCGAAGTGCACGAATACGGCTGCACATTTACTCCCCAACTCTCAGAATCCAAACCAAAAGCCTCCAGTGCTCTCTTGCAACACAGCAGTTCAATTTCATCAATGTACTGATTCCCACCATAATATCGCGCTCCAGGCATTCCCTCCGAGTACTTATTCGTTAAATGACTTCCAAGAGCCTCCATCACCGCTCTACAAACAAAATTCTCCGACGCAATCAGTTCAATCCCTTTAAACTGCCTCTCTTTCTCTTTCTCCATTATCTCAAAAATTTCTGAGTCCGCCGCGCTTAGCGGCTGGTTCCCCCATGTTTTGACAAGATCCCTCCTCCGCTCTTCAACATCCACCCCATTAGAACTGGAGGACGCCTCTCTTTTATTGCTCGTCGAAGAATCGCTCTCTCTTCGGCGTTTCAAACACAAAGAGTGCCCTAATATCCTAAACTCCTCGACATCTCTGTCATCGTCGTCGTCTTCTTTCTCGCCGTTTTGGTTTATACTGTAGGGAGACCCGGTCAGTGGCTCAAGCAACTGGAGAGGGATGGGTGAAACCGAGTTTGCGGCGGGGAGGTCGCGGAGGCTAGAGTCGAGCTGGAGACAGATTGAATCGTCGGCTATTTGTGTACGGTGAAACCCTAGAGTTAATTTAGAGTCCATTTTCTTTAAAATTAGAAAGCCCAGAGAGCACAGCAGCAAAAGCAGGGGCAGGAGGGGTCTTCACGACGGCAGTAACGGAACAGGGACTGGTGGTGGTGGGGTTACAGCGGCGGGACCCTAATCCTGATGGTAGAGAATGATTTTTGGCGGAGAGGGTATGGAGATGTATTGAGGGTGTTGTGATCTGAGGGCGAGAATTTCGTAGATGATCCTTTCAGGCAGCTAGCAATACAGAATTTTTGTTGGATGATGTGGGGGCGGTGACCAGTGTTTGGCTCGAATCTACTTAACCGACGAGGGAGGTTAATATTTTTAATATTAATATTTAGAATTTGTATTTTTGGATGATGAAACAAATTTTCTTATCTTCCAAGCAAATTTTGGGATAACGTTTTGTTATTTATATTTTATTTTAAAATATTAATCAAATACCAACAACATTAAAAAATAATAATTTTAATGTAGAGATAAATTTGTTTTATATTTTTATCTCTTCAGCTTAATTGTATAGCTTCTAAAAAATAACAAATAATATCTTCATAGTTTTTTCAACAAATAAAAAAAACTAACATGTTTTAGTTTTATTGTGTGTGTATGTATGCGTGTATGCTAGAGCACTAATCAAATATAATAAATCTTTGAATTATTGTGTTTTTTTTATTGATTTGATCTAATATTAGTAAATAATAATCAAATTACCAAACAATGGTACTTAAATTTAAATAATGATTAAAACACATTACATTAGGTTAAATATTGAGGAAGCCCTAATTGATATATGTCATCTACAATGTGGTTTTATAATACTAAAAGCCCTGTAAAATTAATTTTAATAAAAAAGAGTATATGATCCCAAAAAGATTGATTAGGTTAAATCTTTCAATTGGAATTTTATACATTTGTATCATTCATTAGAGTCGATTTTTAATCAATGACTTGGAAACAGAAATTATCGGATGAAGTGAAGTTGTTTTAAAAAGAGTTTTTTCATCACATGACAAACATATTTGTTAATAGCGTATTTCAGTGATTGCAAGGAGGAAAATATATTTGTATTTGATATGATAATAAAGAGTTATAGTTTATTTTGATTTCTTTTACCAATCAACGAGGGTAATGATAGCAAACATGTTGGGTTTGCCGAACAAAGAAAAGTTTACCATGACTTGTATTGATAGAGAGGAGATTACATGGATGTATGGATCATAAATGACTAAAATAAAAAATAATGAAACAATAGGCATTCAATAAACAGAGGGTTTTAACAAGGAAATAACCTCATGTAAGTCATTTGACCTTCTGCATTACTAACATTGTATTGATGGGAGAATATTCTCCTAACATGACATTTTCAACTTAAGACTAAGAAGCAATGATGTGTTGTGAAAAAATTTACTCAATATATGCTTCCAATCTAATTCATCTTTTGTTGCCAAGGAAGGAGCGCAGTGGAACACAATATTGAAAATGACATTCCCTCCAGAACAATCACCTCAATGTATCGTTTTCTAAGTGATATAATCCAGGTGAAAGATGTGAAAAGTTGTAAGAACTTCAAGAATCAAGTTTGAAAGTTAATGAGCGAAAGCCGAGTCGAGTTTGTGAAGGATAGTGTCATCAATTATATTGTTAATAAATCATCATGAGCATAACAAAGACCGATAAGTAATTACAAGACACTAATGATTTTCGGAGAAGCTTATTAGAGTGTCACATTGTCAACAACTTTGTTTATGGAATTTTAGTGGTCATCACTTTGTTTGGAATTAAATCATGCTTTTAATGAAACATGTCATTTTATTATTTCGAAGTCAAGAGATGTTTAGCATTTTATTTCAATAAAAATATTTTGATCAAACCTTAACATGCAAAATTAAAGTTTGTCATTACTAAAAATTTAAAAGTGTTTCGATTGCATAAATAACTCAATAATTGTTAAAATGACATGATAAACAATATAGGGTGATCAACTAAGTTTTACCAATATACAGATTAACATGTAGAGGATTGGGTAGTTATAGACTCGTGAATCATTACTCTTACAAATCCAAATCATTATGTTGGATGGGGTTAAAATTAATCAATTCTAATCAATCTTGCTTGAGATGAGAAAATATCTTTTATTTATTAATTTTCTTCATTATTCTTAAAATATGTACCACACAGCTAGTGGTGGTACGTGTGGGTTCACGCGCCACCACAGCTCTTATACCTCTAGGATCTTCTAGTGTTGTTCTCAAGTTTTAATAGCATTTTTTCTAGGTGCTTTTTTACCTTTAAAGGTCTATTTATGGTAGTGGGTAGGATGCTATTTTCTCCTATGAACTTATTGATAAAAAATTCCCTGTCAACACGCAACCCTTCTCTTTAATTTGCCTCTTGGGTTGGTTTGAAAGTCTATCAATATATTTGAATGTCTAATTCTTATTTTATAATTAGTTTATATATATTTATATTTATATATATATATATAAAAAGAAAAAAGAAAAAAAAAGAGTGTGATGATTCATCTGTGAATGTTTCACCTCAGAAATGCTCGTTCAACGATGTCCGATGACTGCAGCAGCATATCTACATGCCATCAATTTACTCGGAAGAAGTTGCCTTTGGTGGAAATCTTCTTGTAAGCTGATGGCAGCAACAAACCAACATGGTTACTAGCAAATTTGTCACTTCTGTTATGATTGGTGATTAGCCTTTTCAATTGTAAGGAAATATTTTGGTTTCGGAATGTTACGGCGTGCTATTTTAAAGTTATATTGTTTATGTATATATATTAATTCAAAATTTTTTTAGTTCAAATTCAAAAATAAAATTATTTAGAAATTGTGCAATTTAATTTAAAAAAGATACAATGAAATAATTTTTCTGAACAAAATTATGAATATATATATATATATAATATTATAAAAATATCATCATCAATCTCGCAAGGTCATTAAATTCTCTGATTGCTCTGAAATTTTAACATGATATATATAAATATATCAAGATACTATTCATAAAATTTCATCTCAATCTAACGTTCAGATTAAGAGATATAATTGATATTGTAAAATTACTTATTATTTAAAAAAAAAACATTATTTAGCCAAAACAGAACGGGCAGAACGAAACCGGAATGTTCCGACCAAAATTTGTGTGGAATTTCCGGAACGGACCAAAATTTTAAACGAGGTTAAAATCACGCAGTTTTATCCTCTTTTTTTTAATTAATACGAAATGTTTGGCCGTTTCGGCCGAAACATTACGAAACGAAACTAACAACACAGTCAGCCATGCATTGGGAGAGCATCTGAATTGTTCTTGAAGAAATGAATAACCAGTAGGCAGAGGAACGATCCAGGCAGCCATTGATTTACAGGGAGTGGAAGTAGATGAAGCATCCTTAATATTAGCATCTTGGTATCTCGAGAGGTGGCCGGAGGAACCATGCAGGTAATCATTGCAGCAATGTCGTAAACTACGCCGTAGTTTAAATGATGTTCAAACTACGCCGTTTTATATTGTTTTTTTAATTGATATGAAATGTTTTTGATGTTTTATCGAAACCAAATAAAATGAACAAATTAACCGGCTTTCGATTACATTTAACAAATCCAGTAGAAAATTTACCCAGAGACCCATAATTTGATATCTTTAGCTTTACTGTAGTACTTCACCCACCAAGGTCTACTCTTTACTTAGAATCAGGAGGCACAGTCTCCACCATCAATCACCGAGATAATCAGCGATCGAGTTTAACCTTTTTTGTCACTACCCACCAACAGATTGATCAATTTGTAAAACCCCATTACTACGTCCTTGTAATTTTAGATTTTTACCATTGATTACTGTCAGAATATATGAAGTCAGTGTTTTGTTTCGGTCCCGGCCGGTTCTTATCCTCTTTGATGTGTTGCTCAAATCGGTTTCTGTCACTTGGAGATATCTCTGATGCAGCAACATTGATCGATTGGTTATGAACTATATATCCAAATATGCTAAATAACATAGATCGGTGTCGTCGTCAAAGCTATTATGAACTGTAAATAAAGCTAACTGAAATAAGAAGAAACTTGCAGAGAAGAGGTTGCACCAGAGACGAAGAGTGAGGTTAGAAAGTTGCTGGATATTTTGAGAGTGATGAAGAGAGCAGAGATGCTCCAGGAAACTGTTTCGATAAGGTAATAATTTGGTTTTTCATATAATTTGGCAGAACTCTCTCTCTCTCTCTCTCTCCCTCTCCCCCTCTCCCCCACCACCTATACCTCCATGATGGTGGTAGATGGGTGGCGCCGCGAGATCAACTAGATTGAAGTGATGTAAGTGATTTAAAAAAAAAACCTTTTACAAAAAAACTCGGGTCATTGTCTCACCTAGATTTAATAAGTTAGGTTAATATAAATATCATAAATAAAAAAGGTATGATGTTGAGAAAAAAAAATACTAATGACACCAATAATTTTAAGGATGAAATAAAAATCTAAGACATGAATTATTGATTTAACTAGGTTTAATAAGATAAGTTAGAATTAAGAAGAGGATGAGCTAAATCTAATCGAACTCACATCATTTATTTGATTTTCAAAACAAATTAGGGTGCGTTATATGTTACATGCGCCCAAATATAATAGTTAAAAAAAAATCAATCACAAGAGCATGTTTATGAACCCCTAACAAAATAAGTTAGGCGGGCTAGAGATTAAAGAGTTTGCTCTTTTTATGGTCTCAGATTCGAGTCTTGTTATTGCTAATATAACAGTCACAGAAAACTTGCATATTTGTTAACTTCAGGTTCTGTAGGATTAGTTGATGTGCATGCAAATTGACCGGACAATCATATTAATATAAAAAACTAATAATAAGCTAGGTGGGTTGTACAACTTGTCAAACCTTTAAGTTATAGTTATTTTCTAGTTATGCGTTTAATTTTCGAAAAGGTTTTTTAATTTATGTATAATTTTTTTTTCATCTTTACTATATATAAACAATATTTTTTAAAATAAATATATTTATTTTCATATAATATTTCAAATATATGTAGCTTTGCATAATATTTTAATTCAATCAATTTAATGTATTTATTTATTTTTATTATTGTTTGATTGAATAAAAAATATTGTAAATATCTCATATTGTGAGATTAAGTATCTTGATACACACTTATCTCTTGATTTTTCAAATTTTAGTTTTAGGCATCGTTGATGATTATTAATTAATTTATTTATTTATTAGAATATATAAATATTATTTTGAGTACAAGGATCATATTTTTTTTAATTTATATTAAAAAAATTTGCATTAAATAAATACATTGAAAAAAATAATATATAACCTGCGGTGAAAAGGGGATCACATAACTTGCTACAAACTATACATTTTAGTTCATTAGGTAATGAAATTACTATTTTCTTTATGAAGGGCAGATGTGGATAGCAACATAGACCGGTCTTTTTTAAAGGGTAGACCAAATCCATTTAATCATGGTTAATGCATTGGGCCAAGTGTCCTTCTGATAAACTGGGCGGGCCCACATTCAACGCTTGCAGAAAGGCGTTCACTTTTTTCAAATCGTGGAGCCCACTGGGCCCCACCACGACCACCGTTTTTTTAGTGGTCATGCGGCTTCCGAGCCCTCTTGCCATTGAAACACGTTTTATTGTATAGGTGGGACCTGGGTAGGGAAAAATTATCCTACGCGACACACCATGGAGATCAGGCTTAGATAGCCACTTTTTCAATGACACGTGGCAAGGCTTTCGTGCGGTGCTGATCGACACGTGAGAGAGTGCGGAGGATGCTGCTCCTGAATTTGCTAGTCTCTGTAAAAGACGTGGCAAGGTCCGGTGAAAGGACGAGTAGGCGTCACGCCAAGCGTCACATCTTCTTCCATATTTATTGAAAACGACAGTGTTTTCGATAAATAATATTATAGTGTGAATTGACAGTTTTGTCCCTTTTTTTCCACTCCGTTCTGTCAGCTGATGATAGAAGAAAAGGACGTGATAGATAATGTGAGTTAAAACCCATTAATATCATGGGGCATGATTTTGATTTTTCAGTATTAAAAATATTTTAAAAAATAAAAATATATATTTTTAGATAAAATATATTTAAAAAAAACAATTATTATACTTTTAAGCACCTCTCAAATTAAATGAAACACGTTAAAATATTATTATTTTATATAGCTAAAGCAACGTTAATTTTTAACAAATAAATTGAAGGATTTGTTCTTGAATAACGTGCGTGTTGAGGACAAAATACTGGCCGGCGGCGTCGTATCACTTTCTCAGTGAACAACGCCAAACCTACTCCCAGAAACGGCGTGAAACCTAACACCTTTGGAGTTGAAAAAAGCAGGCAAAAGTTGCTTTCAACGTTGGACTCCATTTCGGTAATTATATCATTCACCCACCTAACTACACCATGGTTCATGCTGCATCAAAAGCCGGTTAATATTCTTTTTTAGCATAAAAAATAAAAAACAAATGTTAATTTTTTTATTCTTAAGAAAATATTTTTATTATTAACTTATCAAAACCATAAAAAAAATTAAAAATAGTATTGCTATTAGCTTACCAAACAATATTTCTCATTCTACATTGAAAAAACACAACTTTTTTTAACATAATATATATATTTTTAAAAATATATTTTTTAATTTTTCATATTAATATATCAAAATTATAAAAAAAACACTAAAAAAGTATCAATTTAGCACTTTATCGAACCAAATGTATTTTTAAAACACACCCAAACACAATTAGAAACTCATAAACTAAATTAATTAAATTTAACAGAGTAATTATCTAAATTAATTCAAAATAAAAATCAACGAAAGAGATTTCATATCGATTAATTACCGGATCGATTGGAAAAACAACGAGGACCATTCTGTAAAACAGCAACAAGGCAAGGGGCACTACACGGAGAGAAGAAAAAAACGACAAAAGAGAGCCGTTTAGGTAGATGACGTGGCAGGAAATGGCAGAGGAGGTGATGAGGATAAGTAGAAGTAGAGGATCAGCCGATCAGCAAGAGAAACACACAAACAAACACAGAGACACGCTTTCCATTTCTCCTTTCTCTCCGACAAAAAAAATAAAAAAATCAAGCAAGAATCGACGCAGCCTTTTCCCTTTGATTTCTCATGTACATGTAAATAAATAGATAAAAAAACCAGAAATTCATCAAGAAATAAAAAAAAGAGTTAGAATTTGGATCACTCGCTGTTCTGCTGCTGTTTCTTTGACTTAAATTTATGGATACCGGAGTGGAATCGTCGCCGGAGACGGGGGTGGTGCTTGGTGGAATTGCGCTTGATTTTCCCGAAAGTGATACGGTGTCATTTTCGTCTCCGAGGAGAATACCGAGAAAGCTTCAAAAAAGACTCTTAGAAGCCAAGACTCCAACAACTAGTAGTGTCGAAGAAATCGAAGCTAAACTTCGACACGCTAATCTCCGTAGACAGGTTCCTTTTTTATTTTCTTATTTTTTTTACCCAACTTTAGCCTTTTATTTTCATGATCAAAGAGAGCAACGTTTCAGCCTCTTCCTAAATTCATACTCATAATTATTATTTTCTCTCCTTTGATTGATTGTCATAATTATTACCTGTTCATTATTTTTTAATTTCCGATTTTCTGTCTTGAAGAAGCAATTTTCTGTTGATTTTATTATTTTTCTCTCTATAATGTTTTATTTTGTGATGCGATGATTTTACAAGGCGTTTGTGTTTTTTGTGTGTGAAAAAAGTTTTTCCTTTTCTTGTTTTGGCTAACCATTTACATGTTAGAACCATTTTTAATTAATATACTGACATTATTTTGGCCATTTGTTTGAGTGTAGCAATTCTATGAAAAGTTGTCAAGCAAGGCTAGACCAAAGCCAAGAAGCCCCTTACAGTGTTCATCTCATGAAGAAGACCTTGCGCAACGCCTTGAAGCAAAGCTTCACGCCGCTGAGCAAAAAAGGTTTTGTTTTTATTAGTTGAGTTATGCCAAAAAAAAATTTGTGGATTATTTACTTGTTGTCTTTGACATTAAGGCTTTGTGGTTAGTGGTGTGGATTGTTAAACATGTGATCAAGCATCTACATGAATTATCATTTCTGTTCAAGGCTCACACATATTGTGTTGATTCATAACTTACTTCAATGATGGGTCATAATGCTGCTTCCTTAGTAATGATTCATGATTTGTTTTTCTTTTCCCACCTTTTGTTGACATAATTGTGAATTTCTTCGTTGTCCCTCTTCTCTCTATACGTTTTCCTTAAGCTTTTAACATCGGTTCTCATTCCTAGGACTTCGATGTGTCTTTACGCTCATAATCCATGGATACTAGTTGACAACTCTTGTTCATACACAGCATGTTTTTTATGCAGTTTTTTCACTTATCCTTATTGTATCATCAAATGGTTTTCATTTAGTAAAAAATACTGACCCGTGCTATCCTTTTTCTTGACGTCATCTAAAATAATTTTGGTTGAAAATGTCAACTCTGAAAACAGATTTTACATGTCTTATTCCCTTCCATCTGCACCTTAGTCTTGTTCTTTTTGGCTTATTACTCTGCATATTTTCCTTTTTTTCTGTATTCTAATTTGGTTTCTGTATAGCCAATACAATCTGTTAGATTAGTCTATTAGAAACTAATTGGAAGAACATTCCCTTCAAACCACTTTATTCTATAAATCTATAATTATCAGTCAAGCTGCATATTTGGGCTCATGTTCTGATATTACAGGCTTAGCATTCTGGCAAGTGCTCAGATGCGCCTGGCTAGGTTGCATGAGTTGCGGCAGGCAGCTAAAACTGGGGTGGAGAAGCGTTTTGAGAGAGAAAGGGAGAGGCTTGAAACAAAAGTGGAGTTACGGGTTCAGCAGGCCGAAGCAAATAGAATGCTTATGCTCAAGGCTTACAGGCAAAGAAGGGCCACACTGAAGGAGAGAACATCCCAATCATTATTGCGAAGAAGGGCCCGGGAAAGTAAGTACAAGGAGCGTGTACGTGCAGCAATTAACCAAAAACGTGCAGCTGCTGAAAAGAAGCGTATGGTATTACTGGAAGCAGAAAAGAAGAGGGCACGTGCTAGGTTGTTGCAAGTTCAGCGAGTAGCCAGGTCAGTCTCTCACCAACGCGAGATTGAGAGGAGGAGAATGAGGGACAAGCTGGAAGATCGACTGCAAAGGGTAAAGATATTGTCTGAACTCTGAAATTTATAATTAATATCTTCATATATTTGATTGTAAACTGGTTGCCTTTGTGGTGCTGCTCATTTCCTTGTTTTCTGTTGAATTTTATGATAATCAGGCAAAGAGACAAAGAGCAGAATTTTTGAGGCAAAGAGGACTTCAGCATAGTTCAGTTCGAGTAAACTGGAATAAGATGCACCAGCAGGCTGATCTCCTTTCTAGAAAATTAGCGAGGCAAGTTTTGGTGAATCTGTCAAGTCATCAGCCCTGTACAAAAACATCTGCTTGCTTTTTAGTATAAATTTCACCTGAACAATGTATACATGCTCACATTCTTTTAGGTGCTGGAGGCAGTTCCTTAGGTCAAGGAGAACTACCATAGACCTGGCAAAAGACCTTGATGCCTTGGAAATCAATGAGAAATGTGTGAAGTCAATGCCATTTGAGCAGCTTGCTCGTCTGATTCAATCGACTGGTACTCTTCGGACTGTGGAAGGTCTACTTGATCGTCTTGAGAGCCGCTTTAGAGTCTCAATGGCTGTTGCTTCCATGGATCATCCTTCCAGCTTGGACAACATTGATCACCTTCTCAAAAGAGTTGCCACCCCTAAGAAAAGGACTACTCCCAGGTCATGTACAAGGAGTAGAGAGGCCAAAAAAGTACGCGCCAATGGGGAGTCTGCCAGATATGCAGCTAAAATGTCAAGGTATCCAGTGAGAATAGTTCTTTGTGCCTACATGATTTTAGGACATCCAGATGCTGTTTTCAGTGGTCAAGGGGAGCGTGAGATTGCTCTGGCCAAGTCTGCTGAAGCTTTTACCCGAGAGTTTGAGTTGTTGACAAGGATTATACTGGATGGACCCTTGCACAGTTCTGATGAGTCTGAATCCATGTCACAGAAACGTTGCACGTTCAGGTCTCAGCTTGCAGCTTTTGATAAAGAATGGTGCTCCTACCTGAATTGCTTTGTGGTGTGGAAGGTTAAGGATGCTCAGTCATTGGAGGGGGACTTGGTGAGAGCTGCTTGCAAGCTTGAGCTCTCTATGATCCAGAAATGCAAGCTGACCCCAGGAGGGAGTGATGATGCTCTTACTCATGATATGAAAGCTATTCAGAAACAGGTCTTATCTTTATCCATTTCAATAGTAACTGATGTACATGACATGAACAAAAGTTGTCACATTAAAATGGTTTTGAAGTGAATTTTTCTTTCTTCATCAACTGCCTTTACCTTTGTTATTGAAACGGGATGTTCAAGTAAATGAACTAATGATCATCTGAATTTAGATTGATTTCTGTTAAGCCTTTTGGTGAGGTGTTTGTGCCCAATGTTCCTTCCTGTATTGGTATTTTCATTAAATATTCCTGTCTTTTTAATTGTTTCAATACAGGTTGCAGAAGATCAAAAACTTTTAAGGGAAAAGGTACATCACCTGAGTGGAGATGCTGGTATCAAGCGTATGGAAATTGCACTATCTGAAACACGATCAAAGTATTTTCAAGCCAAGGAAAATGGAAGTCCAGTAGGGTCACCAATAATGCATTTTCCATCTCCTAGCATGCCCCTTTATGCTCCTTCTGTTGCTCATTCTGCTAATAGAAATAATGTGAGTGATGGTATTGAGAGGCCAAGCCATGTAGTTCGCTCTTTATTCAGAGAAGATACCTCCTCATCTAAAGAATTTGGTTCCTCTGCAAGTAGCAGCAGTTGCTTTGATGGTCCAGCATGTTCTGCTGATGGAAAACCGGTAACAGAGAATGAATTGATCATAAATGAATTTCTCCATGAGAAACGCCATGGTTTTATTGAAAGATTCAATATTTCTGACAAAGATGAAAGCAGTATCAAGGTTGGTGCATTAACACAACTATGATCATTAACCAATAATCAGTCCTTTGGAAGATAATTGAAATTGGCATAAACATATCTCTGTTAGTTTCATTACATCCTTTTCATTTTATTTGCAGTTGCATGCTTTTCCGAGGGAATAATGGTTGCTAAAAAAAATTTGCTATCATTTATTAGGTCTAAGCCTCTAAAGGTTATTAAGACAAACATTTATCATAACTCTGTCCTGATTTCACTGGAAACTCCAATAATCACAACTTGTTTTTTGATGTCCACCAAGCTGGTGATTAGTTGAGATTTAGATGCTAATTTTCCCTGTTCACCTTAATACTTTCAGGCAAAGGTGAGAGAGACAATGGAGGCAGCTTTCTGGGATAGTGTCATGGAATCAATGAAACAGGATGAACCCAAATATGATTGGGTCGTTCAACTTGTGGGGGAGGTGAGGGATGGAATTCAGGAGCTGGCTCCAGAGAGCTGGAAACATGAGATTACTGAAGCTATTGATCTAGATCTTCTCTCTCAGGTGGGCATCTTTTCATACTACTAATAATGTAGGGTGTTATATTTCTTGTAATACTAATTTCCCTTCCCTTATTATTAGGTTCTAAAGTCAGGTAACCTGGACATTGGTTACTGTGGAAAGATTCTGGAGTTTGCATTGGTTACATTGCAGAGACTCTCCTCTCCAGCCAAGGAGGATGAAATGAAGGCCCTGCATCAGAAATTGTTGAAAGAGCTGGCTGAGACTTGTCAGACCCAAGATGAATTGAAGCATCCACATATTGCTGCGATGATCAAGGGTTTACGCTCTGTGCTGGAGCAGATTCAGGTGTGCATATTCATTCATGTTTTTCTTTTGTTCTTGCTCTGGGCCCATGTATTGCTCTTCTGAGTGAATTTTGCAGGAACTTATTTCTGGTCATTTCAGACAGAATGAAAAATGTCTTAAATTTGCTTCAATATACACATGTTTTCTGGGGGGAAAACTGCTGGAAATGTCTCTTATTTAGCATGTATTTTTGTGGATTAAATCTGCTGTAATGTCCATATAACAGAATACAAGCACCTCTCCACAGCCAATCTCTGTATTTTATGTAATATCGTTAGAACTTCCTTGCAGAAACTGTGGAAACCTTACACTGAGGTGATTAATAAGCTTTTGTATCCCAATTCATGGAATGCAAATTATTGCTCATGTTTGGCAAGTACTACTACCTCAAAGGCTAAAATCTTGCATGACATTCACAGCAGTTTCTTTTCCTGTTCACTGCATTCAATTTGTGTTTGCTACATTATATATGTTCTTTCTGAACCTAATACGCTTTTGAGAGTGACAGTTATCTGAATGATCTACATATTTGACAGGCTCTCAAGCAAGAGATTAGTAAAGTACGAATAAGGATGATGGAGCCTTTGTTAACAGGTCCTGCTGGTTTGGATTACCTTAGAAAAGCCTTTGCCAACCATTATGGGTCTGATTTGGATGCTTGTATCTCTCTACCACTGACAATGCAGTGGCTTTCATCTGTTAAGAATAGTGAAGATCAAGAATGGGAAGAGCACCAAACTTCTCTGTTTTCTCTGAAGAGACATGACAGTTCATCACAGGTTTCTGTACCTTTCACCACCCTTAGAACCGGTGGAAGCTTTCTGGTCAAAACAAATGGCAGTGCAATGGGTTCTACTTCTGTAGCTTCAGAGACAGGTACGCGAGCTACTTGGTAAAAATTGTAAAATTTATGCACTATCTAGTTCTTTGCAAAGTTGACAAGAAAGTTATTGTCATGACATGAGCTTGTTTAGTAGTTTGCTTGAAAATCAAAAGCGCAAGTTATCTTATATGGTAATTACTTGTCTTCCAACACCCTTATTTTTTTTTCCTGTTTCAACCAGATAACCAACAACCAGAACCAGAATGCACTGGTGAAAGAATTGATTTGTTGGTGAGGCTTGGATTGTTGAAGATTGTGAGTGGGGTTTCTGGTCTGACAAAAGAAACTTTGCCTGAAACTTTTATGCTAAACCTGTCGCGGTTGAGGGCCGTGCAGGCTGAAATTCAGAAAATGATAGTAATTTCTACCAGGTAAGTGATCCACAGACGTTCCTTTGAAATGCTACTAAATTTTCTAACAACACAATGCAATTTTGAGACCAGATGGATTGACTGGAAAGGTGCTCTCTCATTATTTTCTATTTCCATTATTTTGGGGCTGCATTTTGTGTAAAGCTTTCTCTTGCATCTTTATTTTATTTAATCTGGTCACTAATTGTTCTGAACTTTAACTATTTTGCAGCATTCTTGTTTACCGGCAATCCCTCCTGATGGAAAGAGCAGTAAACAGCATTGCAGAGATGGAGAGCATTCTATCAGAGCGCTGCAATAAACTGTCACGGGTCCTAGACCGTGTTGATGATGTGGGTATGGAAGAAATAGTCCAGGTAGTAGGTGGGTTCTCGCAAGATGATGATGAGAAGCATAAGCCAAGAAAGTTAGTCATGGCTAGGATGTTAGCAAAGAGCTTGCAGGCCGGGGATCCTGTTTTTGAAAAAGTTTCCCGTGCTGTTTATTTGGCCCTAAGAGGAATTGTGCTTGGGGGCAGTGGACCCTGTGGAAGGAAATTATCAGAAATGTCACTCCGGCCAATTGGAGCTGTCATGCTGGCTGAAAGAGTGGTGGCGGCTGCAGAAGTATTAGTGGTAGCAGCTTCTGTATCAACCGGCGTTCACCGGCCATGGTATATAACTCTGACCGATAACATGTGATGTATTTGTGCTGTGGAAGAGAGGTGAGAATAAATACACGCGCACGCCTGTACAGGGAACTCTGTGTAAGTAGTAAGGCTTGTTATTAATTGCAGTTGTATTGGAACAAGATGCTGTAAATATTATTTAAGATAACGTTAATGCTTTTGCTCGTTTAGGGCTTGAGGATGCATCAGAGCCACAATTAATCGAATAAACTAAACTATAAATTATCGACCTTTGTACCAAATTACTTGGATTAAAAAAATAAATTTTAACAGTCCTCTAGTTTAGCCATTGCATATAATTGATCTAATGCATTATAAATGCCTTCAGATTTCGGGTGTGATTCATCACCGGCCAAAAATTCGTGAAACTCGCCCGCAACTTCTATCATGCTACGGCCAGGGATCTTCTTAACCCTCCTCTCCCTCATCATTCTTCTTGCCACTTTGACATCACCCCATCTTCTCCCACTGCCACAAATATTTGCTAGTAGAACATAGACACCGCTGTCTTCAGGGTCCAACTCCAAGAGTCTTGGAGCAGCAATCTTGGCTACCTCGACATTCCCATGCATTCTACAAGCATGGATTAGGGCACCCCAAGCAGCTGCACTCGGCTCCTTTGGCATCTTGGTTATTAACTCGTATGCATCTTCCAGGAGTCCAACTCGACCGAGTAAATCGATCATACAAGCATAGTGTTCTTTCTTGGGTTCCACACCATACTTTCGTTTCATGTTTTGAAAATATTCCCGACCTTGGGCAACTAAGCCACCATGGTTGCAAGCTGACAAGACACCCACCAATGTAATATCATCTGGCTTAAACCCTCCACTTATCATTTGCTCAAAAACATTCAGAGCTTGCTTAGCGTGCCCATGAGAAGCATAAGCAGTGATCATGGAATTCCAAGAAACCAAGTTTCTCTCTGGCATTTCATTAAAAACTTTTGCAGCCTCATGTATGACTCCACATTTAGCATACATGTCTATGAGCGCATTTGCTAAGATCACGCTAATTTCGCTGTATCTCATTCTGATGTAGTTTTGATAGATCCGCTGACCAAAATCAAGGCAACCCAATTGACCACAGGCAGAGAGCACACAGACTAATGTATTCTCCATTGGAACAAATGCAGCAGCCTCCAACATGCTATGAAACAATTCTAAAGCTTCCTTTGGTTGGTTGTTTTGAGAATACCCAGCAATCATGGCATTCCAAGAAACCACATTTCTCTCGGGCATCTCATTAAACAATGCTCTCGCCACCTCTAGCTCACCGTTTTTAGCATACCCGTTAACCATACTTGTCCATGAGAACACATCTCTAACTCCCATGGTATCAAAAATCTCTCTAGCAGAATCCAAGCAGCCACATTTCACATACATATCCAATATTGCATTCATCAGATTTAAGCTACGAGTCACATTCCTTGTTTTTACGTACTCGTGAAAAGTCTTCCCCAATCTCAAATCCCTCTTCTGGGAGCAAGATGAAAGAACTGCAATCATAGTGACCTCGTTTGGCTTGACATCACTATACATTAACATGGAGTCAAAAAGCTTCACGGCCTCATCACACCATTTATGCTTAGAATACCCATCAATCATAGAAGTCCAAGACACAACATCTCTTTCAGAAATCTCATCAAACACTTGACGTGCTAGACCCAAACAACCTCGCATACCGTAAAAATGAACCAAACCATTTTGAACCAGCAAAGCATAAACAAAACCCATCTTCCAAACACAACAATGAACTGATTTTCCTTCTAAGACTCCCAAGAAGTGTTCGCAGGCCTTGAACGCGAAAACAAAACTCCTACAGTCCATTTCAACACCTTTCTGAACCATTTGGCAGAAAAACAAGAAGCCAATTTGGCCCGTTTTGGCTCGAGAGTAGCCTCTAATCATGGTATTCCAAATATAAGTATTGGGGTTCTGTAACTGGGAAAATAGAAGACGGGCATGGTTTATATCTCCAGAGTCGGAGAGAGCGCAAAAGGCTAAGACACGACTTGCTGGGAAAGTGTGGGTAATGAGAGCGTTTTTTGTCATGTGCGCTTGGATTTGCTTCAATTGAAGCATGGAAGTGCATGATTCCATTGCTAAGAGAATTGGGTGAGTGATTATGGTGTTGGTTGGTGAGTTCCATTTAGTTGGTTTTGCTGTGGTCGCCGATGAGAATTTCTTTGGAGAAGAGATTAAAATTAAAGTGGCGGTGGCGCTTCTTGAAGAAGACAATAATTGGTTCATATGAACGGGATTTTTTTTTCTTTGCCCGAAATGTGACCTTCATAAGTTTGAAGGCTGATTTTGATTCTAATATTTATTTATTTTTTAATTTAGTCATAATAATAATTATAATAACAATTTTATGTATTTGAGTTTATGATATATTACTTATAATATAAAACCGTCCCACTTTTATTGTTCATCTAGACACAAAATAATATGAATTACAGCAGTCTTGCATAATATTTTGTTAACTAACTTAAATAACACATCACTAGAGGGAAAGAGATAGTTAATAATTATGGTGAAGAGGTTTGAGATAGGCTCTCTAGACGCAATAAAATAGAGAAAGATTGTTAATCTATATATATATATATATATATATATATATATATATATATATATATATATATATATATATAAAAACATATAAGAAAAGGTCAAGTGTTTCAAGGTTGGTCAGTCAAGTATTGCTATGGTCCACACATGGACTTACCACGACCAATCAGATTACACATCGCTGGTATGACAAATGTTTTTTTTTTTCTATTATAAAAAAAAAGATGCATTTATGTAATAAAAAATAAAATAAAATGTAAGTTGAAAAGTTTATAGATACATGCAATCAAATAAATCAAGAACCGTGAATAGTAATACAAAAAAAGTATTGATGATATCTAAAAATAAAATACAAATATTGAATGTGATAATAAACGAGACTTTTACTGGGTTGTATTTACTCAATTTATTTATTAAAATTAGTTTTTTATTGAATTAAATAATATTAAAAATAGACTGCGTATATAAAATATAAATATTATCCGGAAAAAAATCTTTTTTGAATTTTAAAAACCCCCCGTCTATCCTTGAAAATTAGACTATTTATTTTGACGGGACCTGCGATCGATCTGGTCTTTTGTCTTCAATAACTTCAAAATCATATTTTTTTTTTTTTTAAATGTTTTTGGTCGTTTGTCATCATAATCTGGACAAAATCAAAAGACACAAACCAGAAAGAAAGAATGGAGCGAAAAGCTGCAGTGATCGTAAGATTGATGAAGCTGTATGAGACCCAGCTACCCACCACCTTGTTTCGAAAGTCGGCAATTGGCTTGTCTATGTCTATCTCAAGCCCCACATCACCGACATCCTTTTCTGTTTAAAAACTAATTTCTCTTGAAAACTCCTTATTCACTAACATTTCTTTTTCAAAAACGTTCAATAAATATAAAAAAAAACA
This sequence comes from Salix purpurea, assembly GCA_027405865.1. NCBI lineage: Eukaryota > Viridiplantae > Streptophyta > Magnoliopsida > Malpighiales > Salicaceae > Salix > Salix purpurea. The sequence goes on along the minus strand of CM050328.1, from coordinate 1,814,692 downwards.
TTTTAAAAATATATTCTTAGCATTTTCAGCATCACCTTACAAAAACAGTGTTTTGATGATAATATCAGGAAGAGAAGTGGTAATGTCGTGAGCACTCATTTGGGATGCCCTTTGCCTTGCTTTGCCCCATTGGTATTTTTACCACTCTCTCATTAATTATACAATAAAGCTAAACTCTCGGGGGGTCATTTTCATATACAATAAGTTAAAAGACAACCATCAACACATTGATCTTAAACACATTCCTATATATAGCCTGTGGATGTAAAGGTGAATTTAAATGTGCATACATATATATATATATATAGTTAATAATAATAATAATTAAAATGACCGGAATTCATAAAACACTAAGTTTACAATGGAGTGAGTGTAGGAATGTTCTGTCTAACAGCACCATTCATGATCACTAGAAACAATAAAACAGAAGGAAGAACACGCGCGCACAACATAAATTTAAACAACAAACAAACCAGCCATATATAATTACGTGATATATATTAGCCATGCATATATCCCCAGTACTCGACCTAGCTTGCATGCAGAGATCAGATGATAATGATGAACTAGTTGGCTCTAGGCAAATCACCCCAGGCCTCCTCACGAAACAAGATGATTCTTCTCTTCGCTTCAATCCTGAACTGCGACCCGAGGCGATGGTCCTCCTCAGCAAGAAGAACAACCCTGTCACCAACTCTCAGATCATAGTCGTGAACATATCGACGCCAACCTCTACAAAGCTCTGGCTTGGGGTGACCTCCATGTGATCTCTTATTGCAACCAATTACCCGGAGCTCCCCGCTGCTGTCTTTGACTCTCAAATCAACAGAAAACTCTCCTGCAAAATCTATATACTGCAAGGAACTAGTTGGGAATGAGAATCGATGATGGATATCAGTTGGTGTTAGATCTTTGTCAAACACCTCCATTTTGATACAAAGATAGAGATCGAGAAAGAGAGAAATAGAGGATTGATATTTGCAGAGCTTCATCGAGCTAGTGATCAATTTATAGTTGATATTGGACATTGGTAGTGATGAGTCAGGACGTCAGCAAGCTAACGTAATGTCGGTAAATATTTAAAAATAAATAAATAGCAAGTCACTCAATAATTAAACTTTCGTAACAAGGTGGTGGTGGGGTACCTGATGATCAGTAGCACAGTCTCATCAATCTTTCGATCATTGAACCTTTTCGCTCGACTCTTTCTTTCTTTATGGTTTTTTCTTTCGATTTTGTACAGATAATGATATCAAACGTTTCTCCAGAGTCAAATTTGTACACATGGGGGGTCCCAATTCAGGCAGCTCATGCAATATGGGATTAATTGGATTCATGCGAAATCGCTCCAATTTGGACTGGTTTCTGCTGTCGACCCAAGAATCTAGAGTTAAAGGGAATATTATTTGTAACGTGTCAGCAATTTCTACCTCAACTCTTATAAACTGAGGGCTTCACAAAACACTATGGGTGTGGTAGATATACATGATATAAAACATTTGAATTTGATTGATAGTAAAATCCAAAGTAACTAGATATGCATTTGATAAAACATTCTTTTTGTGTAAGATTACCATCTATTTATAAAATCCGACTGCTTGGTCCCCGGGCAAAACTAGAAAACATTCTTTTTGTGTAAGATTACCACCGTTTCTCGAGAGTCGAAGATTCTAGACATGGGGGGGTCCAATCCAGGCAGCTCATGCGATATGGGATTCAGTTCGTGCGAAATCGCATTCAATTCATGGTCCAATTCTTTTCAGCTATTGATTAGTCAGATCAATTCATTATGATTGGCATTTCGAAATACCTGGGTTTGAAATTTATCAAACGCAACATACCATGAGTATGTATTCATGACAAAAAACATACCAGGTTTAAAATATTTGGATTTGATTAATAACCAAACTTTAAGATAATCCAGGTCTGGAAAACGTGCTAAACCCAAAACATTTAAATTAAAAAAAACTATCAGATTCTACAACTATGTGTTGAATCCTAGATAATCTTCTAGATTAAAAGTATTGTAGACATGATAAATCATCATGTTTCTCTCTAAAATAATTACATAATCTATTTATGTTCAAGGTAATGATGTCTCTATAATTACATAATCTATTTTTTGATGTCTGCAGCTAGCATGGATCGTTTGGTTGGATTAAGGTTTCTAATTAAGAAAAATAAAAGGCACTACAGGACCCATAAATCGAACACGAGTTGAACGATGTCGTTAGTGTAGAGCAACGCCCTTGATGCTGCTCCGAGGCAATCTGATTTTTATTCTCCACTACATATTTATTTTTATTTTTTTGGTCAAACCACTACATATTTATTTTGAAAAGTCTCTAAAGATATCATGGGTTTTCATTTATTTTATGCTCAAACTAATTAACCTCTAACATATTTATTTTAAAATATATATTTATTTTGATTAAAATACAATATATTTCTTATAAATTTTGCTGTTATATCTTTTTAGTTTGGAGATATAATAATGGAAATTAAATTGAATTAAAATTTTGCTTATAATTTTCCAGCATCACACAAGAATTCTCAAGGTTATCTTTTAACCGATCGACTTTCGAAACATGGTGGTGGGGTAGCCGGGTCTCACAGCTTCATCACGCTCGACTCTCTTTCTTCATGGTCGTGAGCCTAAGAATATTCTAGACTAGTCAGATTTGGACTGGATTCAATTCATGCGGAGAAGAAGCTTCCACTGGCACTGCAGGACGCATACGCTCGAGCTACTTGATAAATCGAACACGAGTTGAACGATGTCGTTTGCATGCCAGCCGGGCAACGCCCTTGATGCTGCCCCGAGGCAATCTGATTTCTTTTGGACAGACAAGGACAGGTTTTTTTCTTCTCAGCCATATTATCTGTTTTTTCTCCTCTCTTTTTTTCGGTCAATCAAAAATAAAAGAATGAATAGTTAAAACCAAAAAAATTGAAACCCAAAATCAAAAATCAAATTAAGTTCTTATATGTTTTTTCATTGACTTTAAAGATAATATATATAAACTTTTCTCATCAAATAAAATTATTTGACATAAACATCAACTATTTTAATGACTTAAGCAATGTAAAAAAAAAGATTGCTCAATAATGTCTGATGGATAAACTAATAAGAAAAAACATTTTATTTGCAACTTTTTGATTAATACTCCTAAAAGAATAATTTTATTTAATCATTTGTAGACACTTTTTGAATTTGAATGATCCATGTCATAGTTAAATAATGTAAATTATTAAATTTTTATCTTCAATACATATTTATTCTCCACTACATATTTGTTTTTAAAAGTCTCTAAGATATCATGGGTTTTCATTTATTTTATACACAAACTATTTAATCTCTAACATATTTATTTTAAAAAATATATTTATTCGGTTAAAATACAATATATTTCTTATAAATTTTGCTTTTATATCTTTTTAGTTTTGAGATATAATAATGGAAATTAAATTATAAGTTTTGCTTTTATATCTTTTTCGTTTTGAGATACTAGTAGCTAGCTCCATTGATATTGATGTTTATTCTCTTTTTTTCTTAAAAAAATAAATTAAATAAATTAAGTTATAAATTACGTTCGATGTCTGCAACATGGATCGTCGTTATTAGGCGGGTTTCAGTTCGGACATTCGATCCCAGAAAACGCGTTACGAAAAGACGCTTCGAAGCTTGTTTCCAAGCGCGACAACCAGCACACTATAAAGTTAGTTCTTTATCTCTGAATGCTCCCTCCTCCACGTCCACGTAAAGTAGTAGTAATTAGTTGCCTGTGTGACAACGATAGATGTCTTTGTAAGAACCTTCTACTCCAGTTACAAAATCATATTTAAAATAATATTTTGTTTTAAAAAGTAATAAATTAATTAAACCTAGTATAATTCATTTTGTATATTCAAAGTCATATAAAATGTGTTTGGGGTTACCTTGCAACCTGTTTTTCACTATTTTTTTCTTCATGTTTTTGAATTATTTTTATGTATTGAAATAAAAAAAATAACTTTTAAAATAATCATTAAATAAATTATTTTAATACATTTTCAGGGGAACAACATTTTGAAAAACAATCATTATCATATTTCTAAACACCCCTAAAAGGCTAAAACTGTATGTCTTAAGGGTCTAAGCTTATAGATTGATCTAATAAATGAAATATTAAATTCTAGAGATCAACTCTAATCTTCCAAACCAGTCATTTGATATTTTATCCATGTTTATATATCTATATTTTTAGTTTTTGTTTCTAATTTTTATCATTTTATTTTTTATTAAAAAATTATTTTTATTTGGTTGGGTCCTAAATTTTTAATGAATCACTGAAAAATAAGCAAAAGTTCATTGTCTCAATATTGCCACCTAAGCCCACCCGAATCACGATCTACACATCATATCCCTTTTAAAATCAATGGCCGACATATGTTATAATTGCAGATAAAGGGGACCAAATATCCAACCCTCGTACCTTTTACCACATTCAAACTGGAAACTTTACGATAAAAACAAACTTTAAGTGGGCAATATCCTATCAAAAGGTCGGAATAAAGACATGTCTAGCATGATCTGTGATGGTAGATTTTTTTTCATATAAAAAACCCTAAAATCTACATCCACAAGGCATCTCATGTTTGAAAATATGCTCCTTCTGATATTTTTTTATTGGTTTTTTGTAAAAATATTTTGCTTTTTTATTTTATTTTTTTGGCCAATTAAATGATTTTAATTGTTTTGAGAGTAATGTTGATAATAATTTTAACTGTTATAGTAATGATAATGATGGTAATGTAGGGATGGATTTTTAATTTAAGTTTTTTTATTTTTGTAGATAAAAAATTAACTATTTATTTTTGTTATTTGATTATTGCAGGTGTTTTCACAATTTAAATAATATTTGTAAATTATTAGGTGTCCACTCTCTTTCCTTCTTCAAGTTGTTTTTTATTTAAAAATTATCATATTAATATTTTTAAATGTTTTTCTTGAATAATTTTAATGTATTAATATTAAAAATATAAGTATTTTCAATTAAAAATATTTTTCTAAAAACACAACATTCCACTACAATACTCAACGCCCACTAACAAAACAAAATGGGATTTCATTGACTGAATAATCGGTATGCCTTAATCAAGGTCATACCATGTTTTGTTTAAAATTCTAGTTTGTTTTAGATTTTTCGGTCAAATACCTTATTTTGTTTTTTTTTTGTTTTGGTCAAATAGTATTTTTTTAAATAATAAATAATTTTACAATATCAATCATATCTCTTAATCCGACCGTTAGATTGAGATGAAATTTTACGAGAAGTCTTTTGACATATTTATATATATTATGTTAAAATTGCAGAGTAATTAGAGAATGTAATGACCTTGCAAAATTGATGATGATATTCTCGTAATATTATATATGTTCATAATTGTTTTCAGAAAAATTGTTTATTGTGTCTTTTTAGATTAAATTACACAATTCTAAATAATTTAATTTTTGGATTTGAACTAAAAAAATTTTGAGCTAATATATATATATATATATATATATATATAAACAGTACAGTCCCGAAATAGCATGCCGAAACACTTCAAAACTAAAATATTTTATTCTAATTGAAAAAACAAATCACCAACCGAAATGATACTCACAACCTTGATTTAAAGACGATCATTTGATTTTTCTGGTGGAAATCACTTATTTCAACTGTAAGACGATCATTTGATTTTTCTGGTGGAATCACTTATTTCAACTGTTATTTTTTAGATTATTTTAAGGATAAAAAACATTTTAAAAAATAAGCGACGTTGTTTTATTAAAAAAAAACAAATTATATTCCCGGGTTTTAAATTAGTGAGCACTAATTTGGGATGCCCTTTACCGTGCTTTTCCCAAAGCTAAACTCGGGATAATTAGATGTTTGCATAGTTGTTGATAACTAAAAAGTTTCTTCTACACTGTTGACTGTTAAACTCAAAAAATTACAACACACTTTTTTTTTTAATTTAGTCGTAATAATAATAATAATAACAGCAATTTTATCTATTTGAGTGTGTGTGTGTGTGTGTCTATATATATATATATAGAATTAATAATAATAAGATGAGCAAAATTCATGAGGGTATAAACTAAACCAGTTATAGAGTTCTCTGTATAACAGCTACTTATTTAACGCGCAACCTCTAATTGGTGATACCAACACCCAAATATTCTGATGATTAAGGATATGAAGATTCAAAAGCTAAATCCATCTAAATCAGATGACCATGAAATTCTTAAATGCTTGAACCCTAAAAGGCAATCCTTCACACAAAATTTAACTTCCTGAAAAACATGTATGTTAATTTTTCTAACTGGGAAAATATATGAAAAAAAATGAAACCCGCAGGGTGTTAATTTCAAATATTTAATAAGTATAATATGTGTGTGAGGAGTGGAGGGCACAAATGATAATTCTTCTTTCTTTCTTGTATTTGCATTGTGAATATGAGTTAAAGCTAACGTCCGGAGTGTGAAAAGTGTTTTAAAAATATCAATGAATTCTTCTATTTTATGCTTTTCTGGGCTGTCGATGCGTTAAAGGAAAAAGTGATCTCCTAATTTGTAGATAAATTCTAAAAATGTTTTTTTAAAAAATAATTTTTTAATTTTAAATAATTGTCTTTGTGTGTTTTTAACTCATTTTCATATACTAATATTAAAAATAAAAAAATTATTTTAATATATCTATAAACATAAAATAATTTTAAAAACAAATTCAATCACCCTTTAAAAATTACTAAAAATCAATCGAGTGTGACTACAAAAAGAATCCCATTTCTGGGTTGTCTATGCGTTAAAGGGAAAGTGATCGAATAATTAATAATTGCGATCTGCTTGATTGATGATTGCAGTGCATGCTGCTGCTCAGGAGTACTATTGCTGGTAATGAATCTCATGACGTCAGGAAGCTGACGTAATGTCCGTGGACGCTATTGCCAGTGATGAATCTCATGACATCAGCAAGCGTACGTGTAACAAGTTTAAGATAATAAATAAATCTAATTACTGAAATATTAAAATCTTGAAAGGAGTTGTAATCTACCAAATCAATCGTTTGGTATTTTAAACCTCTTTTACAATATTTAAAAATAAATAAATAAATAAATAAATCTAATCTAGGCATATAAAAATAAATCTATTAAAATGTAATAAAATAGTAATTAATGCTTTCAAGATTTAAGAGTACAAAAAATACATATAAATTATTAACTAACTTAAATGATTCAAATAAAATATTTTGAACACTTCGAACATCTATTTATGACTATGACCATGATGTTTATTTAAAAAAACAACCCTGGAAATAACATAACCACATGCTTTTTTTTTTTGTCTTAAAAAAACAACCACAAGAAATTCGTTGGGTCTACGCAAATCACCCCAGACCTCCTGGCCAAACAAGATGATTCTTCTCTTCGCTCCAATCCGGAACTGCGACCCGAGGCGGTGGTCCTCCACAACAAGAAGAACAGCCCTGTCACCAACCCTCAGTATTTTCAACACTTGGAATATTTATTTATCACTATATCCATGACGTTTATTTAAAAAAAGAAATAAACATATTATGTTTATATTTTTATTCTCCACTACATATTTATTTTTAAAAAGTCTCTAAGATATCATGGGTTTTCATTTATTTTATACACAAACTAATTAATCTCTAACATATTTACTCTGGTTAAAATACAATATATTTCATATAAATTTTGCTTTTAAATCTTTTTAGTTTTGAGATATAATAATGGAAATTAAATTGAATTAAAATAACTGGAAAAGCTTCTCTACCTGCCTGCAATTCGTTCAACAACATTGTCAAGCAGACCAGTACTTGATATATATCGCAATTAGCATATAATTGATCTAATGCATTTTATAAATGCCTTCAGACTGCGGGTGTGATTCATCACCGGCTAAAAATTCGTGAAACTCACCCGCAAGTTCAATCATGCTACGGCCAGGGATCTTCTTAACCCTCCTCCCCCTCACCATTCTTCTTGCCACAAGTTCAAAATAATATTATATGAATGGGCAGTCTAACGAGCGAAAGCGGTCGGTGATCGATAGATAGCTGTAGAAGGTTCTTACGTGATGGACATGTCCGCACGCCAACATGGAGACGAAAAAATGTATTTCATTTCCAGAGTGATGAAATATATAATCTTTTCCCATTTCTCTCTCTCTCTCTCTTAGTTCTTAAGGTGATGCTGAAAATGCTAAAAATACATTAAGAATAATTTTTTTTTGTTTTTGTAAATTGATAGTATTTAGAAAAATAGGAGTGAGAATCTTGTTTTGCATCGTTAAACTACAGCCGGAGCTAGCTCCATTGATATTGATGTTTGTTCTCTCTCACTCTCGCTCTCATTTTTCTTTATTTAAATAATTAGAACATTCGATGATTGCACAGCTAGCATGGGTCGTTTGATTGGATTAGGGTTTCTAATTAAAAATAAATAAAAGGGCCTGAAGTCGATCGTTTGACTCTGCTAAAAAAAAAGAAGCAAGTGGAGCAAGAAAGTGGTGAATTTCGATATGGTTTGTGCGTGCATGAATTTCTAGGAAGCATCTTAATTTGTCCTGTCATGCAAGAAGTGGCAGTTACTCTGACTTTCGATACTGGTCTCGAATGGACTTTTATTATTAAAATCTAATTATTATTTTAAATTACTTTTTCTAGTGTTTTTGAGTATTTTAATGTGATGAGTAGTTTCAAGTTTGGACAAGGTTTGTTAGAGTATAATATAATCATATTTTAGGGCCTCATCTATGAGTTTAAGCTTTTAGATGAGATGGTTCCTTAACATGGTATCAGAGCCTTTTGACCCAGCGGTCACGAGTTCGAATCTTACCACCCCCATTCTATTTGATAAAAAAATCAAAGCACAAGGTAATGTGGACCTGTGCAAGTTTCAAGCCCAAAGAGCTTTCACTTGAGGGAGTGTATTAGAGTATAATATAATCATATTCTGGGGCCTCACCTATGAGCTTAAACTTTTAGGTGAGATGGTTCCTTAACAAGGTTTATTCATTACCTACGCCCAGGAAGAGAGGAGATGTCTGCAATCAGTCCTGAGATAAGTGGACATATATAGTCGGGGATCTTGTGTTGAATCTTATTTTTAAAAACATTTTTTTTTTATTTTCATATAATATTTGTAATATGTACAGCCTTGAATTTTTTTTATTTTGTTTTATTCATTCAATTTCACACGCGTGTCTATTTCTATTATTAATTGATTGAATCAAAAAAAATATTTTGGTAAAAGTTTTTAGCAAACATGAACAATTAAATATTATGTCTGCAATCAGTCCTGAGATAAGTTTTTAATATAAAGAAATATGGATTTAATCAAGGACATTTCTTAGAAATCACTGGTCCTTGTAGACAATCTACAGTGTTATGCTATGAGCCCGATAAAAAATCAATTCAGGAGTTAAAAAAGGGATATATGAGCAGTGTTAAATTCCGAGTTTGTGATGAAAAATATGAAATGTGCGTTGAAAAAAGTTTGATTAGAATGTTCAGTCGATCATCATGTGCGCTAACAATGTGTTTGGCACGTGTGGTTCACCAGCTACTAGTCCGATGTCCAAAAGAAGCCAATTTGGCCCGTTTTGGCTCGAGAGTAGCCTAGCGCGAGTTGTATATTACAAAAAATACATATAAATTATTAAGTAGCTTAAATGATTTAAATCAGATATTTTGAGCTGACTGGCGTGACGCGGGTGGACCTCACGGTCTTTCGCTGGGATGCTGACGTCATCCTTACGTGATCTGGCCCTTTGACATTCCCCTCTTGTATTATTCCAAATTGACGCAGATTCATAATGCCCCTTTTCATGTCAGAAAAAATGAAAATAAAAGAAAGAAGAACTCATCCGCGATGGTAGAGGTAGCTCCCTTGAATTGATGTATGTCCCCTCCCCCCCCCCCTCCCTCTTTTTCAAATACTCCAAGAATATATTTAATTTTTTTTTGTAAATTGATAGTATTTAGAAAAATAGGAGTGAAGATCTTGGTGACCACTTGGATCTTTGATGAATCAATACCCTCTTCTTCTTTTTTTATCTCCTCCGTTTTGTAATCCACAGGAGACCAAATTAAGAGTGCTGATCAGGCTTTCCCCTGAAACAACACGATCTGAAATAACACGAAAAACGATCCTTGGCACGGATACTTAGTGAGATAAAAAAAAAAGACAAAAGTGAATTGATGGTGTCCTAAATTATGGAATTATGGGATTAATAGACATGGAATTGTCTTTTTTCTTTTTGGGTCAGGCTCACCTCATTCAATTTTCCTTCTAAGAAAATTTATTTATTTATTTATTTATCTATTAGTAATAACAATAACAACAAACAATTCTACCTATTTGAGACACCGGTAGAAATCACGAGTTGACTCAGTAAACCGGCGAGCTCGTTGAGTCACCTAGTTCACTCATATACTACAACATGGACGCTCACCGGAAAGTTGAAACAAGCAGACCGGAGAAGAACCACACACAGAGCAGCGGCATACAGTTAAACAACCAAGCCACTCCAACATGGATGCAGATAATAGATAATGAACTAGCTAGTTGGCTCTGGGCAAACCACCCCAAACCTCCTGACCAAGCAAGATGATTCTTCTCTTCGCTTCCATCCTGAACTGCGATCCGAGGCGGTGGTCCTCCTCCGCAAGAAGAACAGCCCTGTCACCAACTCTCAGCTCGTAGTCGGTAACATATTTACGCCAGCCTTTCGAAAGCTCCGGTTTGGCGTAATCTCCAGCTCTCTTCCTGCAACGAATTACCCGAAGCTCTCCGCTGCTGTCTTTGATTCTCAGGTCAGCGGACAACTCTCCTGCGAAATCTACATGCTGCAAGGAACCAGATGGGACCGAGAATCGATGCTTGATATCAGTTGGCTTTAGCTCTTTGCTGAACACGACCGCCATTTTGATATATTTTCTTCTGTAAGACCGAGAGAGATTGAGAGAATGATTATTTATAGGTAATCAGCTCGCAGGTACTTCGTAGAAAGACTTCAGGCTACAGCCTCGGAGGGCTAAAAGACATCGAACAAAAATTCAGAAATCTTGTTTTTGAAAGGTGAGCTCGAAAAGCTAATTGAAAGGATGAAAGGCTTAAGATTCTTTATATATAAAGAATTGGCAGCCAAAATACTCAAATTTCCAGAACGATTAAGATAGAGAGAGGTCGAAAGGCTTAAGATTCTTTATATATAAAGAATTGGCAGCCAAAATACTCAAATTTCCAGAACGATTAAGATAGAGAGGATGAAAGGCTTAAGATTCTTAATATATAAAGAATTGGCAGCCAAAATACTCAAATTTCCAGAACGATTAAGATATAGAGGATGAAAGGCTTAAGATTCTTAATATATAAAGAATTGGCAGCCAAAATACTCAAATTTCCAGAACGATTAAGATAGAGAGGATGAAAGGCTTAAGATTCTTAATATATAAAGAATTGGCAGCCAAAATACTCAAATTTCCAGAACGATTAAGATAGAGAGAGGTCGAGAGGATGATTGGGTACTTACAGAATTAGAAAGACTTCAGGGCTCGAGGCGGCCAGCCTCGGATGGCAAAAAACATTGAACGAATATACCCGAAATCTTGGTCTTCTTAACGTTGCGAAAAAAAGCTTCCACTGGCAACACAGGACCACGACCCTTACGCTCGTACTACGAAATCGAACGCGATCGTTTTGATGTCGTTTTCATGCCAGCCGGCAACGCCCTTGATAAATCGAAGAACGTGATCGAGTTTTGATTTCGTATTTATTTTGGTTAAAATACAATATATTTCTTATAAATTTTGCTTTTATATCTTTTTAGTTTTGATGAAGGCTGACTTTCATGTAAAATAATCTAAAAACTAATTGCAAAAAATAAATAAATATATTAGAAGGGGATCACAATATAATTTTTGTCTCGCAATCCTAATTTTATTCCAGATGATATTTTAGTATATGTTATTTCAGGATCGCAGATGACTTCACTTATAGATTTATAGTTCGTGATGAAATTACAAGTAGTTTGATGAAAGAATAAAACAAGTATCTAATTTACTTGAATTATTAATTATATTTTATTATTATAATTATTAAATATTTAAAAAAAACTATACACACACTTTAAAGTAA